>VZTG01000875.1:706783-718494 GCA_013397845.1 Melanocharis versteri | reverse complement strand
TTTTTTTTTTTTTGAGAAATAAGGTCATGGAAATTGTCAGAGGAGCATATGGGGCGGTTATAGCAAAAGCACAGAAGTGTCTTAGAGAAGCATCCTGGTTTTAAAAGCCTGATTCTTGTTGTTTTACAGTGAGGCTGTAACGCACAAATTCTCTCCAAGAGAGCCAGGGAAAGGCCAGTGGTTTGTGCAGGGCAGTGACAGAAGCTGAGCTGGGAGTGGGCAGAAGGGTCCAGTGTGTGAGGGGTGCCACAGGGATGCCCATTTGGGGCCAGCATCCAGGGCACAGGGCTTCAGGAGCTGTCACTGTCCCTCCTGCAGAAGAAGATGCAACTGCATTTCAATAAACCTCGTGAGAGAGTCTGATTTCTAACACTCACTCCCCCTAAGCCAGCAAAAATCCACAGGAATAGCGCTGGAGGCAAAGCTACAATGGAAGAGTGGCTGAGGTATCAAAAGGTAACCTAGACAGGGCCAGTTGAACTTGCAGCAAGTTTTTACCTTCTTTAACAGTACTTAAAAACTGTGGTGTGGAAGCAGTGTTTTCACAAAGCAGCTGAAGCAGAACAACCTCACATAACCATCAGCCTCAGCGTGTCTACACAGCTTTGCCTGGCACCACTGGGAATGAGACTTTCCCCTGGGCTGACCTCCCCTGCCCCAGCCCACTGTGCTTTTTCCCAGGTTTGCCATGTGCTGGGGTATCCCTGCTGATCCCCTCCACCACCCTGCACTGACACCATTTCCCTGACAAAACGTTTCCATGTTTAACTTGAGCTCTGCACTGAGCCACGTGAGCAATTCCCTGGCTCTGGGAAGGGAAAAGTTCCTCGTGGGCAACTTGAAATGCAGCACTTGGGCAGTGAGGCTGACTGTAACACGTAGAAATCACATTTTATGGTACTCGGTTGATTCAGAAGCTTACCAGGTAACATCAAGAAACCAGTCTTTAATGATCAGCCCCTGGCCTCAGCCTGGGCGTTTTCCTTATGGAATTAAACTAGTTCAGTGTACATGTGAGCAGTGAGACACCAACAATAAGCTTTGTTAGAACTGAGCGTTTCTTTAGCTCTGCTGTCTTCCCTACAGGCCATGGAGGAAGTGACTAACTCCTGAGCAGGCAGCCATGGACCTGGTGAGAGATGTCAGGTATGTGTTGGAAGGT
Organism: Melanocharis versteri; assembly: GCA_013397845.1. NCBI lineage: Eukaryota > Metazoa > Chordata > Aves > Passeriformes > Melanocharitidae > Melanocharis > Melanocharis versteri. The sequence goes on along the minus strand of VZTG01000875.1, from coordinate 717,332 downwards.
AAAAAATGTGCTGGTGCCTGTTAGTCAAGCACTAATCAGCACTACATCTAAGGAAGACTTCTCCAGGGAAATCATAGACTGCTAATTCGGTGGGAGGAAACCGTGCAGATTTTTTCCACTAAGATGATAAAATAAAGGTCTCCAGATGAGATGCCCATTTGGGGAGATGAATGATAATTTGCCAGAACAGGGGACAGCTGAAATTAATAATGATATTCTGCTGTAATTTATACTGCTCAAAAGCCAGAGTCAAATCAGTGTAGTCACTAGGGATCTGTACCTGATTTCTCTGAATGAGAATTTGTTCCATTAATCTGGGTGGCTTAAAAGGAAGACTGTAATAACTCTGAGCACTGGGCTTCAGTTGGTCCAATGGTCTCTATAGAGGACAAAAAAAGACCTGTGAGTTACAGGGTCTGTGTTTTTATAACTAGATTAGTTAATGTGATGTGGCTTGGCAGAACTTGTGATTCCCTCTAACATGGAGAGAAGTTACCAGAAGTATTTTCAGTTTGCCAGCTGCAGCACAAAACCACACTCACCCCCTTCCCCCAGTTTTACACGGGTAGGACATCAAGTACTGCACCAAATTTTGAGAAGTGAGCTTCCCACTCAAACCAACCAAATCTTCCCAGAGTCAGCTGTGCTGTAAAAGACCACAAAAGTCACAGAGGCCAGAATTGTCCCTCCTGACCTCAAGGGCAACCAGGTCTCACTTACCTTTCTCTTAGCTTGTGCCTCTGCAAAGAGCCTCAGCACATCTGACTGCAGAGTCACCCCAGAGCTGGCCCCTGTGAGCCCTCCCTGCCACCCCCACGTTCCTGTCTGAGAGCTGGAACGGCAAAACTGCAGAAAATGCACTCAAAAGGTTAAAAATAAAAATGCAATAGAAATGCTGGCCAAGGAAGGATCAGCCCTGGAAGCTTTCTTATTCTCAGTTTGAGCTTGGACATATGGAAAAAATAATAGTCATGAAAGGACTCACAGGCCCTCCCAGTATAGATGAACAATAAACAATACAAAGGCAAAGAGAAAAAAAAATAGATAAATTTTTATTATCCTCTGAGCAGTTGTAACATGGAAATTAGGACAGGATAACAGGCAATTTAATGCCAGCATATGCACTGGAAAATTGGAGGTGGCCACAAAGGGGATTAAATATGACTGGAGAAACAGCCAGCATTGGTACGGGAGAATAATCAAAATAAGTGGAAAGGAGAAAGGGAATGAGGATAAACACTACCAACCTTTGCTACACTGTTCAGAGAAGTGTCAAGGGAAAACCCAAACCCATACAGCCACACACAAGTAAAGCAAATTATCAGCCTGAGCAGGAGGACATGCCTGGACAAGAAAGAAAACAATCGATCTCTGTGGGGTGACCTAAATCCAGCAAAAAGAACAAAAGGGTTCAAGTATTGCAAAGTTAAAGTTTTCTGATTGTTTTTTTTCTGTAGGTTTTAATTTTTTTTTTTTCCATATTGATCGAAGAAAAAAACCTAGGAAAAAGAATGGAAGTGGTACTGCTGCTTCAAAGCAAGAGAGGGTACAAAGCACGTGGCTCAGAGGAGGTGTGAGAGCACCCACAGCGCGTGCAGGTCTGCTCACAGCCAGCCTGAGGATTCTGGTTTGGGAGAACAGATTAAAGAAGAGAAGGTGCCGAGCACATGGGTGTCAATCCACCCCAGGGAAGCCCACAGGACAGCCAGGCTGGGGAAACAACCCCCACTGTGTCCTAACGGGCTCAGCACAGCCAGGGCCAGGCCCAGGGCCAAGGGGAGCAGTGCTGGGGTGGCTAAAACCACCCAAAACCCACCGAGTCACAGCTGAGGTACCCTGAACCCGGGGGGCTGGAAAGCTCTGGAGGAAGCGTGGTGGCCTGTGGTGGAGGGCGTCCCTCCTGCTCGCTGCAGCAGAGCGCTGTGTTGCAAATGCCAGTGACAGCTGCAGGTGGCCAGGTTGCACAAAGGCACTGATGAGATGGGTTCAGGTGATGAATGGCACAAAGTGCTTTACTGGGACAGGGCTCATCTTGGAAAGCCCATTCCAGCACCCCCAGTCTGCTCCAGGGTCCGGGGGCTGCACCTCAGTGTCACCTCCTTCTCGGGTGGACCTGATAGAGAGGGCACTGCCTGGGTGCTGAGCAGACAGAGCTTTCTGGGATGATCTGCCACTGGTTTAGAAGAAACAGAGATGGTGACCTTGAGCAGCTGCAGAGCTGTAGGTCTGCCCTTCACATAACACTCATGTAGATGGTCCTTTTCAGGCAGAAGCATGATAGACCTCAAGTACGTGGGCAAACTGTATATTTATTGCTATAAAATGACAGCAAGTTCACTGACAAAAGCAGATTGGGCAGCTGGTGGGGATTTTTAATCACAGAGAAGATTCAGTGGTCACTGAATGTTAATCCACAACTGTTTACAGAATCACATTGTTACTGCAGAATGTTGGTTTTTCTTTGAAGGATTTAAAACTGTATTCTGGCAACATAATGACATATGGTTATTAACTGACTTTAAAAGAGCATTTAGGAGATATACAATGATTTTTAAAATGTATATATAATGTAAATCTATATCTATAAATATGTCTAGCTATGCAGGCTATGTCTTACAGGAAACAAAGACAGGGTGATAGCTTCTCATAAAATTTTATGTTGTGGTTTTCTGGCTTTTGAGTAGTTGCTGATTTGTCCATTTAAAAACAAACAGAAAGAAACCCTAAGAAAAAAACCTAGAACAGTATTTCAGAGACTTGGTTCTAAGCTTTCATATTCAAATATCAAATGACTGTATTACTGTTCTCCTACTTGTAGTGTTAACTAATACAAAAGAAAAAGACAGGAAGGAGAGATAAGGCCCTGGGATGGGACCTGAGGGGATGACACCAGTTATGTCTGCCTACACTTCCACAGGGGATGTGTAAATGAGGATAACAACTGCTTTACTCCCACTCTCAGTGTGTAAAGTTTATGAGTGCATGGGCCATCCATTACTTTAGAACCTAGAGTTGGGGCTTCTGGAAAGCAAAGGAGTAAAGGTGGAGTTGGCCTTTCCCAAACCTGCAAGAATTTGCTCTCAGGATGGACGCCACAGAGTGCAGCACTCTGAGTCTGGCCTGCAGAGGATTCCTGACTTGCCGACTCGGCCTGGGATTGCTTGGCCTGTGACCTCCTAAGATGCTCAGGTCCTGGCTAGATGAAATCAGCTTCCAGCCTGTAAAGCCATGTAAGCATGCAAACTGCTCGGGGAAGGTAGGAGAGCTCAACGACTTAAAGATGTTTAATTGGCTTACAGAGCTAAACTCCTTAAAGAACTTAAGCTGCTGTGAAAGGGGAAGCTGGTTGAAATCCCCAAATCTCCCTGCTGGAAGGCAAAGCCCAAGTGTTCTATAGGGTGGCAGTTCAGGCCTGGCTGGGACTTGGCTGCTGCTCAGCAGCCATCAGCCCTCCAGAGGGGACAGGTGGGTGGCACAGAAGCTGCTGTGGCCAGGACATCTGGCCCCCCAGTAACTTTGGACTAGTGAAGCTGTGTGAGAGGCTGCTGAAAGCAGCTCTAATTTGGGGAGGTCTTTCACACCCTAGGAAGCAGAAAGTGAGAGACCCATGAGAAATGGAAACCAGGAGGTCTGTGAACATTTGGTGCCTTTGTTTCTACTTTGTTTAAGTTTTTTCAGTTTTGGGGGGGGGGGTTTATTGTTTTTATTGTTTGGTTTGTGCTTCAGCTACTGGCTCTCATTATGTCTCATGTGATTAAAATGCCACTATTTTCTCATTAGGAGAAAATAAAAAAGTCACTTCTCTTTTTCAATAAGGTTAGAGCTTTAGCTATTCCAAGTGGGCACATTAAACCATTCTGTCCTCAGTATTAATTTTTGTGCCCCCTCCTTTCACTGAATCCAAGTCCTCATTTCTGCTCTGTGCATTACTAGAAAGATGCTGGAGCTGCTGCCTCAGCAAAGCAGTGTTGGAGGGAAAGTTCCTCCCCTTGCCTTTCCTTGCTTATGCAGTTGCTCCCATCAGCCGTTATCCCACAGCACTGCAGTGAGCTGTCCCCACAGATGTGACAGAGTTTGTGTCTCTGGGGCTCTGGGCAGTGTCCTGGCAATGGGAGGAGGGTCTGTGCCACAGCCCTTCACCCCACGTCTGCAGGCTGGGCTTGCACATAACCTGGCACGAGCTGCTGTTCAGGTGAATATTGTTTCAATGGGTTTATTTAGCAGTTGTTTCCAAGTCATCAATAAAAACAGTGAATACACCCAGTCTCAGACTTGTGCAAACACATTTCTTTCCCACAAAACTTCCATGACTAAATATCAGCGACTGACTGGCAGATGTACAGAGCCTTCCCATTCTTACCAAACCGCTAAACAACTTGTCAGATTTAATTTTTAAAATGTTTACAGTCTCAGCTGACAGCTGCACTGTGCAGCAGCAACATCAAGGCAGGTGCACCTACTCAATGCTCTGCCCAAAACGCTGTGAAGTGCAGAGAGAGGCTGACAGACCCCCAAAAGAGCTGTGCTGCCTCTTTCCAGGCTGAGCATGGTGTTACAGGCACAAGTGAAACTTGGCTGGAAGTTATATGCAAGTTATTAATACACAAAGATAGGGAATGTTTAGATAGGACTGGCACAGATCTACAGGAAAAGACACAGACTTATTCATTAGTTAATGTTGGAAGAGGACACTGTTGCTCAATGCCTAAATGAGCTTCCCTTTGCCTTCCCCATCCAGAAGACACACACACAAATTAGGCAGCCTCCCAAATGCAGGATACATTTCCCTTGAGGAAAAGAGGAGAATTTAAAAGACTCAGGCACTGCGCTGAGGCACCCAAGTGTGTTTGAAATGGTTAGAGTTGGCAAAATACTGAGATGAAAAGCAGCTTGGAACTAAATGGAAATTGGAGCGAGAATAGAGGAGACTTCCCCAAAGATGTTTAATAGGTCACAGAGGGCAGGCTTTGTTCCAGAGGGCTGGATAGAGGTTTATAAATTACAGTTCCTCTTTTGCCTTTTTTTTCATCCTCTAAGAAAAGGAGAAGCAGAGGGCCTGGGAAATGCAGATGTGTAAGAGGGACTTGAGCAATGAGTTGGGCTTTTTTTGTAGCTAAGGCAAGGTTAAAATTGTGTAATTTTGTGAGGCACAGGTTAGGCTTGCAACAGGACTGAAAAAATCTCTTTAATTTACTTAGAATTTGCCCAGATTGACACAAGACATTGAGAAGGTTAAAAAAATAGGATAAAGTTAATTTTTTTAATGTTTTCTTTTTGAGTAAGAAAGGTGTCCCCACATTAAAAGTTCTTGATCTTTGTTTTCTTTCCTTTGGGAAAGAAGGGAACAGAAACCAAACCAACACCCTGCCTCCAAAACCCCATGCCCAAGACTTTAATCTGACAATTCCTCCCAACTGAGGGTGATTCAGATACCAGTTCCTTTTTAGCTAACCACCAAACTTCAGTGGTTTGGATAAAAGGGAACCGTGGTCTGAGTCATCCAGAGTTAGTATTTGGTTGGCAAAGCCATGCCTGCAGGATTTTCTAAAGTCAAAAAACCCCTGCTCGTCTGCCAGAAGAATTACCACAACTTGTCTTGCTTTCAGAAAAAGACCGTCTGCCATGTGATATTTTGACTGATAAATTTAATGTGGTAGTGATTAAACTGTGCATTGTCAGTTTTCTTTGTGTTTCATTTTTTTTTACTGAGAGATCTGCCTGCGAAGAGGCAGCAGCTATTTTTTCCCATAATTGCATCTGTTTCAGAGAGCAGACAGATGTTGGGCTGAAATTCATTACGGTATTCATAAACCCCATTGGGATCTGATGACCTAGTAACATATAGCTACTGTTCCTTGCAAAGTGTTTCAAAGTGTTCTTACTTTGAATGAAGAAATAAATTTGCAGAAGATGGGAGGGAAGGGAAAACCTTACAGCAAGGCAGATGGCTGCACAACAGCAAGATACAATAGTTATACAAAACGTGAGAGTTCAATTTATTTCAATAAATTATCTTTCTCTTTATTTTGCAAAATTGCCAGCCAGCCTTTGTGCACTGGTATCATTGTAGAAGGCAGATACCGACTTGGTATTCTGATACGAGGCAGAGTCACAGTGAAATACTCAGTGACATAGAAAAGAAAAGAAAATCGGAGTAGGAAGAATTCTCATGGAGAGACAAAGTAATAGAAATAGCTTTCACACAGGGTAACAGTTATCTGTATAATTCATGTATTACTGCACAAAATCACCATTGAGGATTCAACTGGTGCTGGAACAGAGTCCGAAGACAGGAGTGCAAAATACCATTGTTGCAGAGGATATGACTCCTCTCCCTGGAAGTGCTGGTGTGGCTGTGTTCAGGGAGAGCAGGGCTGTGTGCTGGGCTGATGGGAAACTGGAAACTTGCAGTGCCAGCACTTGTTTCCTTGAGAAACTCCAAAGGGCTCAGCTGGAACAATGCTGTGAAGTCCTGGGTCAGGCATCCACGGAGGGTTATCAGTGCTGCAAGGAGGGGGCTGCTCGTGCTCCTGTGCTGTGTGTGAGGACAGCGTGGCACGGGCTGCCTTGTCTGGGTACCACTGTAAAGAAAATAAATTCCTGCAGAAGTCTCAGCAAGCGGCATTTGGAGTAATGCGTATTTTGTGGGAGACCTATATTTGAAGTTTTAGCCTTGGGGAATGAGGTGGACATCCTGGCTGGGATTACAGTAGTCAGAGGCACTTTTTCCAGCTTGCCTGTCCACTCAGGAATCCTTTGGGAAGGAAGCTGTTTGGTCTCATTTTGGATATCCTGTGAAACTGAACTAGCACAGTTGCCAGGAACTGAAAAAAGTTATTTAATTTTTAAAGCGCTGAAAACTACTGTATGTGCTACTGAGTACTGTACAGGAAATTACTGTTTTGGTTTGTTTGTCTGGATCTCTGGTATTTCCAGTTTACTCAGGATAGCAACCCTGTCTCTTGATCCTAATGCAGCAGTGTCTGCAAAGTGGAAATCTGAAGACAGATTCAGGTTTAAATATGACTTTCTGGCCCAGCCTTAATGTGTTTGGAATGAAGTGGGAATTTTCTTTAGTTCAAATAGGAGAAAGCATGAGAAATATTCAGAGCACAATCCAACAATGCATTGAAAATAATGACATTTTACTGTGATTTCCAAGCACTGGAGGGGCAGGTCCCAGGAATGCTGAAGATATGAAGTGGATTGGGTTGGTAGTTCATTTTTTTTGCATCTTTTACCTAAATTAGAATTTCAGCGAATGTCCATGGCCTGAAACTAAAATCTTCCCTTCACAGTCCAAAAATATTTTGCAGCAGCTGCAGTAAGTTATCCTGGTATTTTCCAAGGTGTCACCTGATAAAGTATTCTCTGCTTTTCTGTGGTCATGAAATAGTACTCCAGGCATTGTGTGACTGCTACCAAGCGTGCATCCAGACATATCCAGGCTGTACACAAGCCTATAAACACTTTTAATGTGTAATCTTAGCCAGCCAGGGGTTGTCCCCTAAAGAAACACTAAGGAGATGTCTAAAATCTCCAGTTCATACAAAAGCCAAAAGTAATGGAGAATTTTGTAAAGTATTTTTATTCTGGGAGAAAGGTGCTGATGTTGGAGCGTCAGCATCAAGCTGATCAGATGCCTCAGGCATGGGCATAATGCAGGTTCCTTACAGAAGGTAAGAAAACTTCCAGCAAAATTAATCTCCCAGGGAGTATTTCAGTGCCAAGGAAAGCTGGTGTTCACAGAGATCCTGTTTAACACTGGGGCACGTGCTGGGGAGCTGCTGCAGAGAGGAGCCCTGGGAAAGGCTGGCACACTGGGATGGCTCTCCAGCATGAAGTTGGGAGCAGGGAAGCCCAGAAGCTTGAAGAGGGATTTGTCTCCTACTTGTATGGCAGGGAGCCTAACTTGAGCTTTGGGGTTTCTGAGCTTCATGCTGGATATGTATCCTGAAAATGCTGGGAAATACATGCAGAGGGTTGGCTGTGGAGTCACAGATGCGGCATGAGCTGCTGATGCTGGCTGTTCCCACAGCCATGGGAGTGGCAGGGGTGTCCATTCTCTGAGCATCATCTGGGTGACTATTTCAACAAGATGATCATGCGTGTTGGAGTTTTTCTGAATGATAATTTTTCTGAATTTACAGTTCAGAGAACTGAGAAATGCTGAAAAGAGTAAGTTTGTCCTTTTCAGGCTAAGCCTCCAGTTTAAGAAGCTGTGTGTTTCCTGTAGACCAGAAATCTTGTTCTCTTATGAGTTATCTTCTTGTTTATTTCTCTGCCAGCCTCACACCTGTAGCTGAGACCCAAAGTAAACAAAGCCAGAGGAAATAAGCCAGCATGTCAATTTGAGCCTCAGCTTTAAACACTCTCTTCCTTTACTGAGTGTCACATCTGGCAGGGGAATTACTCTTGGTAGGATTATTATGGACCCCAATCTGTGTTAGGATGATGACAGAAGAGCTCAGAATTATCCCAGTACTTCTGGGGTACAATGGCATTTCCTTTGCTGAAACAAAGGAAGTTCTTTCCCCTTCATTCTTGCACTTCCCTTTTAATACAAAACATCCTTTGTGAGCACGCAGGCATTTTAAAAGTTTTTTAAATGGTCTGTGGTTGCCGAATTTGGCTTCAGGGTTTTGACTATGGCTGTTGGAGAGGAAAGCTGTACAGATAGCATTTAATTGTCTCTTGTGTTTGTTATGCTTTGGTTGTTTGGTATTCTTAAATTTGAATTTATTATTAAGGGAACCTGTTCACTTTTTATTGTTGGTGTGGTGAATGTGGGTTTATTAACAATTGCACTAATGCATCAAATTTCTGATTCCTGGGAGTTACTCTGCCACACAGCTTCATGCAGAGGAGCCAGGTGGGAGAGCCTGCTCACAGGTCAGCAGTAGCACGAGCACAAAATTCTGTTTGGTCAGGGCTTTGGGAAGGATTTGCCAGGAGCAGGGCACGAGGCCATGGGGGACACCTGGAGCACATTTCTGTGTCTGTAGAACCAGTCAGCAAGCTGGTGAAGAACTCAGGCCCTGTAAATCTGGTTCTACTACATAAAGTAGCCTTGTCCTGGTGGCATTTGTAGCCTCAAAAGATCTGCTGTGAACATCGGTGACAATACCAGCTATTGCTTCTGTTAGACCTGCAAGGCCTTTATGGGGAAATGATGCTCTGCCTTCCTCAGCAGCAAGGGAAGAATTGCTCAGAGCCCTGCCTGCAGTGGTGTGAGTGGGACTGGAGCACCCAGAAACTCCCAGCAGGGTGCAGGGGGAAGGCAATGAAATGTGGTGAGAAAAGCACATAGCAGGGGTAGTGAGACTTGCCTGCAAAAATACTACGAGCCATGCCATACTTCTAAACACAGATTTTAATCTCATTTTTGGGTAGAGCTTTCTGTCAGGTGGAAATTAATCCTCAAGTTGGAGCACTCACCAGAGGTGAGCAAGACAGGCAGGATTAATTTCAACAAAGGATCTAAGAGATGGAACGGGAGAGAGGGTGTTGGGTAGACAAGAGTAGGGAGTTTCACACCAGTCCTCACCAGGGAGGCAGGAAGGAAGTGGAAAGTGGCAGGAGACAAAGGACAGCCTGAAGGTTAGAGAGAAGAGATACACAGGGATTGTGAGAAATAACACAAGCAAAAAGGCTAATGATGTATTTATGTAAGGCAGGAAGGCTCAAATGGGGAGCAAAGCTCTGGCTTAGCTTCGAAAAAGGTGACATGAGGGCCAGAATTTTCTAAATGCTGCCCAGGGGAGAGCAGGGGGCTGGGCTGTCGCTGTGTGCGGATTTCTGCTGCATTGCACATCGCTGCATTACACGTTTAGTTCTTCAACAAACTTACTTTAATACAGTGATTGGCCTCAACTCTTTAGCAGTGCCTCCACATGCTGGCCCGCAGGCAGGCAGAGAGCACAAATTCAGGGTCACATTAGCGATAATGTACCCAACGTGGGCTGTTGTACAGGAATACTTTGAAGCTGAGTGATACATCAGCACTTCTTTCAAGGAAATTGCCAAATGCCTTTATTACAACACTGCCTCTCGCTGCTGGCATTGCAGCCATCCTGGTGTGCTAATAGGCACCAAAGACACTTGGACCACTTCGTCTTGATTTTATGTCTGCAACTGTGAAAGTTCTGATTAAGAATGTCGGCCCCTTTGCTTGCTCTCTGCGAGAGGACAACGCCCTGAACATCCTCGGCGAATGTTTAAGGACTTCGCCTCAGAAATGTGCATTTCCACTGAAATCTGTCTCTAAATACGAGGCCCAAGAATACCCACGAGTCGTTCCAGCCTGCTACACTAGGGCTGTACGGCGTGCTCCTCCCGCGGTCCCAGTCACCGGGGAAAGGAGGCGGCGAGGCGCAGCGGGGGTTGCGGTGCCGCGGGGGATGCGCTCGGGGCCGGGCGGGCGGAGGGGCCGCGCTGCTGCCAGCTGAGCCGCGGGCAGGGCCCGCGCCGTGTTCCGCGTGGAGCTGCGGGGCTGAGCCGCCTCCGCCAGCATCGCTGAGAGCATCGCTGCCCTCACCCCCGCGGGTTC
>VZTG01000875.1:609167-706772 GCA_013397845.1 Melanocharis versteri | reverse complement strand
CGCGGGCCGCCCGCGGCACCGTTAGCTCGGGGCGGCGGAGCCATGGCCCGCAGCCTGGACGGCATCGACCTGGCGGCGCTGCGGGTAAGGACGGCCGGGGCTGCCCCNGCAAAGCTCTGGCTTAGCTTTGAAAAAGGTGACATGAGGGCCAGAATTTTCTAAATGCTGCCCAGGGGAGAGCAGGGGGCTGGGCTGTCGCTGTGTGCGGATTTCTGCTGCATTGCACATCGCTGCATTACACGTTTAGTTCTTCAACAAACTTACTTTAATACAGTGATTGGCCTCAACTCTTTAGCAGTGCCTCCACATGCTGGCCCGCAGGCAGGCAGAGAGCACAAATTCAGGGTCACATTAGCGATAATGTACCCAACGTGGGCTGTTGTACAGGAATACTTTGAAGCTGAGTGATACATCAGCACTTCTTTCAAGGAAATTGCCAAATGCCTTTATTACAACACTGCCTCTCGCTGCTGGCATTGCAGCCATCCTGGTGTGCTAATAGGCACCAAAGACACTTGGACCACTTCGTCTTGATTTTATGTCTGCAACTGTGAAAGTTCTGATTAAGAATGTCGGCCCCTTTGCTTGCTCTCTGCGAGAGGACAACGCCCTGAACATCCTCGGCGAATGTTTAAGGACTTCGCCTCAGAAATGTGCATTTCCACTGAAATCTGTCTCTAAATACGAGGCCCAAGAATACCCACGAGTCGTTCCAGCCTGCTACACTAGGGCTGTACGGCGTGCTCCTCCCGCGGTCCCAGTCACCGGGGAAAGGAGGCGGCGAGGCGCAGCGGGGGTTGCGGTGCCGCGGGGGATGCGCTCGGGGCCGGGCGGGCGGAGGGGCCGCGCTGCTGCCAGCTGAGCCGCGGGCAGGGCCCGCGCCGTGTTCCGCGTGGAGCTGCGGGGCTGAGCCGCCTCCGCCAGCATCGCTGAGAGCATCGCTGCCCTCACCCCCGCGGGTTCGTGTTCGCAGCGCCCGTCACCCGCGGGGAAGATGCTGGGAGTGTCTCGGCGTGTGTGTTTATAAAATCCTCTTCTTCGAACGCTGTCACTGCACTTTCGGGGGTTTGGCTAGCTGCCGGTGCACTGCCCCGTGCGCCGGGCTTGCGGCGCCGGGGGCTCCCCGCTCTCGGCCCGGCCCTCCCCGGCCCCGCGTGGGGCGGCGCGTGCAGGGAAACTCCCATATTCCNTACCCCGGGCTCGGGGCTGCCGACCCCGCTCCTCGCCTCCGCGGCGTGTGCGAGGCTGCGCCCCGCGTTCTCCGCTTGTCGGAGGCCGCTCCGCTCTGCCGCGCTCGGGGAGAAGCGCCGGCGCTGCGGGGCGGCTGTGCGGGGACCGTGGGGCAGCCATGGTGGTGCCGGGGACAGCGGCGCGATGCTGCCCGTGCCCGCAGTCGCAGCACAGATGCCCGAGGGGCGCGGGCTGCTCGGGGGTGCAGCCCCGGGGCTGTCCCGGTCCCGCAGCCTCTGGGCTGTCCCGGTCCCGCAGCCTTTGGGCTGTCCCGGAACCCCTGGGCTGTCCCGGAACCCCTGGGCTGTCCCGGTCCCGTCCCGGTCCCGCAGCCCGCGGGCTCCGGAGGTCGCGCTCCCTTGGCTGGAGCGCGGGTCCCGCGGGAGCGCTGCGCTGCCCGGCTGGGAGCGCTGCACCGAGGAGGCTCCTTCCCCTGCCGGGATAATAAATAATTCCTACCGACATCCCTAGAAGGTGTTGTGGATGCTGTGGGGAGAAAAAGAATGGGGAACTAGGATCTTCTGGGTGAAAATATGTGCGTGGGGGTTTGGCTTTTGTGGCCTTTTTCTTGTTCTTGAAGTTTGGGATCTTTTATCTCCCTCCCCTTCCCCCAAGCTAAAAAAGTCAGCATTCACTTGGTTTGCTGTGAATTTTTTTTGTTGTCCTTTTATGTTTTTGATGTAAGCCAAACTTTGGCCATGTTAAAAGCTGTGTTGTCAGTGTTTCACATCCACAAAGCAGTAATGGGGCTGTGTGTGATGCCCCCGAGTTCCACTTGTCCTTTTTACATAGGAGCTGACCACCGAGCAGCCCATCCAGCCCAGGCAGGTCTTTTGTGGAGCGCTCTCGAGAGAAGAGGAGGGAAGAGTTCAATTGTGGCAAAAAGCAGTCATCCCCAGACAGTGAAACCAAAGCAAGCCACTTTCTAAAAATATCAGGGACAAAAGAAGGAGGGCTGGGAGAAGCCTTTGCAATATTCACACAGCGAGGAGGGTGTTCCAGACTGGAGGCAGAAAGAGGAAAAGCAGCAGGGACAGTAAAGTTAGGAAGGATGGCAAAAGGCTTCTGGCTAAGTAAGCAGAAGTTTAATCTGGCTCTGCTATGGGGTATAAGGCAAAATAATGGAAGCTCTTCTTTAGAGCTTTAGCAGATGAATCTCATCTCTTTAAATAAATAAGGAAATAGTGTGAGTTTGAAAAGGAGTCATTCTGCGAAGTAGACAGCAGGCTTTGTGACAGAACCATCTGATTCACAGCCTCCAAAGGCTGAGAGCGCTGCGAGTTTCAGCCTCGACAGGAGAAGGGATGAATGTCTTGTTTTGGAAGAAACCCCTTTAAGCACGTCAGCAGCCTTAGTCTGAGATTTGTGCTAAGTTGGAGATGGGAAGCAGGTGAGGCTGAGCTGTGGAAATGATTTAAAGACAGATGCCTTGCCTTTGCTGTGTCTGAGGTGTTCCTGGGCCAGTGGGAGCTGCCTGGTGCTGTGCTCCAGTCTCCCACGAGTGTGAGTGGGGTCATTTTCAAACTGTGTGAGATTTCCCTGCTCCCCTTTCCTTGGAAAGAAGGGGGCCTGTGATTTCCTGATGTTGCTGGGTTCACCAGGGCAGCCAGATGCTAAAAAGGCCCTGAACTCTGCATTTGGTGCTGAGGTCCCAGAGGCCCTGTAGAAGATCTTGTGCTTCAGACACCTATATCTTCTTCAGCTTCGGAGATGTGAAAAATGCATTTTGGTCCTGCTCTTGCTGTGTGTGTTGCTTTTCTTTCTGCCTTGCAGAGGAGATGGATGTGGCCTGGGTGCCTCTGGGTCAGCAGTCTTGCAGATGACTTGAGGGAAACCAAGGTGGCCACCATATGGTATAATGTATGATGGTAATTAACCTTAGAGTGATGAATGTTCAGGCCAGCATTTTGGCATCTTTCAAAGGGAATCCAGCAATTTGGCAGGTGCTGGCTGGTGAAGGGTTAGCTGGACCATGGGCTTGAGTGGTAGCTGAGAGGAAGCACTGCATCAAGGATGGTATGTAACTCCAAGATAATTAAGAAGGTGGCCCATTGTGAAGAATGCCAGCAAACAACGCAGTGCTGATATCCAAGCAAACAAGGGCAATCCAAGGACCAAAGTCAGAGCCCAGATTAATATCTGTTATGACTCTTAACAAGGCTTGGTTCACTGTGGTGTCCTGATTAAAAGAAGAGAGATGGCCAAGTGTTTGGCTGCACTCAGACCTGTGGAGGCTGGAGATGTTAATGCTCAGTTTGCTAGCAAGGACAGTGTAGGATTTGCACTATACTGACTTTAATGCCAATGTTTATTTAGGTGATTGTTAGGGTCTTTCCTAGAGTGTCAGAAGCCTTTAGAAGCAAACTGTTAGGATGCTAAATCAGAATGAAATTTATTGAAAGAGGAAAGAGAAGCTGATTTTGAGGCACTTAAATTACTATATTTGCATAATAAATAAGCTTAGAGAAGAAGAGTGAAGACAGCACACATTTAAGCGAGAGAGGCAGTTGCAAAGTCCAGGTTTAAAGGGCAGTTTAGGTTCCTCTGGGTTACTGTGCATTGTGGGCACCTCTTAATTCAGCGGTGGTGCTTTCTGCAGGAGAGGTGGGGGACTGGGGTGCTGCTCGTGCTTCCCATGGAGTGCAGTAGATATTATGCATGGAAGCCTTTTACTGGGAGAGTTCCTTAGAGAGCTGCTGTGGGTTTCACTGCCTGGACCATGAGCTGCCCACAGCACAGTTCTGTGCAGAGGTTGTGCCTGAAGCAGAGGTTTTGTACCACTCACCAGTTGCTTTAGCAGTAGTAATGGTTTATTTGCTGACTTTAGCCCCAGTTATATCCAGACTAGTCAAAACCCAAAATGAGGAAATGAGAAGAAAGCAAAGCACTTCACTGCGATCCAGTCTTGTAGGCATTCTTATGCCTGTGCTTAAGTCCATATGTGAGAGTTCCCACTGATTTCCTTTTTAGCAAGTGCTTTTGGAATTGGGGTTTAAGTCTAGAGGGCTTATTGACTTGTTTTAAAATAAGAGACAGAGGAAAAAAAGACACAGACTGACCTGCATGGGTCAAAAGTAAGTCATCTTGATCTGGTGTGTGCATTGCTTTTTTTTTTTTTTTTTTTTTAAAGTCTTGTAAGGTTGACAGTCCAGGAAGTTTAAGATTAAAACTCATTTAACTAAAAATAAAACCAAATGAACTCATTAGTACTTTCAGTTATGGAAGTCTGGGCTGCGTTGCTCTGACAGCTCTTGCCATTTATCATGACAGTTGTGCCAATAAAGATAGAATCTGCTCAGAAAAAAAGCCTGTATGTTTCCACTGGGATTTTGCCAAAGTAAACATTTTCATATCAGATAGGAAGAAAGAATTACTTATATTAAAAGATTAACGTATAAGTGGAGTGGAGAGTAGCTTGATACCTTTAAAAAAAGGATATTTTGCAACCAGGGGCATAGAAATTGTACTTCTGAGATAATGTTTTTCTGTATCACATCCCTCAGCAGTACCAATAGGCATCAACTGACACGACAGATTGCTGAAACAGATGTGGTAAAAGTGACACATGGAGTTAATAATATTTTATGTAAAACTCTGTGATACCATGGCAAGAAATGAGCAGAGTGATAAATGGCTTAGCCAGAAACCAAGAAACTGATCTCTTGAGTTCTTAATGGTTTTAAATAAATCGCTCAAGTGAGTTTTAACCGAATCACCCGGTTTTTTCATGTACTCAGTCATTCAGGAGCGAGCATTGCCCATGCCTTGCAACAGGATGGGCTGCCTGTACCTGAGGGGTTGCAGCAATGCTGGAGGAGAACTTCTGCTGCAGTGGTTGGTGTTAGAGCAACTGGTGCTATGGCAGGAGGATGGAAGTTGGTTCATGTGGCATGGTACACTGATCACCTGACTCATTAATCTTTGACGTCAATTAACAGCAACCTAGTTTGAGTTCAAAGCCGAGAGTTCAATACCTCAGTCAGATTCACTTTGTTATGTTTGCAGAACAGGAGAGTTGAGTGTTTTCAGCCTGCCTGTAAGTTAAGGTTGCTTGGTTTGGTTTCCCTTCACTGAGGTAACTGGGCTCAGGTGCTTTGTATTGTAATTTTTTCAGTTCTGCTCTTTCGGTTTTTTCCTTTGTTGCATTGCTCATGCCAAGTGTTTCATAGCAGAGGACAGCAGCTCAGCCTGCAGGCTAGCTCAGTGTGGTAAGGCTTAGGAAACCTGGAGCTTTTTCCTTATTCTACTGGTAAGCACAGTCAGCAGTTGAATTCTTGTATTTTTTACACGCCTTCATTTATTTGTTGTATCTGCTGTTGTACCATCCTGCCAGTCTTCACTGAGTTGTTTTGTATATAGAGTTTTGCGAAACTTTGCTGAAAACTTTATTATCAATGCATTTCTTACCCTGTGATTTGGCAATTTCCCCTTTAGTGTGTAACGCAGATCATTAGGAGATGTGCCTCAGACATTTCATTTTGATGGTGTACAATAGTTCCTGTTATGAAGTGGTTGCTCTAATCCAACTAATGTTATTTCTTCTGCTTTTTGCAGGACCCTGCGGGAATATTTGAACTGGTGCAAGTTGTTGGAAATGGGACATATGGACAAGTCTATAAGGTTTGGATGCCTCTTTAATTTAGGATGCTGTTCTTGATAAAGCTGTATTTCCTAAAGCAGAAATGAGCACCATTTAAGAAGGGGGACAATTGCACTGGATAAACCAGTAATATCCTGGTTTATCTTGCTCTCTTTTCTGCATAATGCGAGAAGTACCTGTGAAATTCCATGGCCCCTCATTCTGTCCTGTTTTCATGTCTCTTTGCTGCCACAAGTCACATAAACGGCTTTTGTACTGACTCCCCTCTGCTCTGTGCTTACTTTCTCTTCTTCAAAATTATTCAAAAGGTGTCTGGCAGGAATTTACATCAGTGATGGCTAAATTTGGCCTGGATTGAGTGAAGTTTGAAACTCAGACAGAAGTCCTGTTCAAGACAGAGGTGTCAATTAGCCCTGCTCTGCAGGCAGGCGATGAAGTCTTTGATTTCTGTCATTACCTTTGTTGCTGTGGTATCAAAGCAGAACCACCAATCAAGAAGCTACAGCAATTAACATTGTTTGCCACAACATAGCGCTTGTATGCTATGCAGTGCACAGCTTACTGTAGTTACAACAGCCAGCCTAGAAAAGTGTTCTCTCACTGTGAAGCCTTCCCTAAAAATGATCTAAGATGAGGAAATAGTTGTGATTAAATAGGGAACCAAGTTCCCATTTCGAGAACAAAGACAGAGGAAAGAAGAGGCCGCGCTGCTGAACCCTTTTGGAGGTACATCAGAAGAGCAGTGGCACTGGAATGAGTCTGTCTGGTGTTGCTTCTCCCTCAGGTCCCACTGCTGACAAGCCCCTGCTTGGCAAGGCCTTGTGTGTGTGCAGGCTCTTCGTGCATTGATCCCTCTGTGGAAGAATGCTCAAGGGTCCTGGTGTAGCCATGCAGGACTGTTCTTCTTTCTCCAGTGCACTGAATACATGCTGTGTTCTGGTGTCCATCCTCTGGTGGCAGATCTGCTGTAACCACATTTTACTTTTTCTTTGAAGCTATAGGTTCTGGAAAATGCTTGACAGAAGCAATTCTGGGAAGTCTGTCTTTTCCCCTGCTACCTTTTTTTATTATTATTTTTACGTCAGAAGCAGGATCTTTCTGATGTAACTCTTTGTGGTGGTGAAGTCTGTCTTGTTTCTGAGGTTGTGATTCAGATACTGCTCTTAGTACTACTGAAAATAGGTGCTCAGGGGTTCACATGGATGGATTAGAAGCCAAGAGAAATTCAGAGGTGCTGTTGTTTTTTACCTGTAAAAAGATCCCAAACCTCCTGAATGTTCTGTGAAATAGTTGACTTTCTTTTTGTGTCTGGATTTATTTTATATTGGGAAAGAAAAAATTCAATCTAGTCATCCTTTATGAATGTTGAGTATGAATCAGCTGCTTAATCATGGCAGAAGCAGGAAGGAGCAACATAGTTTGCTTCTCTGCTGCAAAAGAAAATGTTTTGAACTGCCATGTAGCACACCCCTAACTGAGGCTTTGGTCAGATAAATGCGTGTGATCAGCGGCGTGTTCTGCTGAGGGTTGCTTGGGAGGTGGAGCTGCTCTTAGTGGGAGCATGACGGTGAAACCTCCAGTTGAAGAAGCTGATGATGGCAGCCGAGCTGGACAGGTGCAAAATGCACCTTCCACACTGAGCAGTCAGCTCCGTCTCTGTTGTGAGCCATTTTTGTACAGTCCAAAGCTTGGGTGCGCTTGGAAATCCTCCTGCAGATGCTGAGCACCACCTGAACATTCTCAGGTGTTGTCTGTCTGGTGGGATCTCCCTGGTGCTGGCCTTGCACCCAGAGCCAATGTCTGTTTTCTCGGAGGGCAGGTGCAATGGAACAACTCCTTCTGCAGTGGCCATGAGAAGTTAGGCTCATACTCACTTTTCTTTTTGACTCCTGTGTAGTATGTCCTCTGATCTATAAAATGCTAGGACTGATGGAGTGAACGGATGGAATTCTGGAATCATTTTGCAGTTTGTCTGGTATAGGCTTGTGATTATAAATATTTAAGTTATAAAGCAGTCTTTGTTATCCATATACTTTACTCTTATCATTAGAGCATGTTTTTATTCTCCAGAGGTGTTAGATTCTTCCATACGTTCAGAAACTACACATAGCAATTTGCACATAATAAAAGAAAAACTTATTTCAGGCTAAATAAATTATATTCAGGATTACTAAATTGCTTTGTTGGCTGCGAAGATGATTAATATTTTAATATATGCAACTCTATAAAAATGAAAATAAAATGTTGAGGATTCATCATTAAATTTGGAAAACAATGTTTAACAGATTTATTGAAGGAGAGCATTGTTTGTACTGAATTGTTCCAGTTCAGGGTCTTTCAAAATGAAATGGAAGAGGTATGAATTTTACACATAACAATGCTAGAGCTGTGTAGAAATGTTGTAAAGATTTGCGTATAATAACTAAAAGCCAGCAGATTTTTTTGACAACTTATAAAGTAGTAGGACATAAATACGCCAGTACTGGCTACTTCAACCTTTGGAAAGTGTGAATTAGATATGAAAAAAATCAGATGGTACCCAGAATTCATGATACTTAGGCTTCCTTACCTCTTGAAATGACAGGTAAGTTTTTCAGTTAATTCCTGGCTTCCACATGCTGGAATCCAAAGAACAATCCTGTGTAAGAGGTGATTCAGAATAATGCCATGGGAGGTGTTAGCATAGAGTCTTCCCTGAGAGTGAGGGAAAACTGAAAGTAGTTGGAAATAGTGTGTTTGCTGGTGGTTGGGAAGTATGAATATTGACTCTTCCAGGCCTTTGTCTCCTGAATGTTGGGGAGCTGAAGGTCAGATTGTGTCCAGTCTCTGCACCATCTCTGTTGAATGCATGTGGAAAATACAATATTCTGAACATCCCATGCACTGCTTCTGGCAGGATCTGCCCATCTTCCTGCGTACTGCTGAGGCCAGGATGAAAATCCGAGTGCAGGGCGTGTGCCGTTGCTCTCCAGAGTGTGAGGGCCAGCATTTTTGAGGGTTTCTAGAGCTGCTGGCCATTAAGGACCTGCAGACAGCAGAGCAATGTTTTGCATCACGTAACTGTCAGTGTCGTCTGGGAGGAAGTGAGAAGGCTGAAGGTGTCACTTTCAGGTCCTGGGGATCTGCTGAGACATGGCACTGTTGTGAGTTCTTTGCCCACTTCCATTATCTCCTGTTTAACTGTGTGGACTCTGTGGCTCTGAAGTGCTGGATGGTGATGGTCCATCACCCTTGCTGTAGAACAGTTGTATGCTGCTCTGTGCTTGTGTGTTTCGTAATACCTAAACTGTAAGGTTGGGGGAAGTGAAATATTTTTTTCAAAGACTTCTGCTGTTAGTTTAATAGTCTTTGATGAGAGGTTTTTCTTCCGTAGAAGCCTCTTAATGCATTTTCTGTGTTCCAATTTTCAATGCAGGGTCATTTTTCTGTTGAGTAAGTGGGGATAGGGTGATCTGGGGGAAGCTGAAGGGGTTGCCATTTTTTGTGTGTTTGGGTCATACAGTTCTTCCTGAGCTCTAGAAGAGGCTCTGAGACTCTTTAAGTTTATAGCTGCTCTGTTTCTTCAGTTGTCAAGATAAAGAGGAATTGTTCCTAATCCTTCTCATTCAGCCATGCTCTGAGAGTCCTCATCCTTCTGAAGTTTTCATGGGCCAGATGAGGTCAGCAACAGCATCTGTGCCATCTGCTTGTTTTCTGATGTCAAGAGGCACTTGATTGGGGCTTTTGTCTTCCTTTGTTTTAGTGATGTGGATTAGCCTTCTCCTGTGCTTGCCATTTTTCAGTAGCCTGGGAGAGAGAGGCCAGTGTCTTTGGATAGTTCCAGGGGCTGATGTTTTTTGGCACATGATCTTGGAGGCTGGTGGTAAACCCTGACAGATTTGCAGCTGCCGTGTGTGCAAAATGGTTGTATCTTTAATGGAGTCTGAGGGCACAGGGAACTTGAGGGAGGCACTCTGGTTTGGAACTATGAGAGTCAAGAGGGAAGACGTGGTTTCCCAGTAACGCAGCTGATGGAGAAGCAGCAGTGCTGTTGCTGAGGCTTAGCAGGGGTGGGAGCAGCCCTGCCTCCCTGCAGTGACTTTGTATAGCTAATATTTTTATTTCTCTGTGGTCACATAAGACTCAGGATGCAAAAAGGAAGCAGGTCTGAGTAAGGAAGTGTATGGGGCTTTGGTTGTTTTGGGTTTTTTTAACACAGTTGTTTCTTGGCATTGAATTGTGCTTGGATTGCTGACATGACTTATGAGTTACTTTGCTGTTGATGTAGAGTGGCAGGAGTGCAGCAAAACATAAATACAGCGTTTCAGTTTATCGTAATTTGAAAGTCTGTTAAGTTCTTCATATTCTGTTTCACTGAATAACTGGGGGATGTAATTGAGTTGAGAGTGGTGGAGGGAAGCAACATGGGGTTTTTTGAGACTGGGTAGTGTGTGGAAAGAGTCACCAGACCATGCTAAGTTTTGGGATGTTGTAATCTGTGGACTTTGTTGAAAACCTTAATGGTAGCAGCTGGAAGGTTAAATGTAAGAAACATTACAGTTATGTTCAGTATAATCCAGATGGTGAATGTGTATAAGCTGAAAACTTTAAAACCATCCCTTCTGTGGGTGGGGCTGAAGTAGCCACTTTCCAAAGAGTGTGTCTTGGGGCTGAAATGCAATTTCAGAGTCTCCAAAGTGCTGCAGAGACGTTAAAAATGACAAGTAATCTCAGGTTGTTTTGTTGTCGTTTGTGGTCAGTTACAGTTTTCAAGCTAATCTTAGTCTTCAAGGCATTGAGATTTTGATGAGTCAAGGAGGGAAATCAATTGTACGCCATAGAAATGACAAAATGCTGCTCTCTGTTTCACTAGCAGTTGGTAAAAGTGCTTGTTTGTCTATCCATTTGCTTTATTTCGGTTTTTGGTAGTGATGCATTTTCCTTGGTCCTAAAATTAAGAGCCGGACGCAGTTAAGGGGTAAAGGGTTTTTACTTCTGTATTTAATAAGGATCCTTACGGTGCAACAATTCGCCAAGGTGGAATACACTGAAATGCACACACATGGTAGATCGTGTATAGTTTTATAGACCTTGCAAATTAGCATATCTAACAAAGATGTCCCAGTGAGAGGCTTGAATAAATAGTGTGACATCTCCCTATTCTAAAGTGTCCCCCCGAGATGGGCCTAATCCTAGGTTACAGGATGTATTCCAGAGGGGGCCTTGGTTTCTCAGGATAGGGTGAGGCTTTCTGGCCTCCCACTACGAGGCCTTTAGGATGTTTGGTCTGCTGGCCTAGCAGAACAGCAGGACTGTGCTGAGATATCAGTCTTAAAGAATTACAAGTATGCATGCTAAGAGTGCTGAGAATACATGAAAGGTATATAAAAAGAGAAGGCAAAAAATCATCATGGCATCAGTAGAAGAGCTGATTATCTTGCCCACATGAAAAACTAGTTAATTACAGTAGGCAGCAGTGTATAAAGACACTGCCAACAATGCGTGGGATGGAGTCAGCAGCTCATTGCACACATCCTTGGTTGGCTTGTGCAGACAAATAATGGAGATTGTCTGCTGCTCCTGGCCGCAGCGATCTCTCTCAGGAGTAAGTCTGAGCTCGGTATGTGCTGCTGCCATTGTAATGAGATCTGAAATGCTGTTGTGCTTATGAATGGGTTGCCTTGAAAACTGAAGCATGTAGGTCTGCAGTACCAGTAATGCACCAGAGAGGCATGGGTTGGGTTTTTGGTATTTAACTTCTTCAGGCCTCCAATTTTTAATAAGACCCTTGGAGTCTGCATACTGCTTGGTATATTTCTTCATCTTCTCTCCCATAAATGTCTCCATGCCTTTCTTAATGCTTCTGCACCACAATTGTCCTTTTCCTGCCCCATCAGAATGGGTGTGGAATTGGCACCCTTGATACAGGGAGGGCAAACCGTGCCTTGGACTGCATCAGCAAGAGCCTAGCAAGCAAATCATGAGATGTGATTATTTTCCATGCTCTTGTTAGGCCACACCTGGAGTACTGTGTCCCATCTTTGCTCCCTCAGTTCCCAAGAGGCGTTGAGAAACCAGAGAGGATTCAACAAAAGGCAACCAAGACATTTAGTGGGTTGAAGAAAGGAAGGCTGAAGGCATTGGATTTTTTCAGCCTCGGGAGGAGGAGGCTGAGGGCAGTGTAGTCTCAGTTTTCAAGGGCTTCAGTGATGGTTTGTATAGGAGGTGCCAGTACAGGGATGTGCACATGGGTTGCTCTGGAAAAGTTCCATTTGGATGTAAAAAAAATTCTCTACCGTGAGAATGAGTCATCACTGGGATAGGTTTCTCATGGTGGTTGTGGAGCCACCCTTGCTGGAAATATCCAAGGCTGTTTGACACTGTCTTGGTTGATGTAACCTAAGTCCCTGGCTTTTAACAGAAGGTGTGACCATGTGTTCCCAGAGGTCTTTTCCAACCTCGATTTGAGTTCAAGACATGCCTGCTATCAACCCAGCCTATTAGAGTGTGAATTACTAACTTGGAGGATACAAAGAAAAAATTTAATTTGGAAAGAAAAAAAAAATATATATAATAGGTAGTTTATGATGTGTATTCAGTTGTCAGAGTCAGGAGCATTTTTGTGCTGGGGTTTTTTAGGATTTTGGCGTTGTGTTTGGGTTTTTTTTTGATCTTGGCTTCCCTGCCTATTTGCATGGCAGTGCCAAACTGTATTCAGCACTGGATTTTGACATAGTGGATCAAACATACGAAATTAATTAGCAAATTGTGAAGTCCTGGTTCTAGTTAGTGAGTATTTCAGAGAAACTCGATTAAGATTCTTAGGAGTCAAACTAGTTTATCAAAAATGGAAGAGTAAGGATGTGAAAAAAACCTCTCAGCTGTGGAGTGTCTCTATACAATAAAGGCTCTGACTGAACAGAGCAATGTACAATAATTACATGTGCCATTTCAGGCATTAGAGAGTAGTAAATTCCTTGCAAATAATTTGTTGGCAGGCCTGCTGCTTTCAGGTCCTCTGTGTTTTGGTCCTAAAAGTCCATGTGGGAGAGTACAGTGCATTTTCATCCTAAACCGTTGGCATTTTGAGCTCATGTTGCATAACACTTCAGATTTTGTCACTGGGTCATGCTATTTTGAAGGTAAGAGAACATGCTAAAAATGCACTGGTGGTAATATGAGCATAGTAGGAAGTAGTTCATGCTCTTAATTCCCTGCTCAAGCGCTTTGGTGTGCTTTAAGCACCTCACTGGTGACACTGATTTCAGTAATCCCGACTGCTCACTAGCATCCAGATTCACGCCAACATGCAGATACACGTCAGAGTGACCAGTGCTTCATGGCTCTGAGTTTTGCAATATCTGACTTACTCAAAAGTATTTTTCATTGTATACCAAATATAAATATAAATTAGTGGAACTAGGGGAAAACTCTTAATTGTCTATTTGCAGTCCAGAAAACCATAGCTATGACAGTTAATGAATGAATGACAGGATATTACTTAATTTTAAACAGCAGAAAATCTAGTGTGTTGTTTCTAGATGTTTGAGCTGATTCCCATGGCAGGTTAGCTTTCGTAACTACTTTTTTACTTATAGTAACTACAGTGAGCTGCAGGATTTTAGAGCCTGGTGAGGACACGTCACATTATCTCTGTGTCTCTGATTCTTTCTTAGAGCTCCTTATGAATTGTACTTCCCAAGTCTGCTTTAATGTACTGAAGAGTGCATGTTTGTTTTTTTGGAAGTCCTTCTTTGGTGCCTCTGGGCTGTAGCTAATAAAGCATAATAAAAGGAACAACAAATCAGTTGGTTTCCTAAAATTCAAGAAGAAACGATTTTTCAGCTGTTTGTAGTATACTTTTTATTTTTCAAAGTCCTTGTGTATTATAAGTCTGCCCTTGTAACCTACTGACCTTGTGCAATTCCTGAGAGGTTTTCAAGGTTTGCTTAAGAAACATCTTCTCAAAGGCCATTTCTTCCCCATCCCCTACTTCCTACCCTTGAAAATATTATATTTTAGTAACTTTTCTGAGATCTTACAACTGAGCAGTCCAGAAGACACACTTTGTAGCACACTGTGACCTTTTCAGTGTCCTGCTAAAATAATGTTTTTAGCTCCTGTGTAATAGCTGGGGTATGGTCTGAGGCAGTGCCTTTAGGAGCTCCCAGTGTGTGAAAAGTGCACTTTTTCATGAAGGTAAGAGAGGGGCTGATGTGCAGCTATGGCTCAGGAGATCTTGCTTCTCTTCTTGCCTCTGCTTCCCATCATAGCTAAAAATGATGAATTTCCTGGAAATGGAGCTCTTCATGTGAGTGTAGCTGTTAAAATGGAGGCAGCCCTTGTTATTGTGAAGCGCCTTGGGATTGTGGTTAGGAGGAATTAGTGTGCTTATGGAGGTGATTTGTGAAAATTGGTTAGCAGCCACTTTCTGAACAACGTGCTGTTCGAAAACAGTTTCCCTCAAATCCAAACATGGGCTCAAGAGAAACCGTAGTGGGAAAATTTCAAGAAATGAGTTGGCTTTCGTTTTCAAACTTTGCTTCAGAAACGTCAAAACATTACATTTAATTTGCTTCATTTGAACATACATTTAAATTCAGCAGAGTGTTTAATAGATTGGGGGAAGAAGGTAGAGTCATACTGAAATAATTTGATAGGACAAGAAGAAATGTGAATATTAATGTGAATTATTCTGACTTTCTATTCTGAGAGGAGTGTTTGCAGCCAAAAGCGAGACCAGTTGGCAAAGCACTGACATTTTGTTGGTGTTTACTGAATACTGAAGTTTACTAAATTCTGTTTTCTGGCTGTGCAGTTGCTACATCTGATATGAGCTTTTTTAATGCAATTTTTTCTTGTATCTCTATTGTTAAAAATGGCAACATTTAGAGGAAAAGGGCACAAGAGAAATGTGTGATGGCCTTCTGAAAAGAAAATTCCTCAAGTTCAGTAAAATGTAGATATCTTTCTTATTTAGTATGCTGAATTTTAGCAAGGCATTTCCCCAGTATTTAAAAACAACAAAAGAGTAACCAGTTTACTAATTATTTCTGTTGCAGTAGATTTGTCTACTTCTGTTTTACTCTTGGCTTTAAACCTGTGAAAAATTATACTAAAATATGCAACAAAACCATCATGAAATAAATATGTATATGACTTAGATAATGGATTCTCAAATGTATTATTTACACAGATTGTTCATGATGTTGTCTTGTTATATGGAAAAAGGAAAGAGCTGGAAAAAATATTTTTGCTTTAATATTTGTTTTTTGAAGACTAACATGAAATATTTATCGTAACGGGCTTCTTGCAGACATTCTGCCCCCAGCAGCCAAATCATATCAGCAGATATCTGCTTGCCTTTTATTATTATTATCAGAGGGTAAAGTTAGAAGTTGTGGGCCAGCGTTATCCCTCGTGCTTTGAAAATCAGATTACTGTGGTGGGGTCTTCAGTTTTCCTGTGTTTTGCCCTGCAGGAGAGGACAGGCAGCAGCCGTGCGTGATGGGGGCAGCAGACCATTCCTGCTTTGGGATCCCTTTGAGATGAAGGGTGGTTTGTTTCCAGAGACACTGGGCTGTGCTTTGTTGTCCCTCCCCGTGGAAGATGGCCAAGTTTTGCAGGGGGGCAGTCGAGGAGCAGGGCTGCCCAGTGAACCCAGCGAAGCCCGCGGAGGCTCGGACGTCGTGGAAGGGGTTCGAGCCAGTGAATGTGGGGCACTGAGGGCACACTGGGCTTTTTGTGCATGTGCAGATCAGCCTAAGCAGGTCTGACGTTTCCCAAAAGGCGTTTGAGCTCCTGGCTCAGTGCTGCTGGGTGAGGGTGCACGTGCAGGTTGCTGGGTGCCCAGCTGGGACAGCTTCCCTGGCAGAGAAGGAGCTTTTTTGTGGAGAGGATGCGTGTGGTAGCCTGCTCTCCAGAAATGTGCCTGAAAATGGAAAAGGGATGAAGGAATAGAGGGATGCGCTAACTTTCTTTTGGACGCTTGGAAAAATTCAGTCAGAACTCTTTTGAGTAGAGGAAGATACAAAACAAAGGCTGGACACTCAGGTCTCTGATAGCACAAGTTGGAGAATAAAGAGCAGAGAGGATTTGAGACTCACCCTTTCCTATGTTGTCTTCCTTTCTTTACATTATATTAGTTTCTAGGTACCCAGCAGTTGGAAGACTTTGCATGGCCTGTCCCTGGCTTGCATGATGGAGTTACAGTGTTTTCGTGCTGGCGGGGGAATCAGCATGTACAGACCTTGCATGAATGCTCAGGTTTCTGCCCATGTTTGCAAAGCACCTACTGCATTCGTGAGGCTGTTCAAAGAGTCACAGCAAGCTCCTGGTCAGGCCTTATAATGTCATTTGGCTTCCTACGTCTGCCAAAGTCATAGTTCTCTGACCAGGAATGAAAGAAAATGGCCTTGTCAGAGCTGGGTGATGGTTGGAGCCTGCATGGCACCTGCCCTGTCTGTCACACAAATGGGTTTTGAATGTCACAGTGAGTATAAGAAATACCTGGCTGGCTGAGCTTTTGTGGTTGCTATATCCTGCCCTGTTTACATTACTGAGTTCTGGCAGGCCTCTCCCTTTCAGAGTTATCAATATTAAAATAGAGTAATTCTTTGTCATGTGGAGATACCCTTCTAGCCCACCTGTGTAAGGGGTGGCTGGGAGGCTCCAGGCCCCTCTGCTGGGATGGAGGCGATGCTGGGCCACGCCAGGGCTGGACAGGGGTTGTAGGTGCCAGTGGAGTTCGGGCTGGAGATGACACTGTTGTCTCTAAGTGTGGTGCTGTCTGGTTGAATCCTCTGGTGTGTAAATGCTGCCTGATCTTCTGGAGGGGTTGTTCCTGCAGATTAGGTGAGCATGTGCCAGCAGTGGGTTTTCTTTCCTTTCTTGCTTCCTTTCTTGCCAGGCAAGTAGCATGAATGTCATCGTACAGTGCCCTGTTGTCTGAGCTGTCAAAAGCCATTGTGTGATGTGAAAAGTCCCCAGAGACTGCATGATGCATTTTGATTTCTCCTTGTAGAATTTGGAGCATGATCAGAAAGAGAAATGGGGAAGCTGCTGCCTCTGCATTTCCCCCCACCCTGGGGCAGGCTGATGACTGTGCAGTTCTCTAGGTGTGTTCCAGGAGTTGGCTGGGATATGATAAGCCACATCTGGCTCTGTCCTGCCTGCCAAGGAGGACATGCATGTTTGTGAAGGACCCTTTATTAGCAAGCAGTGTTTGCAGTACAGGAGATGACACAGAGGGCTTTGCATTTTAATTTTTTTTGTTATTCCCACCCATTCTGTGTTTGCCTGCGGTGCAGCTGTGCGTTTCTGCAGATGTGCTGCTGAGGTTTGCGGTCCCAGCCCGCGCACTTCAGGTGGGCCCGTGGGTGCTGGGGTCGGGCTGTGACAGGGCGTGTGCCTGGACCTGGTGGTGAAGCAGAAAAACAGCTCTCTTGAGGTTTGGCAGAAAATAGTTTCTTACCCCTTTTTTTTTTTCCTTTTCCTCGGTGAAAACAAGAGGAAGCTTTAGCAGGTAGGAGGTTGATGCCTTGCCACAAAATCGTGTTCTCACATATCAGTGCAGTGAGGGCAAAACCACTAGCTGGACCCACCCCGGCTGTGGGCAGCATTTTCTGTCCCAGTTAGTGATAAAACCCATGTTCTCACTGGATCATGAGACATATGAATATTAAATTACTCCAGTCAGCTTTCTCATCAGTGTTAATTGCTGACTTTTCTGAAACAAATTCTTTTAAAAAGAAAAAAGAGCTGGTACCAGAAGTAAACAGAAATTTTCAAAGAACTGAGCAGTAATCTCCTTCTATTAAAGCCACTGTGAAAGTGGACAGAAATGGAGTTATGCAGAAGATGAGCATTTTGATCACTAGTGTGGCTGGATCAGTGAAAGGGAAATGACGAACAAACCTGATTCACGCCACTGAGCATGTCCACGCTTAACAAAATTGAGCTGGAAATAACATTTCTAATTAAACTGGGTCAAACCATGCATGCAAACCAGGTCTTTAAAAATAATTATATGAAACCTTGTTTTTTTCCAGTCCTTTGCACATGATGTCATTTGTTTGACCTATTCAGAGAGGATGTTAGGTGCTAACAGTGGTGTGATGGTGCTTTGTGTTCACCTTGCACTCATTTGATTACAGAGCAAATGGCAAATCAGAATCAGTGCAGGGGAGCCAGTCCCTAAAGGTGACTCAGTGACTCATTTCAGAACCCCTTCTTGTTAGGTATTTGTTTTTCTGTAACTCTTCAGTTACTGAATGTAATAGGTTATTTTCTTGTGCAGGCATGTCAAAAACAGGTATTTTCTGTAAGCCTCAGTGGTGCAGGGAGGAAAGGAGATTGTCTCCTCTGATTTGCACGGAGCACGTAGGAATTGATTCATCTTGGAGACGTCAGATTTGGTTGGAATGGGCTGACTGGTTAAAACATGATTGGATGCAAGAGCAGTGCAAACCCTTACACTCTGTTGTCTTAAAAAAGCCTGGCTGAGCTTCTGTCTTTGTTCCTGCAATCTCATGTGCTCCCCTGAACCTGAGGGTTCAGAAGGTAGAAGGCAATGCAAAGCGCTTGGGAGATGGCTTTTGTGGTGTGGTTTTTTATATGCAATTTGATATGGTTTCTTTTAATGACACTTTTGTTGTAAATAGAGACCTAATTATTTAAATCTCTGTTATTTAAATATGTGCATTGGCAATGCTGTAGAGTTTTAGTTTATCCTGCAGAATTTTCCTCTGGCACGTAATACCATATTTATCCAAAGCAGCAGTGAGCTCTTGGTGGTGTATTTTGGCATCTGGATGTAGATGACAGAATATGCAAAGGGAAGCTTTTTTGGAAACTTGTGTATGGTTAAACTTTTTAAGTAAATTTTTCAACTGAGCACAACTAGATGTTAAAGGAGAAATGCTGGTTTTAAGAGTTTATATTATACATGTGAGCCAGCGAGTTGCAGGCATTAGCTGGATGCCTTGTGGAATGTTGAGGTTGTTTTGCGGTTTTGTTTTTGTCTTTCTTGACAGCTGCTTTAGATGTGATGCAGATGGTTGGGCAGGCTATTGCTGTTACAAGGTAAAGGAAACACATAGGGTTCAGAGCTTGGGAAATGAGGAGTGGCTTTGAGACTCAGTCACGAGAAGGGTTCTGGTGCAGCTTCACTGACATCTGAGGTACCTCAGGCTAGGCCGGAGGATTTCAGTGTTTCGGTTTTGAATATTTCTCTGTGTGTTTCTGTGCATGCCCTTTTGTCTGTAGTACGTGGGCCCTGTTGCATTTGGTGTGGAAGAAGTTCACAGAGTTTTCCATCGCTGCCTGTGAAAGCTTCATGTGACACACCAGCTGACAAACCCGGAGTGAGAGCGATCCCATCGGATCCCTGTGCCTGTGAATGTGAATGTGTGTCATGAGTCAGAGTAGTGAGTGTGCTCTGTTTCCATCTGGCCTTCGTCCGTAGGTTTATGGAGAGCTGTGAACTTTGGGTGGCAGCCCTGCAGTTGCTTGTCACAGATACTTTCACACAAGTGGACACACTGCAGCAGTGGCTTAGGTTTATTTCTTGTGTCACGAGCTCTGGCTCAAATGTGTGAGAGGATCTGTGCAATCACACCTTTTCCAACAGAGAAACCATTGGAAGTACACTTTTTTTTCATTGTAAAGTGAGGTTTGTTTTGTTTGAGAAATTTGACCCTTTATGAGATAAATTCAGATCTAATAAACTCAGCAGCAGGAATTCCTTTGGACACAGGATCATGAACGTTGTCCAGTTGACTTCAGTGGGGCCAGAAGTGCGTGTGAGAACCTTGGTGTTGGGATGATCCACGATCAGCTGTTGGTGGGAAGTGCTGCAGGGAACCTTTTTCAGGAAACTATTGGTCCCTCTTGTGACTGGTTCTTCCAATGATTCACTGCTGCTTTTGCTTTGTGTGCTTGTAATTATGCTGAGCTGCATTGCTTAAGGCTCTGCGGTTCTTCAGCTGTAATGTGTTTAGCCGTTTTCTTGAAATTATTCTGCAGGGGTATTTATTTCTTTCTTCCTCTCAAGAGCTTACTGGTTCATTTCTGTCCTGCTGTGATTGACTTCAATCCCTGCAAGTAATACAGGAATTGAGAAGATACAGCATTGAGCAGTAACTGCTTGTAGCTGTTCAGGAACTATTACTGTGCGTCTGACCTGTAGTTTGCTTGAGAAGAGAACCTTTGGCAGCCAGGCTTCTGCTGTACAAAGCTGATTAGATCAGTTTAGAAAAAAATAACACCAGTGCTCCTCATGAATTCAGATTTTTTTGGTTTTGAACTTGGAATCTCCTCTCTGTTTTGAATTCATTGGAAAAGCGAGGTATACTTCACTTGTAATACTAATTAGAAGGGTAGTCTGGTTTCATTTTGGAGACTAACTTAATACTGAAAGCCTTTCCAAACATTTAAGTAATTTTCCCTTGAGTTTTGTGGACCATCTGGCCAATAGGATTTTGGAAGGAAATGAGAATTGGCTGCTGCTGTGAGATCAGTGCCATGTAGCTCATCTCTTACAGAAATCATTCAGAAATGATTGGAGGCTTGTGTGTGTTTTCACAGACTAATTGGGTTCATTAACTCTCTTTTAATTTTTGGAGAGGATTCACCAGACAGAGCCAAATGAAAAGGCACTGAGATTAGATGCTCTTTTTTTTCACTCAGTTAAATGATCTGTGAAGACTTTGGTATGTGTGTAAAGAATATGATGTTTACCTAGGCAAACCTCAGATCTTCTGAACTTGACTGTATTAGTCAGCAGAGTTTTTTTGATTTCAGGATTCACCTCAGGTGAGCAGAGTCATAGGGAGGGTATTGGCCAAGAAATGCTGAAGGCAAGACTTTGAGACTGTAAGAAAACCCTTTTAATGCCAGCTGTTAGCACTGGGCTGTCCTGTACTGTGTGTGCTGTACCCAGCCATCTGCAGAGGTGCATACCCGCATGGTATCGAGATCTGTGGGAGGAAAGCACCAGCAGAACTGGAATGGAAGAGTAAATCACCCTTAAGGTTGTTGTAGCTCTGTCATCACTTAGGCTGGAACTTGCAGCTGTGTACCCTGCTTGCCTCAAAGCCTATTTTAAAAAAACCCAGTAACACAGTTTTAACCTGTGCAGAGCCTTGTCTGTGTTCTGTATTATATTCGAGAGAAAATTCAACTACGTTACAGTTGCTGTTCACAAGAATGCCGAATGATTTTTAAAAATTCAGTGATATAATTGCTAAGTGCTTAATGTGCACACCAGGTTGTGTTTATGTGGGATAGAAGGCTAATAAAGCTAGATTACCTAAAAAGTTAAAAGATGACTCTCCTAACATGAGGTTTGTAATTGCTGTGTGCAGCTTAACCTTTGTAGCTTTGTAGCAATGGTGAGCCAGAAAACCTTCCTTTGAGGGATTCTTGCTCCAAAATTCTGGCCACCCATCAGCTGACCTCCTGCAGTCCAGCTCTGACTTCCTTTCAGCAGGATGGGGCTGGCAGGACACACTTAACTGCTTGTGACCTTATCCAGCAGAGATGTGCTATGAACAGGTTTTCTCTAGCGCCCTGTATTTCTGTAAAGGGATGCATATGAGTCAGGCAGCAAAAATTCACTGGGGTGGAGGGATTTGTACCTCACCCCAGACGTAGCTTCTCAGCAACCCCTGTTCTGCAGGGTGAGAGCCTTCCAAAGGCTGAGGCTTTTCCAAAATAGTTTATTTTTCTGGATGAATAGACTTCTGGTGCAGCAGACCTTTGCTGTCGTAAATCACCACTGGGCTCCCGAGTGCTGTGCGGGACTGGCTCTGTGCCAGGGCTGTTCCAACCCTCCTGTTCACAACGAGAGGAGCCCAGGGACTTCAAATACCCATATCCCCACTGCCCTGCATCCCCGCTGTCCTGAGCTGTCCTGAACAGCCCACCAGCCCGGTGTCCCCAAGCCAGAACTCCCGTGGGAAGAGGGAAGCCACCTGTGTCCGCAGAGCCTCCTTGCCCCTGCCAGGGGTAGCAAGCCCTGGTGGGGATCTGAGGCTGCAAACTTCAGAGTGCTTCAGCAGATGTGGAGGGCTGTGACAAATGCCAAAGCCCAGGATGAACAGCAAGGCTGTTGAAGCTGTTACTTGTGCAAATGCTGATATTTAGGCTCAATGAAATCAGTTTTTATGTCCCAGTAAGTGGGGTGTGAGGAAAATGGGATAACTGCACAACCTGCTTCTCGGACCTCTCCTTCTATCCACTGTGCTGCTGTCTGAGTTACTCGACCCATATATGGCCCCAAAATGTTGCTTTTCTTTCCTTGTTGGCAGCAGTTACCACTCAGGGGCCTTGCAGTTCCCTCTAAACTCAAGCATCTGGATGACTTCTGAGCAGAGGAGAGCTGGAGCTTCAGTGTTTGCCATCCCCTCAGATGCTACTGAAGTATCACCAGATAGAAATTGGACCAAATCAAAGTCAGTGGGAGTCTGGTCCTTCACCAGGAGCAGCTCTGCCTCCAGTAACCCTGTGACCCCCAGCCAGGCTGTCCCTGAATGTGGCAGGGGAAGGTTGTTTCTCCAAGGTGCTCTGTGTGCTGCAGCTTTCAGATTCCCACTGCCACCCATCACAGGCCACCCTGGTTTTACCTGCCCTGGGAGAAGTGTTCCTGCTCTTCTTTCTTGCACATTGTTCACACTGTTCAGAAACTTTAAGTAGCAGTCGGAGATCTAAAGCATCGTGTCTGCATGTTAGCTGAGCGAGGAGAAGCCACAGGAATGGGTACTGCCCTCCAAATGAGCATGGAGCTGCAGAAGATTACATGGGATGTTCTTCTGCAGATACCACCCACTTCAAATAAGTAGAGGACAAACCTCTTCGTATTATGGCTAGAATGGTATTTTCAAAGGAGCTTGGTGCTTCGCTTGGTCTTGCTGATCACAGTGAGAATTACCCATTTGGGAGCAGGTTTCAATATCCCAAAAGATCAGTCCCTAGTCCGTTCTCGTACGAGTATGCAGTAGCCTTGAGTGGTTCATGTTTTGCATGAGGATGGAAATCTGATCAAGTGAACATACTGATATTGCAAAAAGTGTATATATTCAAATATGTGTTTGTGAAAGAGCTTGAATTTATTCTTTTGTTTCATTTTCTTTTCCCACTGGTCTGCAGTCAGACACAGACAAACATTAGGCAAAGCAAACAATCTGTGTTTCCACTCACACAATGGGAGGAAACAGGAACTGAAAGGATAAAAAAAAACCTGGACAGAAAAACTGCTTCTGGTGCCTCTTGGGTTTTACAGTTCATGAGGGTTGTGGTACAGACATTTACAGTGGGGATGAAAAACTGTCCTTTTCCTCCAGAGATCAAGGTGATTTGATCTGGGACTGTTGGAATGACCCTTATTCATCCCTCCCTCCTAGACAATGTTGACATGGGTAGAATTTTAAGTGACTGGTGGAAGTTATATTTTCTAATCTCTTCTCTGGGCTAATGTGTTGCTATTTTAGTATAAAGGAAGTTCTCGTATACCGCTGCCAACTTAGTTATCTTCAGTGGTATTATGATTTACAGTGATAATTTTGTTTGTTTATTTAAACATGTGACACAAGTAGGGGCCCTTAGAGAAATTCCTTTTCTTTTTTTTACATTTTACCCCTGAAACATCTAAAACTTCATTTGGAAAAATTCATAAAACTAATATTTTCACTTTGAGTGCAGATACATTCCCACTCCTGGTATGAGAGGGAGCAGGTTTCAATATCCCAAAAGATCAGAGAAAAGCAATAGGAGGGATAAAATGACCTGTTCTGCACATAAATAGGGTGGTGGTCTTTGCTAGGAAAGGAATTTGTTTTTCACTGAATATTCAATCCATTTTTACTACATAAATATGATAAACTTTACAAAACTATTTTTTTTAATTTGGAATGCAGTGTAACATTTTAGGGTTTTTAAAATAATTTTTAATCTCTTTATAAATCATATATATCCTTAATATTTCTTCATTAATGTAGCAGCCTTTGTCTTAAAGAGCACTGGATGTTATTAATTAACTTTGATTCTTTATATATCTACATGCAGTCATTTTAGGGTTTAGTGCTGATATTTTGCAACCCGAGTTCTGGGATATGTGAAATAACATTTGACTTATTGGTTTGTCTATACCTAGAGTGGGACACTTTAGCTGACTTCTTAGAACACAACTAATCGTGGAGTGGGGTTTAGCATACAGGAGAAAAAATGACCAGTACAACATAAACCTTGAAGAGCATGTCTTGATTACCTACAGTGTGTTACTATTTCTGTCGTTAACCACTGACTGGTGGTGGACAGAGGTGGTATTTTGTGGTGTTTGGGTGATGAGCTTTGCTTTCCCCAGCAGGAAACATTTAGGGTTGGCTCTGAAGGCAGTGTTAAGGTGGAATCTGCCCCGCAGTCCTGTTCCAATGTGAGGGGCTGTGCCTGGTGGTGCCTAATGTTGTGTTGTCTGAGAGCAGCAAAGGACCTTCGTGTTGCCTCGTGCTGCTCTTGGGAGCTGGTGCTGAGTCTGCTGTGTGCTCTTCCTCTCATTAGCACAGTTAATGGCAGCAAAGTGTCAAAGTGTGTGTCATCCAGAGTGTGTCAAAGGAGCACAGGGAAGAGGAAATGCAGTATTTGGCTCTGCTGCCCAGGTGGTGTTGGGTGGCACCTGGGGCTGTCTGGAAGTCAGATGGTCAGTCAGTGTGGCAGATGTGGGGGTGGAAGGGCAAATGTGTTGCACCCACACAGCCAGCACCGAGGCACTGCAGCTGGGGTGTGCTTTTGTGGCAGTCCCTGCATCCTGCACTGCTGGCACGAAAGCAGTCCCAAGGAAAGAAGGGTGTGCTCCAGCTGGGAGATGGAGCTGAGGGCTACCCCAGAGGTGACCTGGAACAGCTTCCAAAATCTCAGCATCTCCCAGTGTGACAAAGAAGAAAAGAAATGCTGTAGGAGAATACAATTCTTTGATTTACAGCCCTGAAATACGACAGACATCCAGAGCTGATGTGACGGAAGTGCCACCAAAACTTTGTAATGTCAGTCAGAGTAGGCTTTCTTCAGCCTGAGTTGTGTGATTAAAAGGATGAAGCTGTAATCAAAACGATAGCTGTGTTCCCACCTGGCTGGTGTCCCAAGCTCCTTGTGGGGGGGGTTAAAAATAAAAAAAAAAAAGACTTTGTGAAACT
This sequence comes from Melanocharis versteri, assembly GCA_013397845.1. Taxonomy (NCBI): domain Eukaryota; kingdom Metazoa; phylum Chordata; class Aves; order Passeriformes; family Melanocharitidae; genus Melanocharis; species Melanocharis versteri. The sequence goes on along the minus strand of VZTG01000875.1, from coordinate 681,776 downwards.
GCTCCCTATCTGTCCAAGGCATTTGTGTTTTGGGGGATTTTGTGGGGTTTTTTGTGTTTGTGTTTTTGGGGGCTTTTCAGCTGTCAGAGTTGACGTGGATTACATGTCATCGCCTACGATGAGATGGATTGTTCCTGAAATCCAGTGCTAGTATTCAGTGCATGACTTACTCTGAACTTTGCCTTGGGCCATTAGCTAACAAAAACAAGCTATAAGCTCTTAATTACTTCTTCCTTGGAATATATTCCTGTCCTTTCAAGTTTTGCATCACTGCTGTATTTTTAGCTGGAGAGCTCCAACCACAACTACAGTGTGTTGTCTCACATGGTCGCAGTTGCTGAATTGAGATGTATGGATTGCTCTTGCTGGTAGAGCTCACCTCAAATCTGTCTTCTCAGGTGACACAGCCCCAGGTGTGCAAGCCCTGACCACTTGTTCACATCATGAAGACCCTGAGGGACAGCAGGATGTCTGTATGAGCAGCCTTTTGCTGTAGAACAGTGGCCGTGTCTCAGCTGCAGTGTAGGAGCAGCATATCTGCAGGTTTTATATTTTTGGGGCTTTCCTCCCTGCCGTGCTGACCCGCTGGGGAGCACGCTGCAGCTGCATGGGAGGCTGCTCGTGTTCCCACTGGCTCTGGGGCTGGGCTTAGCAATCATTGCTCGTCCCTTCTGAAGAACTGGGTCTCAGTAGAAAAGTCCTGTGCAGGTGGAAAGGGAAACAGAAGGATCGTGACTTTAAGGTCACGTGGAATAGGACATAGGGTTTCCTGGATCCCTATGCAGAGCATTGTTCACTCAATGCATAATCTCTTAAAAGCTTTTCTTGTGTTAGCAGGATGGAAAGGGTGGAGAGGAGAGGGGCGAAAGGGTGGGGACCGGTCCCACAGGGCACAGCAGGCTGAGCTGGCAAGCTGCCAGCAGCTGCAGGGCCACACAACTTACCCAAGATGGGCTCAAACTTCAAAGTTCATCAGTGCATTTCGAACAGGAAATCTGCTTGCTTGAGTTCACTTTCGGTGAGAGCTTGCAGCGACACAGCTGTGCCTTCACCTCGCTCCCAAAGGACGGGTGGCTGCGAGCTGCATCTGTTATCCTGTAAGGAATGCTTCTGATTGAGAAGGACCTCTGGCCTCCAAAGTCCCACACCTCCAACAGCCACATCTTGCTTTACAGTGCAAATCTCAAACACCCAGAGAAGGTCCTGAGAGTTAAAGTTGTGGTTTTGGGATTACACAGGCAGGCAGCGCTGTGATGGGTCACCCAGGGCCCCCATACCCTTGTGCTGATGCTGATTGTGTCTGTGCCTAATAGCAGAGTGTGTTTGGTATGAAATGGCCCTTCACGCAGGCACGAAGGTGTGAACTGGGAAGTGCCCAAGTCTTCTGGTTTTTGGGAGGTGTCCCTGCACACAGGCGCCCGACTGCCTCTCTGAAACCCCTGCTTTTTAAGGGAGAGACAAGTGAGGTGGTGCTTCTGGTTGCAGACAGGGCATGGACAAGAGCAAGGACTTCTTGTGTGGTCGCAGCCCCAGCTCTGTGCTGCCCTGGTGTCCTGCAGCAGGCAGTCCCTGCCCTTCTCGTGCAGTTTTTCCTGCTGCGGTTACGTGGGGACAGCTCCATCAGACAGACCCAGAAACACGTGAGCGTTAATGAGTGCCTGTTGCCAAAAAGGAAGCCTGTGGTGGGACTGCCGTGGGCTGCCTTGGCACGGTGTGCAGCACTTCACTGGACAGCTGGCTTCTGCTGTTGGGACTTGCAATTGTCCGCTCCAAATGTGTCGAATCCCAGGTGGGGAGGGAAGCTGGTGGGAGCTGTTTCCCACCCCCAGGAAGAGAGATACGTGCAGGATCTGGGAGGGAGGCTGTCTAACCAAGCTCTCTGCATATGACTTACAGCCTTATGATCTCATTGGGACCTTGGGTCTCTTCTTGTAATCATGGCCCAAGCCAGGGACTGTCCAAAATTTTCATTGGAACCCGACAGGAAAAGGTATTGTACGTGACTGAATGCATCATTTTGTAAATATACTTAATTCATGTAAAGCCCCTTTACCAGCTATTAGCTGGCTGCTAATGTTGACACTCTTGTTTGATGTAAATAGAAAAGTACATGTCTTGACCCTTATTAGAGGGCAGAGATAAGCGGTTCCTTTATCTGAGGTGAAAAGATAAATGCACATCCAACAGAAATAACACTGAGCAATCTGCCCTATTCTGTGTATCTCTCCCTGCAGAGATAATGCAGAGTTGGAGCTCATCAGAACCGGATCTTTGGCATAAAGCATCTCCCACAAGTCTGGCTGCAATGAGCAGTCTGTAGATTTGAAAAATGTGTGTGCTGGCTTCAGGTTTGCTGAATGTTACTGTGGTGACTAACTGCCAACTACAGCAGACTTTATGCGGAAATATTTTCTGGAGGAGACCAGGAATTTAGCTGGACTCAAAGCTAATGGGAGAATTTTTTCCAGCTTGGATACCTCATCAAAATGAAGGGTGGAACTTCAATTTTAGAAAGTCGTTGAGCCTCAGAATTGTTCGTGTCTAAGCTCTGTATGAGCTTGATAGAGTTTGATATTGTACTCCTGAGTAGGAACATGGGTGTTGCAAATGGCTGTTGGATGTTTTGACTACGTTCTCCAGAGCTGAAACTTGCTCTTAAACTGAGCATTTGGGTGAAAGATGAAACCTTTCATTAGGGAAACCGGCCCACAGACCATTCCAGCCCTCTGTCCAGTTTCTGGGGAAACATGCAGTGGAGGATCTTGAATCACAGCAGGCTGAGCTCTAATGATCTGGAGAGGATGGCAGTGGCAGAGTGAACAGAGGGCTGGGAGGGCAGTGCCTCTCGTTCTTCTTCCCGTTTCGGATTAAATCAATAAGGATGAACTTCAGCATGTCTTGTCACTGGAAGTGAGTGAATCAGTTGATCTCATTTGGTTGGGAAACAGTTAAAACAGCCAGTTTGCTCCTAGAAGCTTTAAACAAAAATCAAAACACCACTTTTCTCAAAACAATTCACACATGCTCAACTTAGTGGCTTCAGCAGAAGCAGCAATGTGAGTTCCCATGAACTCTGGCTAACCTCTGAGATTTATTGATAAATGAAAAAAATAAGGGACCAGCACTGAAACCTTTCCTTGCTAAGGCATTACTCTCTGTCTCTTAACAAGAAGCCCAGGGCTGGGTTCAGGATGTTTACTGCTTTTGGAGATGTTAAGGAAAATTAACTCCAAACAGTTTAAAACGCCAATATTGAGATATCTGTGATTTTTGTTCTGCACTGCCAGCGCAGTCATAGACTGTGCCCTGATGCGGGACCAGGATGGAGTTGTGCATCTTAGTTAACAGGGACACATTTTTTGAGCAAAGGTGAATCACAGTCCACAAAACAAAAGGACTTGCTGTTTTCTTTCCCATAAATACTGATTTTCCAAACCTTTTTGGGGGGGATTTAGTATTCACATTTATAGTGGTAAGTGAGAGCAGCAGGTTTTGCATACAGTGGAAGTAACTGTGGCAGCAAAATAACCAATATCTGTTATACAGAGGGACAGTTTGATCAGGAGTTGTGCTTCAAAACCAGGACTGAATGCCAAGCCTTTCCCTCTTCCTTATTCTGATGAATATTCAAGCACAGTGCTAGCCTAGTACTGATTGATTGTTTTTTCAATAAAGGAGTAGGTTTCCATGCTTCACTACAGTTATGAAAGTCAGTGTTAGTTGTTGGTCCTTTGCAGAATCTGCAGCAGTCCAGGGGAGAGTCCTGTTTTCCATGGGCTGGTCACCTGGTGTGTGGTGTCCAGAGACATGGAGCTACCAGCGTGCTTGTGTCCAGACAAGCTCTGGGGGGAAGGCAGGCTGGCTGTGCTCTGGGAAAGCCCTCTGCTGTATTGCCAGGACAGTCAATGGAAATGGGAACGGGAGCTTCTGCAGACGGTGGCTCCAAGACAGGAGCTGTAGCTGTGCTGAGGAAACTTGCTGATCAGAGTTGGCATTAGCAGGGTTGGACGCTGACCCAGCACCAGCATCCTTTGGGCTGGCACTGGTCACTGCCCATCCACACTCACCCACCGAGGCCCGTGTGGCCTGGGGAGAGTGTGCCCTATTTGTCTTCCTCCTGAGGTCTGTGCTGATACGTAAATCCTATCATTCTACTTCATGAGAAAATGCTTTGCAATCCCAGGAGTGCTTCCACGGAAAGAGGACACTTATAAATATACGAAAAACTTAGCAGGATTTAGTTTTTTGTAGAAGAAAACATGACTGTGACATATTGCCTGAGAAGGAGGAATCATTTTTCTTTGATGCAAAATTACTTAGTCTTAGAAATAACATTTGTATGCACTTTTGTGCAGATAGGACCTGGGTTTTAAAATTACATCAACCCAGCTTTTAATTTTGTGGGTATAAATTGCACCTGCAAATCATTTTGTCTGCAAACTGCAGTATTTCATATTTGATTTCCTGATTTCCAGTGGCTTCTTTAGCTGGTGTCAGTTAGTTATTGTGATATACAGCTTTGCAAGCACTACGATGTCAGGAATAAAATTGCTGTCTCAAAGCTTCAAACTCATTTCTGAACATCTGATGGAAGTGAGGAGTTAGGATCTATAGCAAACCCACTGTTCGTTCAAATCTTTTGATGCTATCTCCCAGTGTGAGGTCAGTGCTGGTTATCGTGGTGAAAGACTTCATTTGTGGTATCTGTTGAGCAACTTGGCTTAACCAGAGCAAGAAACTGCACCTGACAGCCAGATTCATGGTTGTGTTCGTGATGCATGTTCTTGTGGATCACATTTTGTCAGTCTCAGTAGCAAGTTTGCTCTTTTAATAGCTTTATTTCCTATTATCTCCCTTTACCTAGCTGTGTTTTCAAAACCAAGGCTGTTTCCTAGTCTGAAGTTACCAGTTGTCTGTTGTTTGAAAGTGACATTTTGTAGTGAACTGTGTACATGTATAGGCACCCACACAGTCAGAGTCCTGAGTTAGTTCCTCCCCACCACCAGAAAAGATGACATTTTAAAATTCAAAGCTCCTACATGCTTTTAGGGAAGTAGCTGAGATACTAGCTGAGATATAGTTAACTCAGCTGAAGTAAGAATTACAAATACCAAGCATTTTGAAGTAAAAAGCATTTAAAAATTTTTTTAAAAAGGCAAAAACATGCGTAAAGCTTTAGTTTCTTGGCAGCGACATACAGGTTACCAGATTGATGTACTGAAACCCAGAGTTTTGTCTTTACCCTGAAGTGTGCCAGGACATGTCAGGGGTCAAGGTGGGGACAGGGCCAGCTGCCCAATGCCTTTCAGCTTCCCCAGCACACCTCTGCCATGGATGGCAGGACAAGAACGTGGCTCTTGTTCAGACATTCTGAGGCTGTGCTGAGATTTCCTGGAAGAGGAGGCTTGAGGGGTGGCATCAGCTGTTGAACAGAAGTTAGATGGAGACCCATGAGCTTGTGCCATGTTGTGCTGTGGGAGCAGAGGTCTCCCAGCGTTGCTGCTTCCTGGTGCTAAAGGGAAATTCAAGCCTGCAGAGGTAACTCTGTTAAATTCAGAGCCCAATAAGGGTGTGGCTCTGGTAACGCATCACCAAACCTTGCCTTGGTAGTTTTGTGTCGCTGGAAGGTTGTTTGGTACATGGAATCACAGAATAGTTTGTGTTGGAAGGGATCTTTTAAAGGTCACCAAGTCCAACCCCCTCGCAAGGAGCAGGGGCACCTTCAACTGGAGCATTGCCTTGAACATGACTGAAAGCAATTAGTCAAACGTAGTTGTTACGGGCCTAATTTGTTGGTGTATTCATGGTTTGCCTACATGTTTTACTTAGTGTCCTCTGTTATTTTAACAGGGTCGCCATGTTAAGACTGGGCAGCTGGCAGCGATCAAAGTGATGAATGTTACTGAGGTGAGTGCAAAACCAAAAATAATAAGGTTATTGTTAAGCTGCAAAAAAAAATAAATAATCAGGTCATGAGAAGGAGGACAGCTCACGAAAGAAGATCCACTGGTATAGATCATGATTCCTGAGCACCAGTTTGTGTTTTATAAAGTGGTGTTAACACAACCGTATTTTTTAAGTGTGGCTGACCAATAGTGACAAAGCAATAAGGGAGTGCGTTGCTGTATATTTTGGTGGTCAATAATATCAAAGACAAGAAGTCCCTTCCTGCTTATTTCTAGTTGATTATCTGCTTTCAGAGATAGCAGTTAAAAGATTTCCTGTATCTCTGCACTGCCTCTGCTGTGTTTCATCACATCTTATCCCCTCATGTGCCAGCTGTTCCTCAGAGTAGTGCCCTGACAGCCAGCAAGCAGGAACATGTTAGAAATGCAAATGCAGTGCTTCTTTATTGTGATTTGACAGATGAGAGAAGGAGACAGTTCAATTGGCACTGTCCCTACTCACATTTATAAACGGGTGTCAGTGCTGAAACAGGGTGTTGAAGAAGTTGCTAAATATTGGGTTTTGTCTCTCCTTTTTAGAGCACAGCCAGTAGAGGAACAACTTGCCTCCTTAAGACCACGTTAGCCTGAGCCCCAGGAAGGCTGGGGAGACTCCCTGCTTCTTCCTCTTGAGTTTCCTAGAAGTCTGGTTCAGTAGGATGCACTTAGACTCACTGAAGACCAGCTCCCTGTTCTGGCACTCTGGCAGTGTGGATATGGAGAACAGAAATCCAGCTCCTCTTGTGATATTATGGAAGGGTTATCATCTGAAATTAAAGAAAAAAAAACAGGCCAAATCCTCTGAATCCTCTGGGCTGGGTCTGCCAGTGGTTCATCTACACGTGGTGTTTGGGCAAGCACGAGCGAAGCAAGCCTTGCCTGCATTTTCATGTATCTTTTGATTGTCTTGAAGGGCAGCAGACCAGGTTGGTGTCTGCGTTGGTCCTGTCACGTAGAGCAGGTCCAGGACAGTTCTCTCTGTTGGTGGTATGGGAATCCAGCCCTGAGCAGCAAGTTATCTGAACTTGGATGCTACTGTAATGTACAAATCACATCTAAAGGCTGGCTTGACCACGGCTGCTGTTTGTACAGTAGGTGTGTGCAGCTGCATTGCCAGTTTTGTACTGAGGAGGGTGCTTCTTTTTTAAATGAGTGCTGCATTAGATCGGTGTGATTTCTGCTTTTAGGTCTGTAGGTACATGTATCATCAGGTGCTTTGGCTTTGAAAAATGGCAGTCACCAAACACGAGGCTGCTGGGTTTTGGAAGGGAGAACGGATAGGGTTTGGACGATAGTGAGATTCCTGAGATGAGAGCACCTCCCTGCCTTGACAGAGGAGCTGACAGGATGGATCCTGGCACAGACTCAGAAGTTACCCAGATCTGCTTTCCTGCTTTGCTGGGTCAGTCAACAGTGTGTGAGGGCTGGTTAAAGGTGTCACTTTTGGGCTGTCATGTTAACACCAGTGACAGTCCCTTCCTTGAAAAAACAATTGAAGAAAAGACTGCAGTAAGGGAACCTCAGGAAGATTCCTTTCCCTTTGCAATACATAACATAGTCTCCTTTTTATGCAAGCAACAAACTGTAGCATCCACTAATGCCTCCTTACTTGGAAACAAAATTTAAATAGAAGACAACCATATGGTCCTGCTTCAGGAATCACCTTAGTAGACTTGCAGGATTCTGAGAACAAAACGCAGCTGTTTAGGTCTGATTTGCTGCAGGTGGCAGAGCCAGCATCATACTGGGGAACCTCTCCCGTTGTTTGAGAGGCAGTGATAGCAAGTCATGCTGTTTTCACATTGATAGGAAGGTTTGGGAGTTGTGAGGAGCATGTTAGTGCAGCTGCCCGAAGGGGTTTTCCCTGGTGCTCTTCCCCCACTAAACCCTGAACAATTCCAGCTCAACTGTGCTCAAGTATTCCTGCTTTCTGGCCTTGGCACAGGGTGAGTGCAGGGCTTTCTGCTCTTACGTCCACTTTCCTAATGCAGAGTTGGCTGTATTCCTGCTGTTAGGGCACAGGCTGGCATGTCTGGATGCAGTCACTTCTGCTGCTTCTGCCACTTTTGTTCACCAAAAGATTCTAATTCTTTCAGCAAACATACAGGGTTTCCTTTTCCTGTAAGAAGTCATTTGATCAGAAATTGCCTGACTGGCTCCAGCTGAGATTGTTCAGATCTGGGGCACTCCAAGAGCTCAGCAAATATGCCCTTTGCTGTCATGAGCTGCAGCCTCGGGCTGGTTTCTTAAGAGCAGCAGCAGGATGCTGTGGTCATTGTGGGATCCTCTGGACATCTGTCAGGAAGTGCTGCTGTATTGAGTTGCACGGGGTTGGGGGGAGCCCTTTGAAATGGTTAAAGGAGAGCTGATGGCAACGTGCGCTCGTGTGCCTCTCCATGCAGGCTCTGCTTCCTGTTTTTTGACAGAGCCAGACAAGCAGAGTGCTTGCAGAGAGACTGGATTCTTGCTGCTTGTCTCTTCAGCTACTGGTGCAGGTGATCAAACAGCTCTTCTCCAGCACATCATTCGCCATCTGCCTTTGCTTTCATTCTTTCTAGAGAGCAAAATAACATTTAGATGTGAAACTTGTTGTTAGACCTGCCCCAGTACTGAGGGGTCTCTTGGTGCAGTATTTGTCAGCTGATGATCTTGTTTCCATTTGCGGTCAGAGGTGTGTGTTTTCTAGTTCTAATGCCATTGCAGACAGGCTCACATCTTCAAAACCAGCCTTTGATCATGAGCCTGTCATCTCTGTGCACACAGCCATCTGTGCCCAGGAATGCACTGGGTTGTGAAAGCAAACAGCTTTTTGCACCTGCACATCTGTGAGCCTGTTTCCTTTCCTTGAGCAGCATTATTTATGAGCAGGTTTGTAGACCCCTGAGACGTGGGGCTGATGGTAATGCTGGCAAGAGGGGTGGTGGGAAGTGGAAATTCTGGGTGTGGGCTTGCACTGAGAAGCTGAGGGAGCTTTTGTCCCCAGTCACCCTGCTTGAAGGACGCACGTGGCACTGAGGCTTAGCAAGTCTGGGCTCAGTTCCTGGGCTGGCCTCAGGCATGACCCACGGGGCACAATCACTCACACTTACCCTTCTGCCTTGGTTTTTCCGTGGCATAGAGTATTTTTTCCAAAACTCACTGAGGCACTGGGAAGCCGTAGTGCATTTGTCCGTGCAATGCCCAGCTGCTGTGCTGTGTAGCCCTTTGCCTTACAGGCTGACCAGCTCCTGGAGCTCAGCCTGCTGTCAGCAGTGTCTCCCCAGGGCACTCAGCCTGTGCTGGGCGGTGCTACTTGGGCCCTACAGGCCAGGATGGGCGAGGGAAGGAGAAACAGGTGCAGGGAGGGATCAGGTTCTGGCCTTCAGGGTAAATAAAGACACAAGAGAAAGCAGGAATTGCATTTTGCTGGTGCTGGGAAAGGAGCATCACCCATGTGCAGCTTCTTGTGCACTTGCCAGTGGGTGTGGGAGAGCCTGCAGGGTGTCCCGGTTGTGTTCCTGGGCAGCCACATGCTTGGTTTTGTTTTAAAAACATGGAGGTCAGGTTGCAGAGGATTAGAAAGTACTTGGATAAGAGCTTTGCCAGCATGGTTCCAACATCCAGAAAATGAATTGGGTAAAGGAGGAAGAGCTGAAAAAGAGGCAGCAGCTATGAGGAAGTGGTTGGGATCTGCCAGCTCCCCGAGGGGAACTTTGTGAAAGCTACAGGCTGGTGCTGAGGGCACAGCAGGGAGCTGGGCTCCACCAGGGCAGATTTCATGCAGATGGACAGAGTTAAAAAAACCTGAACATCTGTAAATATTCTAAGTAATTTGAAGAAGGCCTTTACCAAAGATGAGTGTTGCCCCTCCACACATTTGCAGGAGTGGGCAGAATGCAGGAGGGACAGCAGAGGAAGAAAGCAGTCCTCTCTGTTTGTTCTTCTTTCTGCCCTTCTTCCCTAAAGATCCAGAAGCTTGTGTAGATGACAGAACCCTTGTGGTCAGGTCCAGGATGACAGTTCCCATGTCCTTATTCTCTGCCTCCTCCTTACCTGCTTGTGGCCACCCTTTCCCGTGCACGGTCTGGAATCCCAAAGGGACAGAGCCTTGTATCCCTTCAGCAGAAGCTGTCACCTCCCTCTGATTGTGCTCTGTCTGTGTGCAGAGAGTCCTGCTCCTGGAGGATTTCTGCATGCTGTCTGGGAGTCAGCTCCCATTTCTCCTGGACTCTCCAGGTGCTGCTCTGGGCTCCTCTTTAGCCTCACTAATTAAGTCATAAAACATCCAGGGCTGTATCAAGCCGAGGATTAAGGGTCCTCCTTTCTCCCTAACTGCAAACAAAAGATAAACGAACTATTTAATAGAATGTGTGCAGCTTGAGAGCCTGTGTTCAATGAAGATTATTATGAAACTTGAAATAGCTCATTTAGCTTCTACTAGAGTTATTTTATGTCTCCAAAGGCTTAATACAGTCAGGCTTTGGTCTGGTAACAGGTCTCCTGGGGGCTGATGTTACTGGGGAAAACTTACTGGTCCCTTCTGTTGGGAATGATTTTTGTGTGGTTGTGTTTAATAAGACACATCATATGCATATTCTTGTGGGAATTTGGCTTTGGCCTGTCAGGCTTTAATGTGTTGCTCCAGGTAGAAAGGTCAGTGTGTCTGGCTTTGTAAGCAGTCCGTTGTGGTGGTTAAAGGAATGCTTCAATGGCAAAACTACTGGAAAATAGAGGAAAAGCACAGAAAAATGTCCTTTGGGGCTGAGTTGTTCTTGCTGCCTCTTCTTTTTTTTTTTTCCCTTCAGCTAGTAAGTGCTGACTGGGATGTTTTGCAACAAGGTAAATTAATTTTCAAGTTTTTTGTATTCCTTTTAACTGACACAAGGATACTTTTGCAGCACCACTCGTTTCCCATTAAAGTGAGTCAGACAGCAGAGCCTACATGTGTTTGCCTGGGTGTTGTGCACCATAGCAAACCAGCTCTGAGGGGACCTTTTCAAATCAGGCAGTTGTCTCTGAAAAAGGGCATTTCCTTCTAACATAATTATTGAAACTTGTGTTTCCGTTAGTTGTCTTATTGTGCCCAATGTTGTATGGGCAGAAGAGAACATCTGCCCTGGCAAGACTCAAGCAAAGACAAGGGCAAACAGGCAGCTGGTGCCTGAAAGATGATGTCTGGGGTTGTGCTAGCCCCCAGCATGCCAGGGGCTTCATGGATGGCTTGATGTTAGGAGGGGGAGAAAGCCCACGGTCCGGGTAGGGCAGCTGTAAGGAAGGAGCAGATCCTAACCCTGGCTCATGCTGGGGTTTGATTTCTGGCGAGTCACCTCCTTCTTGGCTTTGGTTTCCTCCCAACAGGACCCTCCACAGGACGGGGAAGACAAATTGTCTGATGTGTGCACTCAGTGCTTTTCCAAGTATTTAAGTAATGGAGTGTTAGCAATAATTTTATTTTTGTTTGAATCTGGTTAGTTTCTCCGAGACTAAATTACTGCATGCAGAAACCATAAATGGGGGAGTAAGAGGCTCTGTCTAAGCTCCCTGAGGAGACAATATGCAATTTTTATGCCCGAGTGGGGACATTTTTGATTCTTTAGGTCAAGCCCTAGGAATTCATTGGTTTAGACCCATGGATCAGGGTGATTGAGTTGTCAATTTAAGAGCCGTCCATCAGCTGCAGTCTCATAATCCCAGGGGAACTCTGGTCCCACCCTCCTGCTCCAAGCAGGGTCAGCCATGGGATCACACCAGGTTGCTCACGGTGGTTCCAGCTGGGTGTTGAGGCCTCCAGAGACAGAGGCTGCTTTGCAGCCCTGGGGCTTGGTGATCTCTGGTCACCTAAGGAGCCTCCTGCTCTCTTTTGTTGCAGAATGAAGAGGAGGAAATCAAGCTGGAGATAAATATGCTAAAGAAGTACTCCCATCACCGGAATATTGCTACATATTATGGGGCTTTTGTAAAGAAAAGTCCTGCAGGCCAAGATGATCAGCTGTGGGTAAGTGTTTAGTGTCATTTCTGCTCATCAGATTTACAGCTCCTTCTTTAGAGCTCCAGCGTGCTTGGCTTGGACTCTGTCTCAGTGAAGCTCTGAAGTCATTGTTCTGAAGAATAACATATAAAAGAGAGAAATTACTCCTCCCTAGACATCTTCCATTCCTATTATTTCCTTTGAGGATGGGCATAAAGTATGTTACGATTCCTGTGACTTCTGCTGTCATTCTGATTTGTTGCTTGAATCTTTTTTTTTTTCGAATTAAATTCTTCCGTGTCTTTTTTTACTGAAGTGAAAGAGCTTGCCCTTTTCGCCTTCTCTCCTCATTCTTGTTGCTTTCCTCTGCGTTTTTCAGATGGAAAATAAAAAAAAGGAAGCGGAGCAATTGGCAATAAAGAAAGGAAGAATAATGAATCCCCTAGTTTTTTGGCTGCAAGATTTTTGAAGCTCTGCAGCAAAACGAGAAATTTCAAATTTTTAAAAAATTCCCATGTTTTTCAGTGCTGTTAGCGCTTGCTTTTCTGATTTTGTATATATTAAAAAAAACTGCCTAAAGCCTGCGTCAGGAGAGGAGCATTAGCGAGGCTTTTTTATTTATTTAGCAGCGTGTGTGACTCAGGAAATGAGATTTTAAGTCGCTTGGCATCCGAGAAGGCCCCATGTAGCTGGCCGTGCCTGGGTTGTGGTGGGCGTGGGTGTTTCCAGGTGTTCTCTCTGCTGGCCCCTGGCAGAGCTGTGCTGAAGGTGCCCTGTGTGTGTTTGTGTCCCTGCAGCTGGTGATGGAGTACTGCGGGGCAGGCTCTGTCACCGACTTGGTGAAGAAGACAAAAGGGAACTGTTTCAAGGAAGACTGGATTGCTTACATCTGCAGAGAGGTTCTCAGGGTGAGTCCTGCCAGCAGAGCTTCGCTGCTCATTTGCAACAAAAAGGCCTTTCCAAGCCATTGGTTGCTAAAATAGGTCACTAATGAGCATTATTGTTTAAAGGTTGTGATCCATGGGGCTCGTGGGCCGTGGTCCTTGAGTTCAGAAGAGCCCTGAGAGCCGGCATGATGGCTGCTTGACATCCCATATTGTTGTAGTTAATCCCATTTTCTGTATGAAGAACAGAAAATTCCTCTCTCCTATGGCAAATAGCCATCTTCTGAAATTCCAGACACTGGGCACCTAGAAAAGTAAATAAATCTTCTGTTTTCAGTATGTCTGCCCTCCACATCAGGAGATCTTACTGCTCGCTGCTTCAGTTGTTCATGCCTGTAAGATCTTTCTGTTCATAAATCCTTTACCTGCACACACTCAGGGGTCTCTTTTCCACACTGTTGGAGGCAATGTTGACTAAACAGCATTCCAAAATCTTAAAGGTGGCTCTGCTGGCCCCAGGACAAATCTTGGGGCTATATTTCTTTCTATGCAGGCTTAGGGCTGCTTTCTTTTGTCTGTCTTTTTTTTTTTTCCTGGAAAGGTCAGAGGATAAAACAATTCCCAAGTGTAATCTAGTGAACTAGCCTGGAAAAAAAATATGATGTCGGAGCCAGTCATTCTAAATTCAAAACCCATTACAGAGTTACTGATCTGTCTTCCCTATTACAGAGTTTTACATCTTTTCTAAGTAATGGTAAGATAAATGCGTATTCTGGGAGCTGGAATTTAGATGGCATGCTGAAGTAATGCTTCAGTAGGAGTAAAACTTTGTTTCTGGGGCATAGGAATTGAGAAATGTGCTCAGTAGAGAGTATTGGCCTTCTTACAGGGATTTGGCACTAGCCTGCAGATTATGATCATTATATCTGGAGAGTGTGGGAGGTTCTGCAAAAGAAAAAAACCTTAACGGTGTGACTGTAATGTCTCTGTTAAAGCAACTGCTGTTAAAACATTTGGTTTATGCTCATGCAACTGAAAACTGTAACAGCATGTTGGTAAAAGCAAGGGATTGGATTTAATCATGCTTGTTTCAAGACAGAATGGCCCAGTTGCACATGGATTGACAGTGTTTCCTTCTGGAAATTTTACAAGCTGGGTGGAAGCTCTGTTTGAAGCCATTAATGTTAGAGAGGCTAAATGTTGTGAGTGAAGCATCCCTGGATTATTATAATGGATTATTTCAGTGTGTTGCTTTATGCCTATGCTAGTTCAACCATGGGCAATTTTGAAATGCAGGAGGGGACAGCAAATATTAGCTGATTGAAAACAATATTTTCTGCATTCAAAAAGAGGTCTGACATGGTATTTTGAACTTTCTCTAGTCCATTTACCACTGAATTTCCCATTTTGTTGTATGCAAAATTTAGGCCACTACAGCCAGCCAGCTGCTGTCTCTGGTCCTCATACAGAGCACTCTGCTTTGCTCTTTTTCTCTTTTGTTTGCTTTTAGCATAGAGTGTATGGAGCATCCCTTGATTCTGAGACAGAAGTTTAAAATGTTGCTACCTTGTTCTCTTCACACTTGACTCAAGAGATGCTCCACCACTGTCGGGCCTGTGGTGAAGAAGACAATCAAACATGGTTGCTGTCCTCTCTCCTCCCTGAAAATGTTGCTAGTAACATCTAAAGGGCTTTCCTTATGAATAAAGACTGAAAAGGGTAAAAGTGTAAAAAGGCAACAGTGCCATACTCATGGTAATGTTAGGAGGAAAGAATAAGGAAAATCTGGTTTTCTTTTAGGGATTGGCACATCTTCATGCTCATCATGTCATCCATCGAGATATTAAAGGACAGAATGTTCTTCTCACAGAAAATGCAGAAGTAAAATTGGGTAAGTTTCCTTAAATGTGTGCTAGAAACCTATTCATTAAAATTTAAGATTTCCATCTTGACTCGGAAAGAACTTTCAGTAACCTAAGTGCAGCATGTGGGCCAAGTATCATTAATGCTTGTGCTTACAAGGTGTCTGTCATGTAGAAAGAGCTGAAAATGTAAAGTGTTCTGCAAGGGTGTCCCTCACAGCCTGGGCAGTACAGGCAGTCACACTCAGAACCAGCCCAGTAAGCCACAGCACCATCAGGCCTTCACAGAGGATCCTGGGATGCAAATGAGTTCCAAAGTAAAACAGTTGGGGGAGCAAGTTTCGCTAATCCATTTCTCTAAAGGAAGTGGTCTTAAAGATTTTCATAAATCTGACAGTAGGTGGAATTACTCATGTCTGAGGGCTACCACTGAATAACAATCATCTCTCAAAAAAGTTGGAGGGTTTACTCATTTCCTTTTATTACTGTGACATGTCAGTGTTTGCAACTTCTGACTTCTGAAAACTAAACTCAAGTACGTATCTATCTCTCTTGAGGAGGGCATGTCTTTCATCTTTTGGAAAGACATCACAGGGAAGTGTTTTAAAGGAGAAATCTCAAGGGGAGCACTTCTCATTTGTGATGATCTTTACAGTCCCTCTCTCTTTAACTGAAAAAATTCATTGTAGAGTTGGAAAACAACAGATAATAAACATGGCTTGTGGGTGTGGGGTAGAATGTTTGGTTGGAGCAAGTAAAAATAAGTACTTAAATCTCATTATGGTTTAACCTTGTGGCAAAAACCCGGCTTCACTGCAGTCAAAGGGAGTTTTGCTGTCAAATTAAATGAAGGCAGGATTTTGCTTGTAATCTCTAAATCATATGTACTAATTGTCAACTGTTCCCTCTTAAAACAAGTAAGATGGGGTTGTTGCATGCTTTTATAGTCTTCGGTAGTTACTAGTTCCACCATTCTTCACATGGTTGACAAAACAATTAAACCTTTCTAACTCTGGGTAAAGATGAAATGGATTTACTAAGTATAATGATTTAAAAAAAGAAGGGAAAAAAAGTTGTTTCCAGAGAGATTTAGCTCACGTGTCTTTAGGCAAAGAAGCTAAAAAGCCAAGAGGTTCTCAATTCAATTCTGTTCCACTTCAGCGTGAGAGTGTGCACTTTCCATCAGAAGCACAGAGCACAGAATGATCCCGAAGGTCGGGTCCACCTTCTTTGTGGAGAAGGTTTGCTAAGCAGGCACATGAAATTATAGCAGTATGAATGATTTTGGTTTGCAGATGATCTGCAATGAGGCAACATCAATGAGGAAATCCTCTCCTTGGTGATAACCACGGGGCTGTCTCCTTTCAGTCCTCTTTCCCTCTTCCTTTGTCTCCTCTGCGAATAACACTCCAGTGCTATCCCAGTGCATCCAATCAGTGTATCTTGGGGTTTTGTTCAAAGAGAAATACAATCACATAATTATTGGTTGTATGGACCCTTTTCATATTTGAACAAAACCATTTTGCTGTGCAGTCCTTATGAAAATACCACCCTTTTCAGCACAAAGAGAACCACACGATTCGCTCATTATAGTGATCTAAGATGAGGATAAAGTAGTGGATTCTGCAGTTTGTTCTAAGATACTGTATGAACGTGGGGAAGGATTTATTCCAGACACCTCAAAATGTGGTGATATGGTGGTTCTTTCCAGCTTTCACAAGTGGCTGTATTAGACACATCCAAATTTGCCTTGTGTGTAGATACTATTTTTTCTTTCAGTCTAGTTGAAGACCTTGAGTCCTACTCAATGTAGCATTTAAATTAAGCATAAATTGTTCCATAATGTCTTGTAGAGCAATTCCTCTTGCTGTAACCCACCGGGCAGATTTAGCATGCTGTTAATTTAATTCTTCTGTCAAAAAGAAGAGAAGAAAGAGGCAGTTGAATTTCAACTATTGGATATGATGTGCTGGAGGAGCTCAGATTTCATATATATTGTAGCCCAGAGGTTTGGTGTTCTAAACAGTGTGAAAGTCACCAAGCACATGCTCTGCCATGTGGATACAACTTTTTGCTGATTTCTTTACCTCTTCTTGGCTTTTCAGTGGATTTTGGTGTAAGTGCTCAGCTGGACAGGACTATTGGGAGAAGAAACACATTTATTGGCACCCCGTATTGGATGGCACCCGAGGTCATTGCGTGTGAGGAGAACCCAGACTCTACGTATGATTACAGAGTAAGTGTTGAACACTCCATAAGGTAAGAAAACATATGAGTTATTGCTGACATCCTGCTCATTTGAAAAGTTCAAATTTCCTGCCTCTTAAACCACAATAGTACTAGAACTGCACAAATAGAAGTATTTGTGATATGTGGGTGGAGGCTCTTTTTAAGAGTGAAGTTTCACTGTGAGTATTTTTTGTGGATTTTTAATGCATGAAATACACTTTCACGAACTTCTCTGCAATAAAAAAGTACCAAGAAGGTTGCAGGTCTGGATAGAAAAGAAAGGAAGAGAGAAGATCCAAAGGAATACTTGAAGTAGTGTAATATTAATATGGCAAGTTATTGCACACTGCGATAGAGCTGTTTTACTCAGCTGTGAATCCTGAGTTAATTGGCAGTAATAATTATCCCTTTTCTCATTCATGAGCATGTGACTGCAAGTGGTTTCCCATCCCAGAGTGATTCCTGGTCAGTGGCAGGGTGGCTGAGGTGAGAAGGCACAGAATGTCCTGTATTTCAGTTTGTGAGCATTGCCTCTCGTCCTTCCCATACAGCATGTTTTCCAGGGATGGCTTTCTGAGCACGTATCTTCTGGGTGACCCTGCAGTCACTCTTTTAGTTCAGGTGCTCTCTCCATTGCCACTTTGCACCTCTCCTTCCAGTTGTGCCTTCAGAAATATTTATGAGAAGAACCTGTTATTGCTTCCATTTCCTGGTGATTCAGAGGCTGTGATTCTCCCTTGCTGAGACCTCCTGTGCTGCACTGGCCCAGTGAGGTCATGTTGTGTGTGTCAGTCATGACTAAAGAATGGGGTTTTTTTCCACACCATACCAATCTTCTGCTGAAACCTCAGGAAGTTAATCTCTTGTCTTCATTCCCTGTCCCCAGTTGATTTCCTTCTCCTAATGTGTACTTACCAGAAGATACAATCATAAAGAATGTGCACCTCTAATTCCTGAGCTTTCTTTGCCTTCAGTAATAATACTGGTTTGTCTGCTTCCAGATAGATACTGCAGATGGTGGTTTAAAACTGATCAGCAGAGGGTTTTAGAAGCACTTTTGCAAACAGTGCTGTGACTCAGAAGGTGGCACAGAGCTGGTCTTTCCCACGGGGATTTACACCTGATAGGATGGGCTGAGTAGCAGGAAGGTGCTCTGTAACTTCTTGCCCTTCAAAAAAGCCAGAACAAACAAACAAGACAAAATGAGTACAAATATATCGACATAAATATGTTTGTATATACACTGAGCTTTACGAACACTGCTGTCATCCTCCCTTAACACCTGTGTGCCTCATGCTTTGGAACTGCAAACCAAAATTCCTTGTAGCCTCAGTGTTTCTCTCACAGTCCTCAAAACCTGCAGTACTACCCCTTGAAGACTCTTAATTTTCAGTCATTTACATAATAACGAGTCAGGATCGTGGATCTATGAAATTTCCACCAGTTTTGTTGCTGAATCCCTCCACAAACTGTGATGTGAACTGGCTTTCAGCTTGTGTGAAGAGTTCAGAGCAGCTGGACTGAGAGGGCTCTGTGGACAAAATTAGATTTAGAGTACTGGGCTGGGTATGAGCTGCTATTCATGTAATGGTTTATTCCTTCTAATCTTTGAAGGTTTTCTGTCACTCTGGTTTTTTAAAAGATAAGTTTTAGAGAAGCTCTGCAAGTTGGTTTGCCCAAGTGCCTCTCATTTGGCTACATTTAGATGCAAAAAATAGTGAAATAATGCACATGATTAATCAAGTGGAATCAAGTGTGAAGTTTTTACAGCCACTGATGGTGGTTGCAATTTACCTTCCATGATCAAAACCTGGCCCTTGGCATCCAGGTCAACTGATAAAGAACTCCACTCTGTTAACTCAGGTGAATGTACATTGTGGCATAAATCTGACTGCATGATGTACGCTCCTCTCATTTGCCCACAAATGTGTGACTGGAGACTTTGTAGACAGAAAAAATCAGTCCCCAAGGCCTGACTATAATTCATGTTCCATCGGTGTAGAAACTCAGCAATGACTGCTCTGAAATAAGCATTAAGATCAATAATTATTTTTGGCCAGAAGGAGAAGGGTGAGGCACTGCTGTGTCTTGCTGTGTCATGAAAACAGATTTAAGACATATTTAAACAGTGCCTGCTATATTCTGTCTGGCTCTTGTTTTTTGAATGCAGGAGGTCTGCATTTTGGGGCTGGCTGCTTAAATGATGGATCAGGTGTTCAGAGTTGCATGGGAAATGGGAAGCTTCTGGCTATTAGCAGGTTTCCTAAAAGCTCGTTAGGGAGTGGGAGGGAGCAGAATATTTGTCACTCCAGGTAAAACGACATGATCCAGGAGAGATCTAGGGAAACTGAAAAAAAAAACCCCAAACACAAGAAGAAAACAAACAAACAAAACCAACAAGCTTGGATGCTGCAAGCTGCAATGTGCATTGTTTCTTTCCCTGCAGAGTGACCTGTGGTCTCTGGGAATCACTGCTATTGAAATGGCTGAAGGAGCTCCTCGTAAGTGATTTGCTGTAAAGGTGGGGGTGTTCTGTGTTAACTCGTGCTTGGCTAATGTGCTGATGCACAGAATTCTGGTTCTGTCTGTATCTTTAAAAGCACTCCATGACTTTTTCTCGTTTGGACTCTTCTGCTTTCTTCTTCCTTTTAGGCTCCTTCAGTCTGTATTTTGATTCTTTGCCTTCATCTCCTGGGAAAACAAAACTTTTTTTCTTAAAGCTCTTGTTAGCGTCAGTTTGTTGATTGCTGCCTGTGGATACAACTAAGCAGAAGTGATTGATATATTAGCAGAAAATATTGGCAGGAGCGGCTTTGGGTTTAGGTCACTGAAAAAAATTATAGCAGTGGAAGAAGGTAGGCCTAAAGGTTATACTTTTACTCTGAAACTGACTTGATTCTCACAGATTTTGGGACTAATACGGCGTTTGCTCACATGTAATGGCTTTGATCCATGGCCACACTCTCAGCCTGACAGCAGAGTGCCACAGGTTTACAGCCAGCTGCCCCTTCACTCCCCCTGAGAGCCTCTTGCAGGTCTGGCAGAGATCTGTGGGTGCAAAGTCCTCGTGCGTTTTTGTTTGCATGGAGGGCTGGTGGCTGTGCCCAGCTCCTGCAGAGCAGATGGGATGTGTGGGGTATCCGGTCACTGCTGAGAGCACAGGACATGAAATCCATCATACTCTGGCCTGAGCCTGAGAGCACGTAGGCTGTTTTTAAACAACCCACTTGGCTGTTCTCCCCTCAGACTTGGTTTTTAGCAGAAGCCAGCTGGAGTTCAGGAGCACTTTCAGACCCTGTGCTTTAGCCTGACTGAAGCTCAGTCCCCAGACATGAGTCCATGGGGAGTTTTCTTCGGGAGAGACACTGTAATTTTGCATGCCAGTTCCTCATGCCATTTGTATTTGATGTTTTCCCTAGTTTTGACAGGGAAATGCTGTGGATTATATTCTGTTGCCTTGTGTTTTGTTTACTGTAGTACAACAGTGTCTGGGACCCAGAGCTAGAAACCAGACTTCTGCCCCTCATTTCCACTGTATCACATATTATTGAACATACCAAGGAAAAAGTCAAAGCCAGAACCAAATGCGAGGAACTATGGCAGGTGGAGGCAGACAGAAAAATTAATAGAAGGTAGGGAAAGCTTTACCAGAACACAGTCTTCACACTTCTGCTGGTTCTGTAATGCTTTAAGTCCATTTCTGTTTAGAGCATCACTGCCGAATACCTCAACATTATAAGAAATCAGCATCCATGTAGTTCCTGTCAGTTTCATTCAGTAGCTCTGTTTGCTGAAGGAAGACCTTTTACCCTCAACGTTTCTCCCTGCCAGATGGAGCACGCTCAAAATTCATACAAAGGGCCTGGGATAGATGAGCTGTGATGGTATTTGCTTTTCTGCTGGGCTCCTCGTAGCTTCAACTTTCCACAACAGTAGCCCTAAAGAGAAGTACAAGGGGCTGGAGCGAAGGTAGCTTCTGAATGCAGGAGTGGAATCTATGGCAGATTGCCTGCTAATGGTGCTCCCATTCCCAGAGCACAGGATGGGTGAAATGTGTGCTCAGTCATTCTGCTCTGTGCCATGGTGCATGTTATGAGCTCTGTGCTTTGTATCAGCTTTTCTTCATCCTGCGTTTTCTCATATGCCATGAGCAATGTGGCAAAGAGTTTGGTTAAAATGGAGCTTATCATTTATCTGAAACCAGAAGCCAGACATAATAACTAGATGAATATTTCAATCTCAGCCTTAACTTCTATTTATGTGCAAGCACGATTTTGTGTATGGGAAAGGAGAGCTTTTTTAATCCTTACAAAGCTATATATGTCTAGAAAATATGAAGAAAATTGTACTTGTTCTTGCCTTGCAGCCTTTCTTTTGAATCTCTTTTAGCTGGAAATCTCTGTGTACTCAGAGACTTGATTTCTTGGCTGTAGTGTGAGTTTGGTTGGGTTCTGGGGCGGATGCTGTGATGTTGGAAGTGGAGGTGTTTGGAACTGGGAGGTGAGGTCACAGGGGGTACATGCATCCTTCTGTAATTTGTGGTTTCCTTTGCAGCCCTGTGTGACATGCATCCCATGAGAGCACTCTTCCTCATCCCAAGGAACCCGCCCCCAAAGTTGAAATCCAGAAAATGGTAAAGAGATGTGTAAAAAAACCTGTATTTTTGCTGCATTGGGCTTAGGAGGGCTTTTAGCTCTCTTGTCCAGAGACAGTGATTTTGTTAAATCGTGTAGTTATCTAGGAGGCGATTCCTAAGCTCTTTCTGGGTGCTGGATCGAGCCAGAGGGCAAATACAGTTTACCTTTGGGAAGGAACACCTTTCTTTTGAACTCTGCCTAAACTGTGGCAGTCGTTTCATTTTGGTGTCTGTGGCCGAAATTGCAGGATAAGCAGGGAAGGCTTAGATGTGCTGCTTGGGGTCAGGGCTTTGTCAGAAGATTGCATGGATGTTGTGGGGCTAATGGCAGTCACCTGCCCTACAGAGAATTACTTTTTGTTTTAAATGAAGTGTATAAAGAAAATCTTCACCTTATCAACAGGTCAGGGGCGTTTTTGAAAGGCTTGTGTTGGCCAGATTGTGGTTTTGTTGATCAGGATGTAAATTCAAGGTAACAACTCCTCTGAGAGGGTGGTGAGGTGGAGTTTACCTTCAGCACTGGGCTGGTCCCAGGAGTCTCACTGGTGGCAGAACTCAAATTGTCTCTCCTCAGTTCCAGTGTAGAAGGAAAACTTGCGAAGTTAGTGCTTTCCACCAGTCAGGGGTAGTGCTTGGTCCACAAGTTGAAAAGGATTATTGGTGTTTCTCCACTGTTCTGTCTTTCTTAGGTCAAAGAAGTTCCTAAATTTTGTTGAAAGCTGCCTTGTAAAGCACTATTTGCATCGCCCGTCCACCGAGACCCTGCTGAAGCATTCCTTCATCCGAGACATGCAGAACGAGCGGCAAGTGCGCATCATGCTGAAGGATCACCTGGACAGGACGAGGAAGAAAAAAGGAGAAAAGGGTAACGTGGCAAACCCACAACAGAGGACACTTCAGAGAGCATGTCCTCTTCAGATCTTGGCAGCAGAGCATGAGGCAGATGCAGCTGAAATACTAGAACCTGGAAAATTGAGAAGGCGTTGTCCTTGATAGTGATGGGGCCATTTTGAGGATTTCTTTGTTGAGGCCTGGGTCCTTAATGATGTTTTAGTGCTAAAGTCCTTGGAACCTTGAGTCATTGAGAGCAGCCCTGATGCTAGCAGGGAGCAAGGACTCCAGGTAAAGTCTGGGTCTCTGCTTTCTACAGTAGTGCTCCACAAGTGTTTCCTGGTCTCTCAGTTCATATTTCTGGCCCAGATTCAATTTATTTACCTCTTGGATCTCCATATAGTTCTGTCTGGTGAGTTCTTTGAAGGCAGCATTACTCTTTAAGTTTTTTGCTTATGGAGTGCATGAAAGAGACCTGGAGAAGACCTCCAAGCTCCAGTAAAATACAGATGTTATAATGAATCACTTGCTTCACAATGTGTGTGAGGAAAAAGAGAGCTCAGATTTGTTCCAAATGCCAGCCTTACCCTTCAGAGCAAAAGCTGGAAGAAGCAGTGCAGGAATGGGGGTGATACTTGTGAAGATGGCTGTGCATGGCAGACTGAGGGCTGTGCAGAGGGGACAGAGACACGTGGGCTGTTGGCCAACGGCCCTGCCTTCTCTCTCCTTTTTCCCTTCTGAATGTTTTATACTGCACTGTGAGGATCAGGGGCTGTGAGGGCAAACTTGGAAAGCACTGTGGTGTTGGAAGGTGTCTTATAAATCCTCTGATTTGACAACGGGAATATTTGGGCCTAAAATGAAATTGCTGTTACAAAGTAGATCTACTTACTTCAGTAGTAGTTGCAAGTTCTGCCACCTCTTTCAGCTATGAATCTCAAAGCACACTGGAATGAAAAGATAATGAGTTAGAATTTCTCACAAATGCCCTCGAGAGGGGTGGAGAAGTGCAAAGATAACCATCACTTCTTCATAAATAGTTATATTTTGACCTGAAAAACGCTATTTTTAATCAAAACTCCCCTGAAAAGGAGAATAGTGTGGAATTGCCAGACTATACACTTCAAAATAGTAACTTCAAAAAAAGTGGAGTCCCAATTTAGCATGTGATGCAGCCAACAATGCAGGGTAGGACCAGTTTGAAATTACCCCGTAAAAACTGCCTTCATGTCAGTCTTGAAGAGAACTTTGAAACTATGGGTCAGCTTTTGAAACTTTGTGCTAAAATTAGTACCAGTTTTTGTTTTCTTTTTTGCTTATTTAATTATTCCCTTTGATACAAAAGCAAACCTGGGTTTACTGGCAGCCTCAGCATAGCTATGATGCAGGTATGGAGCAGCAGAGCAGGGCAGTGCAAGCTTTTATGTCCTATCTAAATGTCTTTTTGAAGAACTCCTCTGCTGGTGGTGCTGTGGGGGTTGGGTTTCTCTGTGGGTTTAGCCTAATTTGTTTCAGAGTATGGAAGTAGGTTAGTTTTGCAAAACCGATACAGTCAGTCACGGGAAAAGGTGGGTGTGTGTAAAGGGGCTGCCCTGAATCATTATCTGAACTAGATTTTGAATTATGTACATGGATATTTTGCCTCCCCTCAGCCTCCCAGTACAACATGTGACTTTTAAATTCCAATTCCTCCTTAGCCTGTAGTTTAGGCTGAATGCTCAGAAATAAGATTCAAGATCATGTCTTAAATAACAACATCCTCTTCTGGTGTTTGTTTATTCTCTATTTTAGAAGAAACGGACTATGATTACAGTGGAAGTGAGGAGGAAGATGATGAGCTGAATGAAGATGAAGGAGAACCAAGGTTAATTTTATTACTGAAGTAGAAAATTTGACTGCTCAGGCTGTTCTCATTGAAGGCAGCTCTCCTCAGCCAGATCAGCTTTCTTAACTTGCTCTGAATCCCTAATCTCCTGGGTCCCCTTTGGTAGCTTTAACTGTTTTGTAGCTGTCAGACACAACCGCTGAATATAAAATGTCTGTAATAAGCTGCTGCTTTAGTTTTCTTGCAGTAGGGGGGACACTCAAATGAAGGACCCGATAATCAGCTTCAGGCTGGTTTGTAGCACAGCAAGTGTGGCTGTAGAGTCAACTGCTGGAGATCTACCGTGATTTGCTAACACAGGGCAACAAACATTCTCAAAGCACCTCGTATTCTCTCTTTAATGCTATGTTTTGTCATGTAGAAACCTCCTCTTTGTTTCAGCTCCATAGTTAATCTCCCAGGGGAGTCAACTCTCCGCCGTGAATTTCTGAGGCTACAGCAGGAGAACAAGAACCGTTCTGACCCTCACCGGCAGCAGCAGCAGCAGCTGAAGGACCAGGAGAAGTATAAGAAACAGCTGCTGGCAGAGCGGCAGAAGCGCATCGAGCAGCAGAAAGAGCAGAGGAGGAGGCTGGAGGATGTAGGGGGCTGGCTTGTGTTGTTATCCCATGTCTCATCCCAGTGAAAAACGTGCCTGTGGGGAGTAGGCTTTGCAAGGCAAGAGGGCTGTGTTAAATTGCCAGCACGACCTGGATCGTAGTTTTGCACCTTGGGACAACTGTGTCACTTTTCAACACAGTGATTTTAGATGGGCTCTGTCCTTTTCCTGCTGATAAACTGCCCTGAACTCTGTGAGCAGAAGAGGAAGGGCATTTTGCTTGAGTGGGTTTGGTGGTGGTAGCCCTGGCAGATGGGCCGAGAGATCCCCACATCTTCCTCATATATGTTTCCCGGTTTGCAGTCTGTTGGTCTGGTCCAGAGTGCTGGCCCTGCTTTTGTTTAAGATATTAAAAGACGGCTGGTTGCCTTTTCAGCTGCCTGACACACTGTTTTCTTGAGGCAGAGCTAAATCATAAAATCACAGAACCATTACGGTTGGAAAAGACCTCTAGGATCCAGTCCAACCATTAACCCAGCACTGACATGTCCACCACTGTATCTTGGTCCTAAGTGCCACCTCCACATACTTTTTTTAACACTTGCAGAAGCAGTGGTTCCATCACTTCCCTGGGCAGTCTGTTCCAATGCTTGACCAGCCTTTCAGTAAACAAATTTTTCCTAATACCCAATCTAAACCTCCCATGGCACAAGTTGTTTGTTGCCTGGGAGAGGAGCCTGACCCCCACCTGGCTACAACCTCCTTTCAGGGAGTTGTGCAGAGCAATGAGATCCCCCCTGAGCCTCCTTTTCTCCAGGCTGAGCACCCTCAGCTCCCCCAGCTGCTCCTCATCAAACCTGTGCTCCAGGCTCCTCCACAGCTCTGTTGCCCTTCTCTGGACACACTCCAGCCCCTCAATGTCTTGCAGTGGCACAACACAAAAATCACCAACATGTCTCTTCTTCAGAGTATCTGACAAAACTCAAGCATTGTGTGAACACCCCAGAGCTGACATTTGTGAAGCACAGTGCTGCTCCAGCGAAATGGGAGCGCTCTGGAAAAAAAAATCCTTCCTTCTTGAAAAGTTGGGAAGACATTTGTCATTAGATTAGTTGCCAGCTGTCAGGGAGATCTCACATGCCTCATACATGACAGATCTGCCCTGGGCTGCCAAAAGGGCAGAGGTTTCACTTCAGGTTTGGCAGTCATGGTGGTGGCAGCTTGTCCCTGCCCACTTTTGCTCTGTGGTGTGTCAGGTGTCCCCTGTTAGTGACTGCAGAGCAGGAAATGGGCCTTGTGATTTATGAGCATCAGTAATTGGTGGGTGCTAAAGTAAAGTAAAATAAGCAACATTATTCCCTGGCTTTCTTCCAGCACCAGAGGCGAGAGCAGGAGCTACGAAGGCAGCAGGAGTGTGAGCAGAGGTGGCCAGAGGCGAAGGTCAGCCAGAGGAAAGAGGAAAGGGGTAAAGAAGACAAAAGGGCTGTGGAAGATGAATACTTCATCGTAGATGGACAGAGGAAATTAGAAAAGAAGCAGGTATGAAGAGGGCGTTTGCTGACAGCAGTTTGCAGCTCCTTGTTCTATATCTGATGTCTTTCTCAGTTCCGTGAGGGTGTTCCCATCCTCTGAGTCATGGACCAAAGAGGGACCTCGCTAATGCATTTACTGCCTCTTGTTCTCAGATTCAGCCTTCCCTTGAGTTAACTTACATGTTACTGAGTCACCCTCCTTATCTACAGCGGGGACACTGCCTCTCCCACTTCTGTCCCTGCTGTTTCTCTGTGCTGAAATGGTCTGATTAAAATTCCTTTACCCTGAAAGCTTCTAGGATCAGCTAAACCTAAGCTTAAATCCCCAGTCCCCGTTTTGCATTCATGTTGTAACCAGGACCGTTTCTTTTTCACAAAAACAATGGAGCAGAGGTTAATTTTAGTGCTGAACTGTCATTATCAAGTCTGTCACCTTGGCCACGATGTTTTTCTAATGTTTCAGCTGCAAATTGATTTGTAATCAAACAGAAGCATGCAGTGTTTGATTAAAGACCTCTGGTTTTAGTAAAAGTAAAAAGAACGGATGCAATTTTCTGACCTGCTGTCTAAAAAGCCAAATAGTCTTTGTTGCCACTTTATTCTTCCTGTTGCTCGGGGTTCTGACTCTCCTGTCAGCCCTGCTGGAATTGTGGTCACTTTGTTCTTTGAAAAGCCAGTATTTCCAGCAGGCGGCTTGGTTGTCCTCCAAGGCATCATTGTCTCTGAGATTCATTGCCCTCTACTTTCAGAAGATGGAAGATGTGCAGCACAACAGGAAGATGCACCGAACTCTCCCCAAAGATCAGACACAGCTGCTGTCCCTCCAGCATGACCACAAGCAGAAGAAGGAGCCTTCCAAGAGTTCAAATGCAGGAGTGCATACTCCGTCAAGCAGCACAAGCAAAGAGGTACTGTCTTGGCCCAGATAGCATTTGGGTGCTTTGTAGTTTATGATGCTGTAGGAATGCTGAAGCAGAGAGCTGATCTTTAAGCCTGCATCTGGAGCTTGGCCTGCGTCTTGCTACACACTTACGCTACAGTCTTCAGTTTCCATTAATATTCAGAGGATAGGGGAAAGGAAGAATTGTTCTGTCACTTCTGCTTGAGCTGGGAGAAGGGTTTGATTGGTGAGTGGGGAAACGAGGTTCTTCTGGTCAAGTAGGTGTCATTCCCTTGTCTTTCAAAGAGGCATAAAATAAAGGTAATGCCATCTGAGGTTTAATAGAGGTCTCTGCCTGATGTTAGGATTCACAGAATTGACCCAGGCACAGAATGGCATCCTGCGTCCTGAGCACAGATCTCTGTGCCCCAGCAGCAGGCTGTGATGCCTTTTCTTGTTTTTTGTGTCCCAGGATAAGGTTTGATGGGTCAGGGATAGCCAGGTACAGTCAGCCTATACTGTAATCCATTTTCCTCCATTGCTAAGTGACAGTATTCCTACCCACCAGCTTGTTCTGGTCACTGTCACCATATCGTGAAAAGTTATGGGTCCATTTCCGTGTGTTACCTCCACATTCCTAGCATGCTTATTTTGCTTTTTTTATATAATCCCAACTGGCTAACCCAGTTCTACAGCTGGTGTGATTTGTTGTCTCACTAAAGCCTGGGTCAAAAATCTCAGCAGCTCCTCAGTAGAAGAGTGGATGTGATGTTCTCTGCAGTCATGGCAAAGTTTCTTCCCAAAATGCCCGAGCAGAGGCATGAGGAGAGCTCATGCACATGTAAATAGGAGAAATGCAGTGCAGCTTCTTAACACCTCGCTGCTGTCTTTAAGCACATGCCATCTTTGTCATCTGCTTGTGTGTGTGTGCTGCAACTATTCCCTGAGCTGAAATGTCCTGTATTGATAAATAGTTAAATGTAATTGCTAGGATTGGTGAAATTATGAATTTCAGTAACTGGATAGAGTCTGCAAATCACCAAGCAGCAACATGAAGTCTGGAAAACAAAACATATTAAACTCCTTGTTAGAAGACCAGTTTGTGAAAATGAGAGTAATTTTGTTTGAAGTACGACTTAACTGTCAAAACCACAAACGCCCTGGCTCTAAAGGCTTTATTGTACTGACTGATTAAACAAATTGTTACTGAAATTTGAATGAACTGCTCTCAAAATCAGTATTAGTTTGATAATGGAGGGCTGGGTCCTATTCCAGCTGGGGAGTAAATTGAGTGCGGACAGAGAAGTAAGCTGCTTTTGCTAAATACACAACATCAAAGTCAATAGAAGAGCTTTGCCTTTGCTAGGCCTTTAATGAGTGAAAATGCAGCTGAGATGATAAATTTATTTTCTACTTTATTGTAGTTAGAAGACAAAAAAACCCTGTTGTCTTAGATACTCATTTCTGGTTTTGGCGTGTGTTTTCTAAATGACTCCTTGGTAGCAAAATGAAATATGCTACAGAATTTAGTGTGCAGTCACTGTTAACTTTTAATTTAGTGGTGAAATCCAGTATCATTAGTTGCAGATTAGTTGCTTTTTAGGTTCAGAGCATGAGGCTTTTGTCATTATTGCTTCAGTAATATATTCTAGTTTTAAAGCTATTGTACAATATTATTTACTTAATCTCAGAACTTCTTGGAAGTCACAGATCCTTCCACTAAATTGGTAATTGGTGGTACAGGGTTGCATTTTTTGGTTGAGGCTTTTTTGTCAGCAGTCGTAACTCTTTGCAGCAATTTAAAAATGCTTTAAAGTTGTAACTGTTTTTAGCAGGGATAAGTCAGTGATTTTGCTCCTGTTCATACTGGTCTTCTCCAGTTCATTAGCCAGAGTGATGTTAGTTCCTCTGTTGAGAGGGACCTGCATGGGGACGGTGGTAGCCTACTCGAGAGTGAGTTTGTTTGTACTTTTCAGGGGTCCAGTGGCATTTGTAGGACCAATCATCAATACACAGAAACTCTTGAGAGTTATTGTTTCATTGAGACATTAAAAACAAACAAACAAAAAAATCCTAAAGCCCTCCAAAGCCTCAAGTTTAATGTTTGGGGGTGCAGAACCCCCTCTTGGGAGTTCCTTGTCTTGCCATGGTGCTGTCCCCAGAAGGTCAGGACAATTTTCCCCTGCACACCTGTGCCCAGATGTGAGCTCACTCTGTGCTGTTTCTGGTCCCACCAGCACCAGAGTGAAGGAGCTGAGAGGCAGACCCCAAGCTCGGGCTGACACTGCAATAGCTCAGTGCCTGGATGGCGGTTGGCATCAGTTCTGGAAGCCCAAAGTGTGACCTGCATGAGTTTGTATCTGGATCATAAAGCCTTTCATGCCAGCTCCCCTTGGGCACAGAGCTGAAGGGTGAATTATCATATCTGGCTTTTACATTTTCGTTCTTGATTGTGGTAAAATTTGCCTTTCATTATTACGAGTTGCAGGTAATGAAAATGTGACCTCAAGAGTGTGTTCACTGGGGCTAGAATTTCATGGTGTTTGGCTACAGTTGCTTGTTTTAATAAGGGGTTTTTTTTAACGTTTTGGTCTTCTTTTTTTCCACAGTGGGGATCTGTAAGATTAAGTGGAATCATTTTCCATGTCCTCAGCAGTTTCTAACCTGTGCTTACTTCTCTGATACAGGCACAAACATCCAGATATAGTGAGAGATACCATTAAGAATGCCCACCCCGACACAGATAACAGGGTATTTTTATGGCATTAATCTCTAGTTTACCGTGTAGAGCTGTTTCCAGGCTGCTGAATCAGAGGATATGCTAAAGATTTATGCTGGAGAATGGGAATTAGTCACGTTGAACGGAATTGGAAAGAGTAGTGGGGTCAGAACCACAGGATAAAGACTTTTGTAATGAGCAATGCCCTCAGGAAATTTATTCCTCCTAGATCATGTTCCTCAGTCTTTCTCACAGTACAAGTAACATACCAAAAGACAGAGTGTTAGAAGTGTTTTAAGGTAGAAAGCAACATGCAGTAACATCAATGCTGTGGAAGGGGGTAATAAATGCACAGCAAAACAGGCTGTATGTTGTCAAAGATAAGTCAGTACTGACAGATGATTCCTCCCAGCTAAAATCCCAGCCTGCAGCCAAAAGAGTGGCCTAAAATACAGCAGATGGAAACTCAGGCCTTTCTCCTTTTGCCACTTGGAAACCTGATGGAAAAGCAGGGGTTGCAAATGGAGAGGAAATGGTGGTTTGTGCTGTGCCAGGGCTGTCCTCCGTGGTGGGAAGGTCCCTCAGAGGTGGTGTGCTCTGTGCCGCCCTGGGACAGCATCCAGCCCGCAAAGCCTGGGGCTCTTTGTGCGATGTGCTGCTGCTTTTGTCCTTCCCAGGCCGAGGACCGAGCGAAGAAGAGTGACAGCATCCAGCCGTCCCTGCAGTGGCCAGCAGCACTGGGGCACGAGGCCATGCCACAGCCCAGGATGGGATCCGGGAGCAGCTCCAGCCCCTGCACCCCCGCGCCCCAGAGAGCCCTGGTGGTGCAGGTACTGCTGGGGGGACGGGCTGGGGGTGCTTCTAGGCAGGACAGCCCACCAGAAACAGGATTCCCTTTGCTTCTGGCACAAATGACTGGGGCCTGTGCAAACCGGCTCAGAGGTTTTGTGGTGCCACCTCTGCTGCTGAGCTCTGTGTGGAATTATCCCTGAGCACTGCAGATCAGGGTTAGATAAGAGTTATTTTTTATGCTCGATGCCTGACTGTTGATCCCGTGAAACTCCTCTCAGATGTTTCACAGAAAGTGTGAGTGACAGTGCTGTTGCAGTCTCTGGATGATGTATTATTTATATGGTGCCATAAATGTGTATGGCACTTTGCAAAACAAGTCCAAACCCAACATTTTTGTAAGTGAAACCATGTAAACAATCAAGATTTTTATTGATCTTAGGAAGTAAGGAAGCATGTGGAGATACAATAAGGAGCAATGCAGAATCAGATTTTACCTGTGGATGGAGCCCAGGAAGTCTGAGTCTTTTAAAACTTCACTATTAGAGGTAGAAGTGGGATCTAAACAGTATCTATGCAGTGAAAACATTCTGATGAAGTTCTGCATTGGAATCCTTCTCTCAAAGCATTTTAGCTCCTGATATTTTTACCAGTTCTGGAAGAGGTGATTCATGGTTCTCACAATGTGCCCAAAAATTGGGCTTCCTTTCAACATCCTACTCACAGTGTATGAAGGAAGTAGCTTGGACTGCAGGGGTTTTTTCTCCAGTCTCTTGTGAAAGGACTGTCAGCATATGTGAGCAAAAGAAAAACAAAACAGCAAGTACAAATGGAATAAACTACTATAAGTGTGAGCGCAGCTCATTTAGCCTGGGTATCTCCACTTGTTCTGAAAGTGTGCAGTGGCCAGAATAATCTTATTGCTGGTACATTTTACATAGCATTTCGTTTTTGCATTCATTCATTCCCTCAGAGAGGACACACAGTCATAGCACTAGTTTTATTCTTGGCAGCTCTCAGTTTCTGCTGGACTCCTGGATGCAAGGACAGGTGGATGGATGTACAGATTCGTATGCATCTCTCCAATTGCTTCTGTGGGGTTTAGCTAATGCTACCCACAGGAGAGTGACATTCAGCTCAGGCTTAGGCACTGTTCGTGTGCTGCTGTGGCACCTTGTGGCCTCATTCTGCGTTGGGTCGTGGAGTCAAAGGGGGAAGGTCAGGCTGCAGAGGAGGATGGGCTATTGGTTTCAGCTCAGCTGCTTTCAGAGCATGTCACGCTGCCTCACCAAAGCAGCAGCGTGGGCCTGGATGCTCCTTGGAGCATACCTGCAGTTATGGGTTATTGCTATGAGATCAGGTTGTATTATCCTAAATGTTTTTAAACCCATTGCTGATTTTGCTTGGCGTGAGCTTCAGGTGAACATCCTGCATGAAAGGTCACAGGTCACAGAATCATAGAGTGGTTTGGGTCAGAAGGGGCCTGTAAGAGTCACTTAGTCCAACCTCCCTGCCCTGAGCAGGGACATTTTCAACTAGATCAGGTTCCTCAGAGCCCTGTCCAGCCTGGTCTTGAATGTTTCCAGAGATGGGGCATCTGCAGCCTCTCTGGGCAACCTTCTCCGGTGTTGCACCACCCTCATCATAAGAATTTCTTTCTTTGCTTTCCTAAAATTCAGGGTTCTGACTTCACTCTTTGCCTCAGCCGTATCTCTCAGGACTATGGACTCCACCAGTGTGTAATCACTGCAGCCCCAGCTGCCTCCAGCCTTGACATCGCTGATTAGCTCCCCTATGCTGGTGACCCTTAGGACCAGTATTGCATCCCCCCTGGCAGGGCTGCCTGTCACCTGGCTTAAAAAGTTATCCTCTGTGCATTCCAGGACTCTGCTGGATTGCCTACAGCTCACCGTGCTGCTTTCCCAGCAGATACCAGAGCAGTTGAAATTCCCCAGCAGGATATGGGGAAGCAGCTCTCCCCTGTCCTGCTTTGGTTTGTGCCCTGGAGCAAATCTCAGAGTCTGGGAGTCTGGGAGGTGGATAATAGCTGGCTCTTAGTGTCTGTGAGTCAAAGCCTCCCTGTGCCTTTCCTGTTCAGGTTGCTTTGCTGTTTGGCGATGATGGAAAAATCACCAGAGACAGATGTTGTGAGCAGAAAGGCCTCATTTCACCTGATAGCTTTTACCTGGAAAAATATTTGTGTGTCTTCTCACATCCTTTTTTTCCAGGGCCTGTTTGTTGTTTCAAGTCACGAGTATTGTGAGTGGGCTGAGTTGATGGCCTGGCTTGTAGCATCAATTCACTGGAGAGCTGTTGAAAGGTCTGCAAGAAGGACATTTGTATCTTAGCCTTGGGCAGAGGCTGGCAGCTTCCCTGAGGCAAATATTTCAGCCCTGTAGTAGCAGTGGGAGCATCCGTAGTTTATTGCAGGGCATTTGGGATTCTGCAGGAGTACAGTGGCTGTACAGAGGATAGTCTTGCCCTGCTAAGGTGCCTCTCCTGGGATGAGAGGCTGCTTCACCTGGTACAAGTGATCATTCCTCTGCACCCTCTCAGTGCTTTCCCGTTTTGTAGCACCTCTCCGAGCTGCTGAGGGGAGTGGTGAGGAATGAAGCAGTATTTACCAACTTCTTTCACATTCCTGGATGGAAACTACACTACAAAACAGCTATGCTGCTTAGAGTAGTGATGGTGTTACTTAAGGATAACAGCAGCGAGTGATGCGCAGTGGTTGCCGTGTGATTTCAGCCCCTGCTGGGAGGTGCCCTGGTACCCCCTCACAAGGCAGAGCTCCAGCTGACTGCGTGTGCACAGGGAGAAGCCAATCTGTGCTGCTGCCTGCTGTGTTCACATGGAGACCACACGAACTTCAGTGGGTAACTTGTAAATCCCCTGAAGGGTTATATTTCCCTTTGCTGGTTAGGAGCAGCTGTTGATGCTAATGGCAGCATGTTTGGACATGCTGCCTGCATTAGCTGGATGAGGTGTTTAGGCAATACAAGTGATGGGTCAGGTAGTCACCTGGAGATTAAAAGACACAACAATATAGTTGTGAAGTTCAGTGTGTGGGTGCCTTGTTGATTTAAAATAAAAGTGAACTGTGGAGTTAAAATGCAAGCTGAATTCATCACAGATGCTGCACTGAAGGACTTCCAGCCAGGTTTGTCAGAGAGGGATCATCTGCCATCACTGCTCTGCTCAGACAAAAATTACTTCTTATTTTCAGCAGTCATATTCTGTGAGATCTTGTGGCACATCCTGGATGCCCAAATCTCTCTCAGAATTATTTCACTGGAAAACTTAACACAGCTCCTGAGGTGAAAGGAGCACGATTTCTCAATGCCTTGCATCCTATCTGTCTGCTGAGGGCAGTGTGAGATACTGCTTGTTCAGAGTGTACCAATTCCACCTGCTTTGTGCCAGGTTTGTGTTTGCTGCAGTACAATAGCAGATCTGGTTCTCTGGTTATGGTGGTGTGGGATGAGCTGTTTTGGACTACCTGCAGAATTTCACAGAGGCTTCTTGAACAAAGTCACTGAGTCTGATCTTCTGCCCAGCATCTCCTGCTGCCTGACTTGTGGAAAAATTTAGCTCACATCTGAAATGGACTCCATTTTTAATTAACTCTTGTGATTTTCCTATAGGATTTGCTAGCTAGATCTTCTCTGTTGTGTGGAGTGATGTGGCTGAATCAGAACAAGACTAACAATATTACAAGAGCTAGTTGTGTGTAAAGCCATGGACTGCCCTAGTATCCCAGAGTACATCTGCTCAGAAGTTTAAGAAATTCCTTTTCCTTATGCTGTTTCCTAACAACACTTGCACTTAATCTATCTCCTCTATGTAGATTCAGTTCAAATTAGTAACTTGGGCATCCTCCAAAAAGCAGTGCAGGCTGTCTTTTTAAAACTTCTTGCTTCGAAATGGTTTTAAACTAACTCTAGTAATGAGTCTTTTGTGCTATATCACCTTATGTTGCCATTTCATGGATCAAAGTGTTCTTTTCCTTAGCTCGGTTACATGTCCCTTTATGGTTTGAAGACACAAGTAGGTAACACTTTCTCTACCAGTGCTTTCTGCTGTTCATTAGGTATTACTTACAAGAAAAACAATTAGAGGTTCAAATCTCAGTAGTTTAGAATCAGTGTTAGGTGGGGATTTTAAATTTTTTTCCCTATACAAACCTAAGGGGGATATCAAACACTGATTTTGGGGGTTATCTGAGATGGTTCTGGCTTGCTTGTGGAAGCAGGTGTCTGTTCCTGGCTTCACATGGAACTCGTGTACTGGGCAGAGTTTGGATTCACTCAGTCACTTTTATCATGGCTCAGCAAAGCTTATTCATGCTTTTAAACACAAAGAGTTTTCTGGTAATCAGCAGGATTCAAAGGCTGGAATTTAGGAAGAAATATATGTATCTTGTTGAAAAAGTGGCAAGGAAAAGAAAATCCTCTTATATTCTGATAATAATACACTTGCTACAAAACCTGTTTCTGTACCCACAATGGATCACTTCAGGTGAACACTTTGCTGCTCAAATAATTCTGGTTAACTAAAAACTATTATTAGAGACAATCATATTGAACAGAATGGTATTTTGAAAGGACATAGATTATGAGATGTTACAACTGCTGAAAAAGCTGTTTTCTGTAAAGAGAGTCAACAGAACATACTGTCCCAAAAAAGCAGGAAAAGCACCTGAATAACTAAGTGAGCTTCTCAAGACTGGTTTTGGCAGTTGACTTTGCCACACTGGTCTTGGAGTTTGCAATGAGACATCTTTGACATCTTTATCTAGTTTTAGAATTACTGCCAGTCAATATTTAATTGACATTGAACATTGTTCCCATGAAATTTAGTCTTGTACAGTTATAGAGGGTTCGTAATCCTATTATCTTCTTGAAAAGCTGTGTGAAGTTCTAGTTACTGTGGTTTAATTTTTAGGATGGAGAAAATGGAGAATTTTATAGACTTGTCAGATAAATCAATAAAATACTCGTCTGAGTCATTCTTTGGGGAAAGTGTCCTGAAGGTGCCTCTGGTGTGAGTTGCAGTAACTCAGTTGGGACACAGGAGTTTGAACTCTGACTCAGACAAGAATTGCAAATTTCATTCTTAGGCCTCCAAGTGTTGGAGTTGCTGATCATGCCATGTGTTTGAGAAAGAGGCACCTCGCAGCGTGCCCTGGCCTTGCGTTGCACGGGAGATCAGACGAGGTGAAGCACAGAGTGGTACAGCTTCAGGCATTTCTCCAGTACTTCTTCTATTTCTGTAATATCAAACTGGTTCTAGCATAGCAATCCCTGCAGACAGGCCCAGCTCAGACAGAGTTTCTGTGTCTTCTGTCTCTGTCTTGTGTCCAAGAGGATTCCTCATTTCAGGGAGGCCGTACTCTCAGCTGACACATTTAACTCCGAGTTTCTTCCTCTCTGAAAGACACTGGTGTAGCAGATCATCAGTGTGTAGATTTCTTATTTTACATACAGAATGAATCAGAGGACCAAGTGTTGAATATTTTAGCTTGGGTTTTGCACTGCTTACTTCTTGTTCCCTTGGAGTGAAGACTTTGTAAGGAAGTAACTTGGTTCCTTCCCCTTCCCATGCTGTGATTGGGGTTTTTGCTGTCCTAGTGCTCTAATTGGACATCTTTAGATATGTTTTAAACACAGGCAGCTGCAAGGGGATCACCTGGACTTGACCACCCAGGAGGGTGTAGTCTGAGCATAATTTCATTCTTTCTTACTGCATTCTCAAGTTTGATCTTTCTTTCTTTTTTTCAAGTGATTGAAAAACTTGTTTCAGAGGAGGACCATGGTCCCCTCATAATCACTAGAGCACTTAAAGGTGTTTGCAGCTGGCAGTTTGCCTCCACTGACTGTGGGTTGGTGGTGGGCATGCAAAGGATGGCTTGGAAGTCAACATCTAAGGGGAGGTGGGTTCCCACAGCAATTAGACTATGGAAGTTCTGCAGTGGAAGCATCGTCCAGGTTTGAATGAAAGGTAGTGACTCCACAGCATTTTTTGCATCATCCAGGTGGTTAGTTCCCTGTGCATTGCCAGTGACCTGTTGGCTTCCCCAAAGATTTAAGAAGGGTGTGTGTGTGTTTATATATATACATATATATATATACAGACACACACAGAGAATAGATTTGTTTACTGTTTCTTTTTATTGTACCCTTCACCTTGGGATATTTGTGCCTAACATGCTAACATGCTGGAAATGAATAGCTCACTGCACAGTGAACAAGGTGAGTAGGGCTCTATCCAAACACAATACTCCTGCTACGCATAGTAAATATTTTATCTCCCAGACAGAACCATTGATCTCTGTTGAGGCTACAGCCTGTTACACAGGCAGGGAAGTGCAATTCAACATGTTTTGTTTGCTTCAAGTGTGAGAATTTCCAGGCTAGTAAGGACGTGTACCACAGCAGCTCCCTGTCAGACATGGTGACAGCACCGCTCAGCCCCGGGCAGGACGACGTGTTCTGGAGCTCGAGCCACAGCAAAGAGCAGCCCCCAAAGGTGGGTAAAACTTGGGGTGTTTGGCACTCTTGGGGGCTGATTGCACTGCACTGTGTAGTATCCACCGTCTGCACTTCGTGAAGCTCTGAAAATCTCATTGCTTGTACATGAACTGGGTCATGTTAATCTAGAAAAAGGGATGCAAATTTACGGGCAGGTTGGTAGTCTGGGTTTGTGTGTATGTGTATGTCATGGTTTGACACTGGCCAAAAGCCAGGCACCCATAAAAGCCGTTCACTCACCTTCTTTTGCTCTTATCTGGGCAGAGGAGAGAGAAAAAAAATTAACGAAGGGCTCATCAGTTGAGATGAGGACTGGGAGAAAACAGTCTAAGGGCAAGACAAGTTCAAATTTAAAGGTATAAAGTAAATTTATTATTAAAAGAATTGGAGTAGGATAATGAGAAGTAAAATAAGCCTTTAAAACACCTTTTTTCCCCTCAGCCCCTCCCTCCTTCCCACTGACAGTGCAGGGAGACAGGGTGTGGGGGTTTCGGTCAGTTCATCACTCGAGATCTTTTTCTGTTCACTCAGGGAGAGGGGTCTTTCCTCTGCTATGCTATGGGGTCCCTCCCACAGGAGATAGTTCTCCGTGAACTTTTCCAGCCTGGCTCCAATCTCACGAACAGCAGTCCTGCCAAAATTGCTGCAATGTGAGTCCCTCCCATGGAGAAACAGTCTTTATGGAACTGCTGCCACATGGATCACTCATCCACAGGGTGCAGTCCTCTAAGGATAGGCTGCTCTAGTTTGGAAGCAGGGGCCCTCTCTCTCTGTCTCTGGAAGCAGGGCCCTCTCTCTCTATTCGGGTCTCTCACTGGATCACAGCTTTCTCTGGCATCCACCTGCTCCAGTGTGAGCACTTCTCTCATGGGCTGCGAGTGGATCTCTGCATCCCCCATGGACTTCATGCATTACAGGGGCACAGCTGCTTCACCATGGTCCTCACCACAGCCTGCAGAGGAATCTCAGCTTCGACGCTTGGAGCACCTCCTCTCCCTCTTTCCACTGACCTTGGTGCCTCCATGTTGTTCTCCCTCACATGTCCTCACTTCCTCCTCTTCTCTGACTAGAAGAAAAACTGCTGCCCATAGGTACCATTGCTAACAAGTTCCACCAATTCAAAGGTTCTTGCAGGATCTCGCAGTGCCGAGATGTTGATCTAGTCTGGGTTCTGTGTCAGGCAGTCTCTCGCCATGTTCCCGCTGCCGGCCGTGCAGCCCCGCTGCCATCACGCGGGCAGTGGCGGCCGCGGCGGCGCTGGCGCTGTTTAACGCCTCTCCTCACGTGGGGCACCGGGAAGGAGAAGCTGCTGCCGCTGCCCTTCTGCCCGCGGCGTGGCTGCCCAGGGGCGGCCAGGCAGGCCAGGCTCACCGCAGGCCACACTGAGATGGCAGCAGCCACAGCGGTACATTGCCACGTGTTGTGCCGGGATGACCCCAGTGTTGGCGCCTTGCCACCCCTGGAAAAAACTGCCTGTGTGCTGTTTTGATTTTCTACTTAAATATGCCATCACAGAGGCGTTACCAACCTCTGTAATTGGGCCAGCAGCGTGTCCATCTTCAGAGCCATCAGGGATTGGCTCTGTCAGACATGGTGGAAGCTTCTAGCAGCTTCTCACAGAAGCCACTTCTGTGGCCTTCCCCCGCTACCAAAACCTAGGCGGTGCCAAATCAACACATATAATATCTGCAGGATCTGTGATTGCAGACACACGTCTTTTGTTAGACCAGGTATTTGTAGCAGCCCGTTTAGTTAAAAATCTGGCTTGTTGCTGAAAAGCTTGTTAGTTTGTGTAATTGAGGTGATGGTGTATTTCTCTTTCTAACAGAATTTTTAAGAACAAGTCCAAGCCTAGCTGAGCAGGAATGGATATGCCCATGTGTGTATTTATTTTATTACTTTGCAGTTGGGAGGGGGTGTGTGTGTGTCTCATTCCCCAGGCTGTGGTAACAACATAAGGTAATCCACCCCTCGGGGAAAGCTGCATTCACTGACTGCAGATGCCTTTCACTGTCTGCTGTAAATATTGACCAAGAATGATGCTGACTCTGAGGAAAGGTGCAAACCTCTTTCTGTCTGCACCCTGATAGACCACACAGGCTTGGAGCAAACTGGAAGCACCTGCTGCTGACTTGCAGCTTCCGGTGCTGATATCATGGAATACCTCCCCACAGGTCCCACTGACCTATTGTTCATTTCTGTTGGTTAGTCTTATTTTTTCATTGATACAGAACAAGCATTAGGTTTATTGACTAAATCTAAAATATCAATAGCAACCTTGAAATGTTTGATTAAATCCCTAAGGTTCCAGAAAGGACAACCTCGAAGTTTTACAGCAGGGATCAGCCTGGCCATCAGAGATGCCTTTCAAGGTAAGCTCTGAAGTGTTTTATGCTTATACTAGAACTAAACTTACGCTATATACTTTATATAGGTACACTGTGCTTATACTGTGTTTTATACTTAAACTATTTTTTTTATGCTGCTTTATTGTCAGTAGGAAAACTGAAGTATCTGGCAGGTGCTCTACCTCAGTGCCAGTGGCATTGGTTTCAAAGGAGAGTCAGGTGTCCAGATGCTTTGGTGAGAGAGGGTTTGGCCTCAACTCCTTGTACAGGCACTTCTAAGTACAGCTTGTGGTGCTTGTTTTGTCTGATAGTAGCTTGAACAGGCAGCCTGGAGATGTATCGTGACAATTTTGGCAGACTGCCCTTAAGGCTGGTGGACTTTTTTCATATCCCAGGAGAAAAGACCAAGGATTTCTAGAGCTCAGCAGTAAAGGGCAGCCCCCACTGGATGTCTAATCAGGGAGCAGAATGGGTTGGAGAGACTGGAAAGTGAAGTAGATGTACCTGAAATAACAAAGTGATGTGTAGCATTTCTGATGAGCCAGAGTCAGAAACGTCGTCTGAAATAACTTTCGAGTGAAATCAAGCCCTAAATGCTTTCCACTTGGGAATTAGAGGAGGCAAAGCAGAAAAGAAACATATAAGTAATTGTCAGTGTTACAAGTGAGTGGCTTCTGGGACTGGGTTTCTTGTTGAGCCACTGGCTTGGCAACTTACTTTACTGTCCAATGCATTCCTTTCTCTGTTGATAAGTGACTGCTGATGTATCTCCTAGGAAGGTAGTGGAGCAGTTCTCTTGAGTTGTAAGGCCATGAGATTTTGGAATCAGGACTGGCACAGGTCTGAAGAGTCCAAGGGAGATGTAATATAGAAGGATATTTTGTAATGGCTTGGGAATCTCTGTAATCTCCCAGGATGGCTGCCCAGAGGAAACTGTCCCCTCCATCACCTTCTCTCACTCCTGGGTGGCCCTGCTTGGAGCAGCAGTGAAGATAAACTTTTTGTTATCCGGAGTATGATCTCATACTGTAACAGCAGGATGCTCAGTCTGGCGGCCCAGGAGCTCTGTTCCAGTCTCTGTTCCTGCACACGAGAGTCTCATCTGCTTTTTGTCTTTCTGTTCAGTAATGCTCATCAGTCATCCCCCGGGGGACATGCTCTGAAGCTGAGCAGTAGCAGCAGCACTCCTGGCACCAAGCAGTGGGAGTTGGGATCTCATCAGAGCAACTGGTCAACCTCAGGTGATTCCTAAGTCAAAGGTCCATCAGTCAAAATGTACTAAATTCCTCATGTCGCATGAAATGGTCTTCTGCAGGGTGTCAAGTTCTGCATTGCAAGTGAGATATGTCCTTTTAATGACGTCCTCTGGTGAGAGGCTTTTGAAAGCCCTCTGGATTTTATGGTTCCATGTTCCTAAAATATAAGCACTTCCTTTTTTTAGTCAGAAGAGTGACTCTGAATATATTTTCATATGGAAAATTTGAATTGCCTCAATTAAGAATTGAAAAAAAATCATTTCTGTTGCAGTTAGTGACACAATTGAAACTCAGCAGAGACAACATTCCAGACATACAGATGTAATTCAGTACTGATGTCCACCCATTGGCGAATTCTGCTCTTTGCACTGCCCACTGATAAGATGATACAGTTGAGCAGTTGATGTACACTAATATTTCTGCACTCCAATGTACTGGCAAAAGGAAACATAAGTCTCTCTCTACAGCACATTATGAAATATTCCTTCAGTATTCTTTCATGTGCAGAAAGATAGTGGAATTGAAAAAAAAAAAAGGGCAGGAGAAGTTAAAAGGAAGAGAAAAACATCTGATTTAGGCAAAGTACAGCTTACTAAGCTCCTTTGCTGTCACTGGTAGTGCTGTAGGAATGCAGGAGCTTGCTTGTGGCTGTGAAGTTTTTTGCAGTACAGATTGTGGTTCCTGAGGTTCTGGCAGATGGGGACATGGAGGAGTGAACAGCTTTTTTCCTCTTTCCCTATTCCTGCGAGTGTTTTCTGTGGGTCAGCTGCTGGGCAGTTCCTTGTGTAGCCCCTTGCGAAGCTGTGGTGTGTCACAAGGCCTTGCATCCAGGCTGGCCACTGAAGATTGGGAACGTGGGGAATCACACATGCCCAAGTCGAAGCAGGGTGGATGCAAAAAATATTCTGAAACCACCCCAGTGAGGTTATGAGGTCATTTATTTTTATATTGAGGTTTACATTGTTAATTTAAATGCCCTTGATAAATGAGGAACAAATTGCTTATTTATTACACTTACGCAATCAAGCCAGTTTTGCTTTTACAAGTGACACAGAATAGGAAGATTTTCTTCAAGAGAAATCCAAAGCACACTTTAAATTGCTTGGGTTTTGTTTCTTTTTGCTCTTATGTTGTTTTGTGTTTGAATAACAGAGTTGAACAACATGCAGCAGCCCAGCTCAGCTTTGCAAAGTCCACATGATGTGTAACTCCTGTGCTATTTTGGCATGGGGAAACAAAAATCTCACCAGCAATGGAAAGAATAGAAAACCTCCCTTGTGGTTTAAACTGTCTCCTTGAGTTCTTAAGTGTCATTAAATTACAGCTAGTTCTGGCATATGGCATTTCAGATAGAGTTTGTTGCTTTCCCAAACCCACAGGGATAATGAGTTGGAGGAAAGGGCTATAAATACTTTAAAGCTAATAGTTCTGCTGAGTTGCTTAGGTGCTTATGACCAGTAAGGAATTCTGAGTTTTGAAAGCTTTGCAAAATGGGTGAAGACATGAAACCATTGTGACAAAACTACCTAAATTACCAAATACGAATCCTAATTTGTGTGAGCTGGAATTCTCCCCCCTTAACTTGCAAGGAGTCCTGTTGGTAACAGTGGGGTAATTTTGGGAGAAACTGCTGAAAAAGGCAAGTGTTGAGCTGGCCAGTGTGTCGCAGAGCAGGGTGAGGGTACAGTGGCTTTCCCTCCCTTCTCTTGTATCAGGGATTGTGTGCAGAGCATCCCGTCAAGGCTTCTTTTGCTTTTTCCAGTGCTTGCAGGTGGTGGGGGGCGCACATTTAACAGGAAGATTTGCAGTTTAGCGCAGCTGCTTGCCCTCAGCCCAGTTGGGTTTAAATAATCAGACTCTTCGGACTGTTTTTGTGTAACAGTTATGAAGGCCAAATCTTGGCAGCACCTCTGTTTCCTCCCAGAGGTGTGCAGGGGGCTCGGGCTGCTGAGCTTTCCTCCTGACCCCCCTGTCTGCAGTCACAGGAAATAGCTGCGTGGCCCTTTGGTGCTGGAATATGACCAGCAGCTGCTGATGTGACGAGCTGTCTCTCCTCAAGGAAAGGATCAGAGGAAGGGATTAGGATGCCCTCAACATTTTCCCTTGCTTGCTTTCCATGGAACTGTGGCTGATGTGCAGTCGGATTGTGTTGCCAAGGGTTTGGTTTGCTTGTCTTACTCTTGCAGCATTAAACTGCACCGGTATCAATTTATGTACATAACATTGCAGCACCCAGAACCACTTGGAAACAGGCAATGAGATTTTCCTTTGCAACAAAGAAAAAAGAGAAGTTTGTCAGCAGAGGCTGGTATCTGTTTTGGGTTGTAGCTATATGTGCTTGTCTTGCTCTCTCACCTGCTGCATGTGCACTTAAAAAAAGAAACTTCTGGGTTTTTTTACCCCCAGGGAATCCAGGACTGGCCAAGGCAGAGAATGTTTTGTCCCAGAACCACGTGCAGCTGCATCCGAAGCCTGAAAAAGTTTCTCATCCAGGCCAGATTGCAGTAGGTTCTTTTAAATCCACTGATATTTTTGATTTGTCCATCGTTTTCACCAAGGGGTCTGCCTGTGCAGACAGCTCTGTTTTGGTGCAGGAGTTTGCTGTCACTCATGAGTTGACCTGAGGGGAGTGTGGGGCTGGCTGAAGCTCACTGCTCTCAGTCCAGGTCTGGCTTGTGTCCAGCTCAGGTCCTCAGCAGAGTGTCCAGTTTTGGCTCAAGTCACTTTCCTGTGTGAGATACCCACCTGTGGATGGACCAACAGAAGCATCAGTTTCCTAGTAAAGCTTTTTTCGGTGTGGAAGTGACCATAACTGTATATACTGGGACAGTAACATATGGCACATGCTGTTTAACAATGGGCTCTTCAGCTGAGTTTTCTTTGCTCAGAGTCCAGGCTCCTTTGCCAAGGTGAAGGACAGTGCCAACTCCCTGTTAAAAGCAACAGACTATTCCTCCTCAAGTGATGAAGTCAGCAGCAGCAGCAGCAGCGATGAAGATGGCACAAACCACACAAGGTTGGCTGGGTTATTATTAATAATAATAATAATAATAATGTTCTTGTTGTTACACACTTCTAAATGTCTAGAAAAAGCTGGCATGCATAAATACTCCCCCTCCATTGAAGTTACTATCACTCATTTGTGTCAGTTGTAATTAAGCAATTTAATTGCATTTTAATGGACTCCTGTGGGTAAATGTTTGCTCCAGCAGATGTGCACAGTGCAATAATGCGCTTTGATGACTTGCTGCCTGCCCTGGGACAATGAGGAAATGTCTTGTTTTAACTGGATATACTGGGTGGTGCTTTTATGGGGAGTACTTCACATTGATCTACATTTACAGGGAATTTTTGAAAGAAAAAAGGAGAGGGAAAGAAAACTGTAAAAACTATGACAAATACAGGTTACAGTGGAGAAAACAAGGCAAACGTGACCCTTGAATTCAGATAGTCTATTCACTCTGGGAGAAATAATTACCACTGAAAAGTTGATACCTTCACCAGGGCTGTTTATAAAAAGAGGGGATAGTTTTGTAAAATGCGATGTATTTTTAATACTGACATTCTGCACAACTGCTGTGGTTTCCAGCTGATGCTGTGGCTTGTCCCAGGCTGATCCCACCTGAACTGTGTCTCTCTAGCTTTCCAGTTTATCTTGTTGGTTTTGTGACTGACATCTTGTGGTGTTCTACTTGTCATGTAAAATGTGTATTCTGCTGAAAAATAGT
Source organism: Melanocharis versteri (assembly GCA_013397845.1). NCBI lineage: Eukaryota > Metazoa > Chordata > Aves > Passeriformes > Melanocharitidae > Melanocharis > Melanocharis versteri. The sequence continues at coordinate 637,237 of VZTG01000875.1, read as the reverse complement.
GGAGCAAGAATAGCTTGCTACTCCAAGAGAAGGGAGCCAGGGGGTCACTTGGCCACCCCTGCTGTTAGGAACAGCAAACAGAAACATTTTTTAGCATTGATGAATGAAACTTCTGATTTTCTTGCAAAGAGGCTTCAGTTTAGTTCAAGTTCTAGGATTTATTTTGAAGTGCATCCCAGGGCCACGGAGCTCTCTGGGATGGCGCTCTTGCTCTTCTGACAGAATTACACATGCAGTTTCGTCAGGTGTCAGGCAGAGATGCCCAGATTTGGAGCATTGTTGGCAGGTTATTGTGTTGGGCTGGTACCAGTCCTTTCCCCTGTGCTGCTATGAAGAGGCAGATTTTTTGTGCCTGCATATGCTCCTGATTTGCATTTCTGAAGTTCATTTTCAGAGCTGAGATGAGGAGAAGGAATGTTAAAAATCTTGTCGCTTATTCAGTCCACCTGAAAGAGCTGACTTTTACTGTAATGCCTTTGTTTTCCTACTGATCCTCTTCCAAACCACATTATTTCGATCTGTAAAAAGTTTTATTCACTCCAGGTTGTAGAATTCATCCTAGACCTCAGAAAGACTCTACATAAAAATACGGATTTGCCCTGTAGCAATGACTTGGCTGTGTAAGTGTCAGATTGCTGTGATCCTTGCAAGCTGTAATGATTTGAAGGAGTGGTATCACTGCCTTTGGAACCCTGCCTTTGTTATTTGCATCTCCTCTGTGTCTGAGATCCACCCGCCCTCTGGAGAGGTGCAATCAGCAGGGTGCTCCCTGTAACGTTTACTTTCCTGTTCACACAGCCCCTGCAAGAGCCCCTGTAAAATCAAAGGTAGAATCTTGCTGTTAACCAAGTCCTTTCACCTTGGCTGAGCATCATTTATATTGAAAGATACTTCAGGAAGTATATCCTGATTGCTGCCAAGCAAGCAGCAAAACGGATAGTGATCCGAGTGAAGGGAGCAGCCAGTGTTGAAACTGCATATTCTGGATGAAGCGAAGGGTTTGGGGGTATTTTGCTCTCTAAAGCATGTGACTGTAGGATCTGAAGCCCCATGCACTCTGGAGTGTTTCTGTGGGGGCTCTGGCTGAATCACCTTGGGCCAAGTTTTAGTGGGCTACTGAAACCAACCTGTATTTTCCTGTTCTTGCCTGGGTTGTGGAACAGCACCTGATGTCCACACTCCAGCTTTCCTGGAGGTGCTACATTTGGGACGTAGGCAAGAGAAGGAGCTTCCTATGTTCTTGGGTGAATCCTGTTAACCACCCTGAGAAGGCTCATTTCTGAGGCTACTGGACTAAGGGCTGCTGTCTTTCACCAGTAAAGCAACTTCTGGTCTTGTTCTTCTTCACAGTGAGATGAGCCAGAATTCTTCCTCACACACTCCAGTTTTTTGTTTTAAGGAAAGAGTGTCAGTGTGTATGATCCAGGGTCTTACCTCCTTGTTTAGCACATCTGTTCCATTGATGTTAATTTCTCCTACTTTACGGAGAGTGCTTCCCCCTCCAGTGCCTGCAGTGTGCCCCTGAAACACTGAGTGTCCTGGGACTCATTTGTATAGTTCAGTTTCCTCTCTTTGCTCTTTAATTGCTGTTTCCTACCAGCATTTGGACAAGGTGGATGCAGGTGTGTACTTGGCTAGGAATTACTTTCTCCCTCTCCTAAGTTGGAGGTTGACATTATTTAAGATCAGCTGCTGTTTGCTTCCCTGATAAGAACAGGTCCTGGCATTCACCATTGATCCTAATCCACATCTTGTCATTCCTTCTAAGTTTAGTATGCAAATATTTACCCACTCACATAGAATGGGGGAACAATCCAAAACCAAAAAAAAAACCAACAAAAAGTGCCACAAAAAATTCTACTCCTACACGCCCATCTTAAATGAGTAGGTCTCTCACCAAACCTTCTTTGTAATCACATGGGGCATCATTTAAAGGAAAAAAACCACATTACAGTCTGCTACCAGTTGGCACATAGCACTCTAGAGCCCTTCACACTGGCATCCTGAATCCAGTCAGTTTTATAATTACTGGAAAGGAGACAAAAATGTAATAGGTGTAAATGGATTGCAGTAATAAAGATAGGAATATAAATAAATAAATGGGATAAATAAATCATATGAGGTGGAAGTGTACAGAAATGGGGCCAAGACACGTTTGAAGCAGTTCCACTTGGCTGAAAAAGTTTAAAATGCAGAGATACCTCAGGCAGTGCAGGAAGCAGTGATGTACTGGGAATTCACAACAGACGCTTGCCTTGTTCTCACTCTTGCATTTGGTATCAGCTTTTGATCGCTGTTGAGGACGGGATGCTGGGCTAGGGGGGCTCTTGGCCCCGGCCAGTCCAGCAGCTCTTGCTTTCTTCTGTCTCTCTGTGCACTGGGCAACATTTTCTGTGTTTCCTTTTAAGGTGGGGATGTCCATGTTTCAGGGACTGACTCACAGGATGAAATTCCAGTGTACCCTGTCCCAGTAGGCACTGGCAGAGAGGTCCCTGGCAGCAGCACATGGCAGAGCAGCTGGTGCTCTCTCTGGAGAGCAGGGTGGCTCATAATTGCACCCCACAGGGGAGTGCGTGATGGGAGACAGAAGTTTTGAAGTAGGCACTTCTCAAATGACAGCTTGAGGGACTTGCCTGAGCTATGCAGTGTCTGAAAGATGATGGATGAAACGCAGGGAGATGAAGGGATGTTCTCTGTCGAGGTGGGGAGAGCTTCCTGCTGTGCGTGAGTGGTCCTCAGGCACAAGTCTGATCAGGCAGATCCACACACTAATCAGCTTGCTTTTGTACAAGAACCTTTGAGTGTAACTATTGAATGTTAATTATGTTCACTTTTGAACATGGTTATGTGTAGTTTTTTTCCTTTTTTTTTTCTTTTTTTTTTCCCCCTGAAGTAGTTCTGTTCATTAATTGGAGTTTGTTACCAGGCAACTGCTAAGCGGCAGAATTGCAGATTTCTCAAGGACAAGGATACCAGATGGAATTGAACTGAAACCCCAAAGCACCGTGGCAGAACAGAAGGTAATTTGGCCATTTGTAAGGAGGTGGGTACAGTGAGGGGGAGTCAGGTCATTAATGTGCATGATAAACGCCATATCCATTACTTTTTGGTAGTGTTCTCACTCTGAAGTCCTGCTCTGTCATTGCTAATTATAGCTATAAGCCTTGGAAAAAAATGTGTAGTTTCAGGTTTTGTGCTTCCTGTAGAAGTGCTTACATTTAGGTACAAAATTGCAGTTCTTTATTTGTCCTTCTTACTGACCTGTAGTAGTTTCTGATGTCAAGGTATTTTGTGAAGGCACTGGGTAAAAAGCACTGTTGATTATTGTTGGTGTGCATTGTTGACTTCCTTTTATTCCAGTTTAAAGTGAACTACCTCCTGCTGCTTAAAATATTACCAGAACAGGGGAAAAACACTTCATCTCTCTCTACTGGCTTAGCAAAAATACTTGTCTTCTCATATGTCATGTTGTGGTTCCTTCCAGCTGTAGTTTCTAGCAGAGGCTTCCAGTCATGTGGATTTTCCCCTGTGATAAGTATTAGTGCAGAAAAGATGAAGAGAGACAAAGCAGAACAATGTTCTTTGTGGTTGAAAACAAGAAAAAAAATTACAGTACTAAGACTTGTACTTGGTGTCAGGGCCCTTTTCAGGTATTACTGAGTGTCTTCTTGCTTCACAGATAGGGAAAATAAATTGCTGTGAAACTGGTGTTTTCTCCAGAGCTGTGGCAGGGTAGAAAGAAAAAGGAGTTTTCTTTACCTCTGGTGTCTCTAAACTTCAGACCAGAGTGGTAACCGTCCTGCCTGGGGAAGGAGTTCCACTTGGCCTTTGTCCCACCATCCTCGAGGAGAAAAGACTCTGCTTTGGAGAAAGAACTATAAATGGGGCATAAACCAGTATTTCTGTTGTGGCAAAACCAGCCCAGTGTTTCCTCTTTCCCCTGATATCCAGGTATTGAAAACAGGCTGCTTGAGGGAAGGGAGAATGCTGGGGTCCTTGAGGCCTACACTGAGGGTGAGGGAGGATGATGAAGAGTTGAGGTCACGTGTTTTGGTGGGTCTGGAGAAAAGAATGTGGGAGGGAGAACAGGCAGAAGCCTGACACTTCTCATTAATCTCTCTGCTGCCTTCTAGTCTTCTCCCCCTTCTCGTGAACCCTTTTTCACCCACCAGCCACAGCCACCATGAGTCTCCACATCTTCTCCAACAGCTCTTTCCTTGTCCCATCAGCATGAACTGCTGTGGAGTGGTTAGGGTGTATCAAACTGCCCAAATAATTCAAATGGGAATTTGGTTTGGTTTAGTTCAGCTGAATGTGACTGAAGAGTGAACTAAAAAGCCCCATAACTGGCTTGATTCCCCAATCTCAGACACTGACTTGCATATTTTGGGTTCAGTTTTTACATCTAAATTAAAACATAAAATGTATTCCCAGAAACCAGCCTCTGACTCCATAGATTGTGCTGTCTGGGAAAGAGTTTGTGTGGTACCTCACAAAGTTCACAAGTATTTCCATGGGATGCTGTAAGGAGGTCTGCAGAGCTAAACATCACTATACTGGAAATGCTGATGCTGGGTCCTACTAAATGTCCTCTTTCTGGAATAAGGTTTCCTAATTCAGTAAGTGGAAAGTAGCAGTGGAATGAATGGTGAAGGGCTTCAAATTAAATGCAGGTCCAGAACCAAGAAGTGCCTTCTTCTGTCTGCAGTACACGAAGATCAGGTCTGAAACTTGTCAGCAAATCATTTGACTTGGTATCTCTGAGGCTGAAGTTCCTTCTTTTTCTGTGCTTGAGGTAATGTAGATGAAGAATATTTGTGGAGCACTTCAGGAGTAAACCCCAAATTCATCATCTCAGGTGTTTGCCATACCCTTTGGTATTTAATTTTTGGTTTTAATCTTGCCATAGGGTTTGTGGTTAAATGATGCATCAGGGAGAGCACTCCTCCCCATGTGCTCATTATTTATCATCCTAATTAACTGGAGTTGCAGAGTGCATTGGAAATAAACTAAATGTGATGTTTAACTGTATGTTCTCATGCAGGATCAGATTTTAGGGAAACAAATTCCAAACACCCAAGAAGGCCTTTGGAGCGTAAACAACCAGAACTATCTCCTGCCAGATCTCCTCCAGCAAAGCCAAATTACAGACTCCTCTGTGAACCCGCCACAAGTGCCACTGACTTGCCAAGAACCTCAGAACAAACCTCTGACTAAGGTAAGAGAGAAATTACAGATTGACTGGATTGAACTCCAGACTTTTTAAGTTCCTCTAGCCTGTCTCTTTTTAAGATGAGTTTTTTTCTCTACATCCCTTCTTTCCTTTAAAATTTTTATCTGAGGGGAAAATAAGAAATCTTAAGCTGCCTAACAGATTTCATTGTTCCACTTATTTTCCCCCATCTCCTTCTCTGCTCCCTTTTCTTTCCTTGGGTTTTTTTTCTCCCCTTTTGCTCAAGCTAGAGGACTCACACCCTCTGCTCCTTGCCATGGCAGCATTCTGGTGAGCCTCTGCTCATTGTCCCTGGCTTTCTCCCACCCAAGCATCACGTGAGGGAGCACAGGAGCCAGGGCAGCCCCGGAGGGCTCTGACACTGCTGTGAGCATGGGGCAGGTGTCACTGGGGCAGGTAACAGCTCTGTGAGGGCACCACAGGGCTGTGTGCCCCAAGCTCTGCCTGCCTGAGGCAGCTCTCGTATCTCATTGCAGAGCCCGTGTGCTGAAAGCCCACCTGCCAAGAGCAGCACATCCTCCACAACATCCTTCACATCATTCATAGATCCGAGACTTCTGCCAATCACCCCTCCCACCAGTCCAGTAGGACCTTCCTCTAGTTCTCGTGAGTATGCTTTGCCTTTGCATTAAAATGTTCCTCCTGGGATTTTTTTCCCTTTTTTTTTTTTTTTTTGGCAGATGTGGAGAGGGCTTATTGCTTGGAAATGGAAACTCTGAGTAAAATCTCCTGAAACTGGAACTTCACATTACTGTGAATTTTCATTGTACTGCTTCTGCCCTTCTTTCAGGTGTGGTTTGCTGTACTCTGCTGCTGTGTTACTGCCATGCTTTCTCAGGAATGTCTGAGGAATTTTCCAGATTTTTTTTGGCTATACAAAGCTCTCAGGGTGTTTTCTCACCCCACTGGGGTTTCTTTCATTCTCCCTCAAGCAAGGTGGTTCAAATATGTGCTGTAGCCAAACACTCATATTTTCCACAACTGCATGTGTCTTTCATTCCAGCATCTAGTGCCAAACCTGAGCCTGTCAGGAGGGAAAATGCAAGGAAGGGCTCCGTTGTCAATGTCAATCCAACCAATATCCGCCCACAAAGTGACAGCCCAGAAATCCGTAAATACAAGAAGAAATTCAACTCGGAGGTCCTATGTGCTGCTCTGTGGGGTAAGCTCGGAGTCCTTGGGCAGGTGTGTGGAGGGAAAGCACAGCAGGAGAGGCTGGCAGTGTCTGCTAGGCAGATTTCACAGTTGTGTTGCAGCTCTCCTGGCAGAGAGTGCTGGAGTGGATCCCTGAGCTGATACCTGTGTCACTTACATGGCCCTGCCTTCCCGGAGACGAGATGGCAAACACATGAATTACAGTGGCAAAGGACTTCGTGCATCAGAACGAGAAAATGTTTTGATCAAGCACCAGGTTGAAAACGTGCTCGTTGGGAGAGCCAAAAGTCACAAATGTTTCAGCAGCTTTTGCGGCTCATGAGGCTCATCTGAGCTGCAGACGAGTACAGCTGATCACAGAGCCCTTGATGCCTTTTCCTGGTCACAGTCAATGAAAGGCAGACACGGTTAAAGGGTGAGGGGTTGTTTACCTTGGTATCTTTAATAGGATCCTATGGATGCATCACTTTGCCAAGGTGGAATGCGTCGCAATACACACACCCATAAATCGCATATACAATTTATAGACCTTACACATTAACATGTCTAACAAGAGTACCCAGTAATGGTGCTTGGGTGGGCTAATTTCTAGTTTACAGAATATGTTCTACTAGGGGACCTTGGCCCTCAAGATAGTAAAATAGTTTGGTCTCCTGACTATGCAGTTTCTGGGGTGTCTGGTCTCTCTACAGAGCACTAGAACTGTACTAAGTTAGCAGACTTAAAGAATTACAAGTATGCATGTTAATACTTGTGGATACATAGAACTGTGTAAAAAATATATAAAAGAAGAAGCAAAAATCATCTTGGCATCACCCTGACCCAGTGGAAATAATCCAAACACAAAGCCTTTTGCTGTCATGTGTGTTTGGTATTGCTAGGATCCAAAGCAGGTCGGGTCTTTCCAAAAGCTTGTCTTGCTTAGTTCCTGCTGTCACTGCTTATTCTGAACATCACTGAACCATTGTACGTGCTTTTTACAGGGTCAGCTTCACATGGTGTAAAACCAAGATACAGCAGTCAGACAGCTCTCAACAGCTGTAGACCTTGTCCCAGTCACACATTAGCTAAACTCTTTAGTTGTTTTAACCATCTTTCTGCTTCAGAAGAACAGATGTATTCTATGGGACTCGCCCAGCCTTTTACTCCTCATTTTTTGAGCCTGGAATGGCAAATGAATGAAGTAGATGGAACATTATCCAAAGCAAATGTAGATTGCCAGTTTATAGCTCCACAGATTTTGCATAGTGTGGGTTTGTAGGAATCCAAAATTTTAAATTAAGAACAGAGCTGTGTGGCAAGGTGTGTAATTAAATGTGCATTGAGGCTGAAGAGCACCAGGTACTTGTCGGAGCATTGTCAGTGGAGGAGGGTGCTTGTTACAGCAGGATACCTTATGTTGTGTCTTTAGAATCTGCTGATTAGAAATGTAGATGTCATTCCAGCCAAACACAATTTCTGACATTCTCTGATGTCAGAACCCAATGGAGCCTTCTCTTCCTTAGTAGCAGTTGGATTTCAGATGGATTCACTCCTTAATTTAGCATTTGAAGGTGTTTTCCAAACCAGAGACTGTTTTCAAAAAAACCCTGCACCTCCTTGTAACGCAGTGCTTCTTCCCACAAGTTTGGTGCCCCTATGATTTGAATGTTGCATTTGGAAAAAGAGAGTTTGGGGGGATTTTTTGGTTGTTTTTCTTTTTTTTTCCTAATTGACAGGGACCCTTAGAACACTTTGTTGGGTCTTCTGTGTCACTACTGTAGTGGTGCTGGACTGGGACTTTTGTGCTGGTCACAGGTACTTTCCAAGGTCACCTGAGAAGTTTAGGTTCACAGAATATTTTCCTTTTTGTTTAAATCAACATTGACTTCAGCAGAACTACTCATCCTTCAAGTTTCATGGGTATACAGGTGTTCTGCTGAGTAAAAACTCTAATGGTGAGATCTTTTTTTTTCTGGGAAGTCACCCACAGAGCAACAGAGAAATTATCAGGTACCCTTAAGAGAGATTAAATGAAAACCAGTTCTCAAAACAGTGAACACTTGGTGACCTCTGAATCATTAGGTGACTTATGCAGTATTTTTTTCATGTATCGACAGGAGTAAATTTATTGGTGGGAACAGAGAATGGATTGTGGCTGCTGGACAGAAGTGGGCAAGGAAGAGTTTATACACTGATTACAAGGAGACGGTTCCAGCAAATGGATGTTCTGGAAGGACTCAATGTGCTAATTACTATATCAGGTTGGTTCAGTGGCTAAAAGTATCTGACCCACGTTGGGGTTGGAAGCAATTAAAAAGAAGAATTAGGTTATAAACTAGGTTGAGGAATTTCCTCTTTCAGAAAATCACAGGACAGTTATTCTTGTTAATAGGAAAACTCTCCTGAAATTTTAACATTTACACTCTCATTCCAGAGTGGCTTTGGGACAGTTCATTGCCTGGTTAATGTGTAAAATGGTTTGTGGGAAGTACAAAGTGTTTCATATTCCTGAAATGGACTGATTCTCTGCAAACTATAGTTTGTCACTTTTCTTGTTTCTATGATGGTTGAACATCTATCTAAGTGCAGTTCTATTAACATATGAAATAACCTCATCCTGTTTTCAACAAGAGGTATGAGCAGTAACATGAGAGTGGTCTGTATTGTGAAAGCATCAATAACGTTAAATGGAGGTCTTCAACCTCTGCTGGGAAACAGTTTGGACTCTGTCCTTACTAGCCACGGCTGAGAGCAGCCTCAAAGGATGCACAAGACATACAAGGTCAGAGGTGTGGGTCCAACAAGGATTGTTTCCAATCCAGACTCATCGTGGTGGGCAATGGCAAGAGCTGTTTGTCCCATACTGCCAGGTCCAGTTGATGCTGGGACATGGCATAGTCCTTCTCTTCAGAGTAATCTGAGGTCCCAGAGTGCTGTTGACCATAGGTACTTATGAACTAATGCAACAGAAAGAGTGAGTGAGATGAAGCATGGCAAAATAATTCTCACCTGGAAAGGCATTCAAAAGAAAAACAGCTACTTTGAATGAAGACTGACTGTTAATTGGAGCTAAATGAATAGCTTATTCAAAGTGGCCATTGTAGGACATGCCTGTGTTCCAGGGTAGACAGATGGTGTGATGGTTTCTGATAATACCTGTGTCTGTAGAAGCCTGTTCTTTGGCCTGAGGGAAGAATTTTAGTCAGGTGTGAACATCTTGCATGAAGTTTGAGTCACAAGGTAAATGCACATGTGCCCAGTGCCATAGGATTGCTCCTGTGCCAGTTTCCCCTGTGTTTCCCCATCACCCCGGGCGCTCCTTTCATGCCCTTGCTATGTTCTCTCCCCCTGGCAAGGCACAAGGACCCGCTGTACTCAAGGTCACAAAACTCTGGCTTTTTGTGAGTGGGGGAGAGTTTGTAGTTCAGGGAGTTAAAGTGTTCTGTCTCTTTTTGCAAATCCCAGGGAAGAAGAATAAGTTGAGGGTGTATTACTTGTCATGGTTGAGAAATAAAATTTTGCGCAATGATCCAGAGGTGGAGAAGCGGCAAGGCTGGGTGTCTGTGGGTGACCTGGAAGGCTGTGTGCACTACAAAGTCGGTAAGAAATTCCTGTTTTTTCCTTAGAGAAATGCTTAATCATCCTCATTTTGCATCTTGTGGTAGCAGCATTTTTCAGCTTTGTTTCAGGATTGTATTGGGCAAATATCTCATGAGTTCTTTCAAGACTCCCTGTTTTAGGGGGCAGATGCCTTGCTCCCTGTCATTTCAGGTAGCATCTCTTCTTGCAGCAGTTACCAGGTGATGTTATGGTTGTTCCGTGTAATGGCTGGAAGGACAGAGTGCCAGCCATGGTCTGTGCTCTGTCAGTGGTTCAGTTGTTCTGTAGTCACTTAAGGTTTTAATTGAACTGATGTTTTCTACCTCCTCAGCTTCCCTCTTGGCCCTAGGTAACTGCTAAGAAATTGGGCCTAGTTCAAGTCCTAGTGAATCATATTTGCAGGATGTCCTTAGGTAGATCAGTTCATCCCTTTCTCTCTCATGAAAGACCCAAATATATCTTTGTTTAAACACCCTGGAAATGGTACCATTTTGCTTTTCTTTGGCTCTCAGGCAGCTCATTCTTGAAGGTGAATGTGAGGATTGTGATAATTTAACTGTGGGGGGTGGATGTGTGGCACAAGTTTTGCTTTGGTGAAGGATGGTACATGCAAGTGGCACTTTCTTTGAAGTCGAATAAAACCATGATACAGAGGAGTGCAGGAAATGTCAGGTGGCTGCTTCTCATTAGTACTTTGCTTGAGTGTTTTGCCTTTTGGCTTTAGAAGTGACAGGGGTTAAACTCAAGAAAGAGTGTGAAACAGATGTGTGTTGTTACTGTAACTGTGATTGCAGCTAAGCACCTACATATTCCACTTCAGTTGCTCATCGTTTGTTTTAGTGCATTTAAAAAAAAACACGGCAAAATACTTATCCTAAAATTAGGCAAACATTTGGTAGGAGCTTGTGTTTACATATGTCAAGCCATTCTTGCATTTTTGACAGCACAGCTGCTGCTGTATTTCTCTTGGTGAATCTTCTTGTATCTTGACCTTCGGTTGTACAGCTATTTTTCCAGGTAGAAAAGGAAAAGGATGTACTGTTCTGCATGTTGGTGGAGTTTGCTGAGTTTTCTTGTTCTCTGCCTATGTGAGATAGCATCCTGTTTCCAAATGCTTGTCTCTGGCCGAGTGAAAACAATGCACAAAGAAATCTTGATTTTCAATGCATGATTCTTCATTTATTCTCAATGGGCCCAGCATGACCTTAATTGTCTTGGAGAAATTGCTCATCTCTTAAATGCTTACTCATCTCAGAGAGATGGGAGTCCTTCGCCCACACAGCACCTGGGGATTTAACCCACAGATGAACAGTGAAATGAAAATTCATCCTGCCAAGTCTGACAGAATTGTTCAGCCAACAACCACCAGTCCTCCAACAGTAGCTTATTCATAACCAGCAATGCTGGGGGATGTTCATAAAACACCCTGGGTGTTAAAAAATCAAGTAGGTTGGTTTAGCTGCAGGGTCAAGACCTTTTTTTCTGACTAGTGAGATTTTTTTTCATCACTGTATGAAAAGGAATATATAAATATTGGTAATAGTCATTTGGCTTTACTGAAAATAAATGAATTACAGGTTTCCAGTCAAGGTATTGTCACTGGTGATACTAAACATTGATGTCCAGAGTGCATTAGTCTCCCTTGCTGGATAATGTGTACCTCTACAAGTAATCTATTGAAATTATTTCATGTGATGAGATGGTCTTTGATTTAAGTGTCTGTCTGGTACCTAAGGAATTGTTCTTCTTGTATTACAGTAAAATATGAGAGAATCAAATTCCTTGTCATCGCTTTGAAAAACTCAGTGGAGGTTTATGCTTGGGCTCCAAAGCCTTATCACAAATTCATGGCTTTTAAGGTAAGTGAAACATCACTTTGGTTCAGATGTGTCACTGTCTTTCGCTCTCTCTCATCTACTCCCTGCTTTTGTTTTTGTTGTTTTGTATAACATTTATTCCAGCTAAAGATAAACTGAGTATTCTTTTAAAGAAAATGTAGCTCATTTGACATACTTTGGAGATGGCAAGCATGAAACTGTCACAGTTGTGAGCGTTAGATGTGAATAACTTGTTTCTCTCTACCCCAGCCAAACACAGCACAAGCTGTGCCAAAATGTGCATTTGAATTGACAAAGTTGATGTTGATTTCCCTCAAAAGGGGAGGAAGTTTAACACAGCCTACTTTTTGTCTACTCCATTTCTAGAATCTCAATTTCTTTTTCAAACCACAAACGAATTATCCAACTGTCCTTGCAACTCAGTGGATGATGGGTACTTAGCTCCTTAAATGTAACCTACTATTTAACAAAAATAGCTGTCTGACTTTTGAGTGTTGAGAATTCTTAGGATCCTAAATGTAGTTCTGTAAACCAACAGCTTTATTGTGTTACATACTGCATTTTTCTTTTTTCTAGTCCTTTACCCCACTTCATCACAAACCACTGTCAGTTGACCTGACTGTTGAAAATGGGCAAAGACTAAAGGTCATATATGGCTCAGTAGTGGGATTTCATGCCATTGATGTGGACTCTGGATCTGTGTATGACTTGTACCTTCCAACACACGTAAGAGAATCCAAAAAATTATGTTAATGCCTTTGTTCTTTGGGTTGTGTATTGATGATGATCAGGTTAAGAGTTGTGCTATTTTTCAAAAGAATAATTAGTGGCAGCTAATACAAAACCACTTTTCACATAGTTTTATAACTGAAGTCCTGTTTAAATGCTTTTATCACATTTAGAATATCAATTTTAGTGGTTTAATGTCAGAAAGCCTGTTGTATGGACAGTACTATTTTTAATTGATTTATCCTGGAAATTTAGGACTTAAACAGTCAAAGACACAATAATATCTACATGAATTTAGGTGACTTTTACAATCTGCCACTGTGCGGACAGCAGAAACCAACTTCAGACTAAATAAATTCGCTGATCTTCTTGACATTCAGTTGCTGATGAAACCACTCTGTAAATTCAGAAAAAGTTTTACATTTTCCTTGGGACTTTCTCATTAGATTGTCAGTAAGTTGGCATGAAGGTATTGATTTCAGGTTGATGTGTACATCCTGCATTGTGTCTCTGTTTGAGTTGATGGTGATCACCAAATTCCTGCTTAAGCTCAGATAACAGCAAGTTGCCCTGCAGAAGTGAATGGCTGGCATGGGGCTTTCCAATATGAAGTCTATGCTATGATGTTAGTATTTTTGGATTTTTGTTTGTTTGCTTATTTTTTAGCTGTTCTAGATAGTTCTTTTCAAAGCTGTGACTCCCAAAAGCCAGAGAATCTTGGGGGCTTAGGTTCAGCAAACTGGCAGGTTCCAGACTGGCTCCAGTCTGATGGGAGGCTCCTGGCAGAGAAGCTTCTGTGCACACTTGAGCCCTCCCTGAAGTCAACAGTGCTCCACAGGGGCTGGGGGTGCCACGGCCTCCTTGCATCCCCAGACCATGTGTCCCAAAGTTATGCTTGGGAGGTCTGAAGAAATCTCATCCCAGATCTGCATGTTGCGGCCTGTGCCATGAATCCATCTATTTTTTAACTTTTCTCCACTCTCAGCCCCTCATTTTCAACCCAAATAAAAACCCGCTCCTCTTGTGCAAGCCACTTGATCACTCTGCTGCCCCTGCAAGCCACAGCCTCCACGTTCTGTCAGACCTGTGTTCCTGATGGACACAGTGTGTGAGATTGGCTGTTAGATTTATAGACTTCTCTTAACTGAAAAATTACTTTTCTAGCTGTTCTAACTGTTGAATCACCTGCTAAAGGCTTGTACTGTTTATTTCTGTGTTGGTTGTTTTTAAGGTACTTAGTATTTGTCTTGTTAGAGGGTTTGTTTAATCTGACAGTAGCTTTGTTAACTATGCAGCTATGATGCATTCACATCAGTTTGTAAATTGAAGTGTGGTACCTACGTGTCTTTCTGGAAGTGGGTTGCTGAGCAAGGTGAACAGTGACTTGTCAAAAGGATCATTAGCATAATTGCCCAAGAGCAGAAAGGCAAAGAAAAAAAAAGTGAACCTTCTCAGAGGCTTTACTTTTTCAACAGGCTGCAAATACAATTAGGTACCTGATGAGACAGATTTCCCAGGTGACTGCCCTGAGTATGTGGGGCACCTGAGACTGACTGCATTTGTGTGAGCTCTTCAGCCACAAGTTAGCCTGGACTAAAAATACATTTTCCCTTCAGAGTCTTAGCCCTGAAATAAATGGGCTGCTACAGCAGCTCTATCTTTTTTGGTATTCTATTATTTTAAAAGAGCATCTGCTAGAACTGGATAATTATCTCAAGGAGCTTTGTGGTGGCAATAGCCCAGACTGTAACAGGCTGACTTGAGATACTCTTGCTTCCTGGTAGCCTCTTTTCCTGGTTCCCCACCTCTTTCTTCATCTCTTACCTGCTCCGGTCGCTCATGCGAGTACCAAGGCAACGCATTAAAATTGCTCTGCGGCTCTGGATCCCCGTTCTAGTGTTACGGATAGTTGTTGCGGAGGCACGGAGTCAAGTGGGTGGCCTGAGTGTATTCAGTTTGGCAAGTACAGCTTCAGTGCTTCTTTTACTGTTCGTTGTGCCCTTACGGTGTGCATAAATGTCTGTGCTTGAGGGAAAAAAAAGACCTGTGTGTGGCTGGCTTGTGAGAATGATGTAAAGCTCCAGTCATATGCTTCCTGTAAAAATATTAATTGTGGTGGTTTAATTTACTATTTAACATCTTGTTTTGAGTAGTGCTTTAAACAAGGAAATGCTTTGATACTGTTTTTTTAAGGCTGTCCTCTTTTTCTTTCAAAAATGCTTTCGTAAAACCCCACCTTCATGGTTGTATACTCCAACTTTGGTTTTGTTTTTTTGCTTGGGATGTGTTGGCTTCTGGGAGAGATCCATGTGAGTGAAATGCGCTGTTCCTGTGGCATGCAGAGGTGTGCCCAACAGCACTCAAATGGGCAGCTATTTGCAGTGAAGGATGTGGGAAGGGAAGGACAGAGTGAAAAGGTCCAGGGAACTTTTTGCAGCAAGATAAATATTATTAAATTTGCAGGTATTTAACTTGCAAGTGGGGATAGGGGAATATCATGGAAAGTGAAAGCACTGATCTCCTGGAATGTGGAAGTTTTTGTCCTTCCTCCATCTTCTGAAAAAGTTGTGAATTCAAATTTATTTCACCTTTCTCCTATCTATATAATGCAAGTATTTTATGAGTGACTAAGTAAATATTATTGTGTCTCAATGGCTCCATGGCTTCTTGAAACCAATTAACACTGGTAAATTTAAAGTGAACTACTGAACATTGATTTATTTGCAAACCTACTGTCGTATTCAAAGGGGGGAGAAGGGGAGAAAGTCTGTTTCAGAGGCTTACTAGCAAACTATACAGCCTCTGAGAACAGGCATTTCTTTCACTTTCCATGAGCTAGTTCTTTTTATTGCTCTGCCAAGCTAGTTAGGTTGATGTCATCACTGAAATTGCAGTCCATGTTCTGATATAAATCTTAGTAAAATACGATTCTAGATCCAGGGGACAATTCGCCCACATGCCATTATCATCCTCCCAAACACCAGTGGCATGGAGCTCCTGCTCACCTATGAGGATGAAGGCATCTACATTGATATATATGGGCACTTCACAAAGGAGACTGTTCTACAGTGGGGAGAAATGCCAGCATCTGTAGGTATGTATGAAAAATAGCTCCTTATTAAATATAAGATTCTGCTGCATGAAGCCTGACTTCTTTACGAGGTTTGTATCTGTGTGAAAATGGTTGTATGGCACATAAAGCAGCTTCTGAGCAAACCAGATGTGTAAAAGGGTAAACAGATTTATGGGTGTTTGTGTTAACAGAGCCAATGATTGCAATAGGGGCTTCCCATTTGGACCACAGTCTGTATTCTTGTCACACTGTTTATTGCATCACACATTGACTATACAGACAGACTTCCCTGAGGATGCAGCTTACCACCAGTTTTCACAGGGAGAATTATGTGAATTACAGAGGGGAAAAAGCGTTTTGGTTGTTCATAGCTCACAGCGTTTAATGTAGAAATTCACAGCTACTGAGGGGTCAGTTACTGAAGAGATCTGTAACTGCTGTCAAATGGCCCCTTCATTTTATCACTTTAAATTCACAGGGCTGCCAGCCCAGGGTATTTGTGATAGATTCTTAATCTCCCCATGCTTGCAGTTGGCTGTGTAGGAGGAGATTCTGGTTGTACTGGAGCCAGGACAGCTGTTTGTTTCACCTTCCCCATAGGGCTTCAAGCTAACAGTATGGGGGAAATGAAGAACAACACAGGCAGATTTTTGGGTTTATTACTTGTTACTTTTAATTTCTGTCTCACTCCTGTTCTTTATTTTAAAAACAAACATACCAACAAAACAAGCCCAAGACAATTAGACTACACAGAAGCCTGTTATTAGCTTGGAGGAAACTGGATACCACAGTGAAAAATCAAGGATGTTCACCTTTTTCCTTTCACTTCTACCTGAGTAGTTTTTAGGAAAAGCCCATCTTTGGGATGTGGTACAAACCAAATTTGACTTCTGATTGGAATCACATTTCCACTAAAAATTAACCTAATTTATAAACACACAACTCAAACTTCACATAAGGACCTCTGTTAACTGTTATTTTAATAATTTTACCAGTAACTCCTATTAATTTTCTTAATCCTTTTATATCCTTGGCTGCAGACAAAAACATTATGAGAGAAGTATGAATAAGTGTTACTTGAATGGCCCAGCTTAGGGGCAGCTTGACAGTTTCTTAAAAGATCCTGTTTTCCTGGGATTTCTAGACCCATTTCAAGCCTCCTGAAGTCTGTATGAGCGGATCTCAATTTTCTCTCTCTGTTGCAGAGACAGAAGGGTCTTGTGTTACCCTCAGGGTGCTCTCTAGTCATCCTTTGCTCATTTCTTGATTTCTTTAAACAAGTATTTTGAAAGGAAAGTTTGAAGTTGGTGAGACTATTTTGATACAAAAAAAAAAGTTTGTATTATAATCGATGGATTTAGGGCAGGGAATCTAAATATATCTTATTTATAGTCTTAAATTGGGACCTCTGTGACCAATCTGTTAATAAGAAATTGGAGAGAGGAAGCTCAAATCCCATGGGAAATTAAAACTGTAGAAGTATTCTATGTTTAATCTGAAAGATGTACACATATGTAGGGCTAAATATAAATACAGCTGTAATATTTTCTATAGAACAGGTTTTAAGAAGGCATTAAGAAACATAAAGTTAATAAGATTTGGGTGCACTCTTGCCCTTCTGTGTGAGTAATGAATTATTTATAGTTTGTAGCCATAGAGGGTTGACACAAACCTGGATATTCCCAGAAGAACTAGTAAAAGTCTTTATTTCCTTTTCCCTGTACGTTTTAGAAGCAAAAAGACTGTCCTGTAGAGAAAGAAAGTGTTACCAAAAGGTGGTTAAATTACTGCCTCAGTGCTCTACAGCATACCAGCTGGAAGCAATAGGATATTTTTATCTAAAGCTGCGGTGGAAAGTGGACTCAAAGTAACTATTCCCAAGTTGCTCATAGTATAGCAGCTATTGTTCCAAAATAAGACAACTTTATTCTGAGTATCTGCTCTCAGTTCATCTCACATGAAACACCTCTAAGAGCTCCCACATGGAAGGATTATCATGGCTCAGTACTGACGTTTGAATTCATAGCCTGCTATCCTTCAAATTAATCTCCATGTATAGGTAAGTCCTTATTACTGGACAACTGTGCAACTGGTGTAAGGAGGCCATTTTGTTTGCGTGCTGTTTCACAGACGAAATTTGTGAAAGAATTTTTTGATTCTGCTACAAAACTGAGTTTTTTATGCTGCTTGTACTTAAACCTGCCATTGTTGGTTTGACAAGTATATTGGCCAGACAGCAGAGCATCAGGGCTGAACTCGGCATATCTGGTTTATGTTCCTGTTTTTGAATACTGCCTGGAGGTCAGATCTCTTTAGAACACAGCAGAAGTGATTCAGCAGATGACCTAGAGGTTGCAGCAGAGACTAATGAAGTGGTTACTGGGAGCTGCAAGGAAGCTATCAAATGGAAACCTGCCAAAGGCACAGATACACAGCATAGTGACACCTGGAGTGTGAATTTCTTGTAGTGGAAAAGATCAGGAGACTTACTAGTTCTTTGTTGCTAGACCTATATGACCTATACTAAGCAGTGTAGCCACAGAATGGTTTCATGCTGTTTATATATATGCACCTGCCTTGCTTCCCACCCCCCAGAACTACAGCGTGCCTCCATCTCTGTTGTGTTCAAAAGCAAAGTTTGAAAAGGTTAAGGTGATGTCAGTTGGTGCAAAAAATAGCAAAAGTGTGAGTCTTGTATCTTTTTTATGTTCCTCACTTTATGGTCTGGGCATACTTTTCAGATACTGTAGACTGCATGGGTGCTGCCCTGGGCTTATCCTGCTACTGCTGCACTGTTCTGAAATGTTAATGACACTTTCTTCACAGCCTACAGCAACGATGCCCTGTTGTACAGCCTGAAGCACCAAGAAAAGATTTTAAAATACATTAATTTCATGTGTTTGGGTTTTAGAAAATCCTCCTCCTCCTCCTCCTCCTCCTCCTCTTTTGCCACTCACCCTCGGTTGCTCACTGCTGCTTTGCTTTTAAAACAGGTTGATTTCTTCCTCTTTCCTCATGACTGGGGTACTGGGAAAGAATTATCTTGCTCTCAGCACTAGTGGCAGTGAAGCCTTCAGTGTGCAGAAAGAATAACTGAAAGTCTTTTGAACAGATTTAAGGGAAATTTATAGACTCAGAGGAAACTAAAATCACAACACTGTAACCAAACCATATGTGTTTCCAAGGAGGTGTGATTTTCATACATTTGTTCTGACAACAATTATAAAGCAAGGATTCCAAGTTAATATTAATCAACCCTGCTAGGAGTATATACAGTCACGTGGGCATATGGCCTTTACTTTCTGCTGTCCTTCTCAAGCAGGATTGCAGGCTGTTGCTTCTGGTGTCAGACTGTACAGAAAGTTTAATTTTTAGACAAAAACCTAAATCAACATGGAAGGTACAGAAGCAGACCTTGCTCACACTAATAATGTAGGGCAGGCGTGCACTGTCCAGTGAAGCTAAAACCCAGTCCAGTGACACATTCCCTGTACATCATTTTAAAGCACCAGAATTCTCAGACTAATGAAATAACAGTTGATAGTTGAGCAAGAAGAACAATTTCTGAGCACTGATTAGAGCATAACTAATGTGATTTTACCTTGGAAGCCCATACAAGTGCCAATCGGAGGGCTTTCACTGAAATTGTGCCTAATTTGAAATCTGTGGTGTTAACTCCTTCATCACTATTCCAATTTCTTATTGCCAGATTTAAAGGCAGTCTTGTAGTAAGCTTCCACAGTGATAGAATATCTTCTTCTGGTTTTGGAAATATTGCACATAACCATTAATGGGAAGACACCAAATTAATCATGCCATGGTCTCAGATTCTGAACTATTTAGGTTTCAGACTAAGCTGAACTCCATAGTAAATACAAACCCAGCTTCCTGATGGGAACAGAGTACAGTGGGTAGAGAGCAGACAGTGAAGACTTTTCTTGAATATGAACAGTTAAAGGATGAGAGGCAAAGATGTGCACAAGTTGTACCAAGATATTAGGAGGAAATGTTCAGCCTTGAAAGTAGTGATGCATTGCAGCAGGGTCTTGGAAAGGTTGTGAAATATCCATCAAACCATATCTGTACAAGGTCCTGAGTAACCTCGTCTATTTTGGCCCCACTTTGGGGCCAGCAGTTAAACAAGATGCCCTTCAGAGGTTTCCTCCAAGCTTTTGTGAGTCTAAGATACACAGTAGTAGTTAAAAGTTTATGTCTAGAGTTCAAAATAAGTCTGAGAGGAGAAACTGAAATTTAGTTACTATTCCTAAGGCTTTTTGTGTAAACTTAGAATACAAATAATTCAGAATATATTGTTATCGAAGAGAAATGCATCAGCTCCATAATTAACATAAATGAGGCAAGAATCAGACTTTCAGCTGTTAAATAGTATCAATTTTTTTCTCTTTTTTTTCTTCTAGCTTATCTTCAGTCCAATCAGGTCATGGGCTGGGGAGAAAAAGCAATTGAACTACGCTCTGTGGAAACAGGAAATCTGGAAGGAGTATTTATGCACAAGAAAGCACAGAAGCTAAAATTTCTGTGTGAAAGAAATGACAAGGTACAGAGATGACTACGATGTGGTGACTTAGCAAAAATGAGTAATAGCGGACTATGAGAGGCCAGTTCATTTTGGTAACTTTGTTATTGGTTATTTCCTACCTTGGTAAAACTTCCCTGTTCAAAGCCAGTGTAGTCACTGATCCCACAAAGCACCCATTATGGATATTCATTATGGATATTGCACACGTTCCCACCAGCAGCTGTTAGAACTCTCTACTCCAGCCAGCCTTCACTGCTATCAGTGATAACAAATACAGGCATTGTGAACTGCTCAGCACCACAGGTGTAGTGGGGAAGGTTGGTGAGTCAGCCCCCAAAATTCCCAGTTACAGGACTGCCTCTCCTGGGCTGCTGAAATTACAGGCAGTTCAGAGCAGTCATCATGGGGAAAAAAAAACCCAACACTCTTAATTGCAGACACCAGGGTATGGATAATCTGGTATGATTTCTTGCATATAGCAATTTTGATAAATGTTCTCTGAAATCTGTTTAGTCCCATTGTCATATTTAGAAAACTGAAGCTCCAAAATCTTAGATTATTTATTTTTAAATGTTCTCCTATGTCTTTTCAAATAGGAAAGGAAATACATTAAAAAATGCAGTTGTACCACAAGTACAGTTTAATTTTTAAAAGTTTCTCATGGGATTAAAATTCAATTGTGATATATGTATATCCTTATATTTGGGACTGTGGCATTCAATCACTTTTCCTATATGAGTAAAAATATTTTCATAAATATAAACTGACAGTTGCATGGTTTTTTTTTCTTTTTTTCCCCCTTTCAAGGTGTTCTTTGCATCTGTACAGTCAGGAGGCAGCAGTCAAATATACTTTATGACTCTTGGTCAAAATGTACTATTCAACTGGTAAAGCACATCAAAATGAAGAAAATGAAGAATTCCCTGTAGGTAGCAGTGTAAAATTCTCAGAGGTAATACATACAAATTTGCACTTCTTACCTACAAAAATGTTGTCATTATTGGCTTATCAAAATTCATATCCTTTCATTCTGGAAAGAATTCCATTTTCCTGTTGAAGTATTGCAAACATGTTTAGTTTGTCTTTCAAAGTATGTTGCAAACAAAGATTGTATTGGGAGACTTTAATGAAGAATGTAGCCAATATAAGAAGTTCCTGTACTGTGAAAAATGGACAGTTTCACTTTCACGGGTGATGTAATGTCGTTATATTGAACTGAAGTCGCTTTTTATGGACAGCAACAGCTGTAGGTAGATACAAAAACATAGTTGGAATCTATTTTGAATTGGGTTTGGGCTCCTTTTGCAGTTCAAGCGAGCTGTTACTTTGTCACCAAGATGAACTTGAATGACTCATCCAAGTCGTACAGCAGTGAAAGAGTAACTGCTTATGGTGGGTCCCAGCATAGACCAGGAGGCTTGAGGGATCCTCCCTCCTTGGACCTTGAGGGTCATCCCCTGTGCTGGGTGGACAGGCGTGTTTCAGTGCAGACTTGTAAAAATAGTTCATTCTGACCATGTGCCTCATCTGGGAGATTTTTACAGGGGACAGACTTTGTGTTTCTCTCAGGGCTGGATGCCTGAGCCCATAGACACAGTTACTGTAGGATGTATTTGTAAAAACAGTTTAAATAGTCTGTCAAAATCATAAAAGCATAAAGCATTATGAAACGGAACCTATAACTTTTATTCACATCTGGGACCCACACATATGAATTTATTTAAAGGCACTACCCATGTATATAAATAAGGGCACAAGAGCAGGCACTTTCTTTTCTTCCTTCTTGCTCTTTCACATCAAGTCTTTATGTATTTGTATGTAAATATAATCTTTCCACAATGGATGTTAAGATTAACAAATGTATTCTTAATATAGTTATGAAAATATCCAAAGAGTTAATCTATTATAAATAGAAAATATAAATAATTCCAGGTGCTTTCTATGCTAATTACATTTAAATAAAGCTGCGTCCTCTAGTGTTACTGGTGCCAGTGGTTCTGCATAAACTCTGTTCTCAGGGGCTTATAAGTTGGCCATAAAACTATAGAGATATAATATATATATATATATATATATACACACACACACTCTATATAATCATATACTATGATTCAATTGTAGGGTTTAATGTAATCCTCATTTAGCTGATTTTTGGATGTGCTTTGAAAATGTAAAGCATCAAATGTAATACAAAAGAGCTCATTCCAGACATGATACAGTAGGGATAATGCTGTGGGCAAAAGTGAAATCACTAGTTCCAGTGCTTTAAAATAGGTATTTTTTACTTGAAATATTTGATACTGAAAGGTGGGGGGAAAGTGTGTTGGAATATCTGGTCGTCTACCTCAAGGATGATGATTCTGTGTTGACTAAGAGGGCAAACACAGAGCTGTTGGAACTGGTAGCTGTGCTGTCCAGTACGTCAGTTCGGGTGCTGGCAGTGATGCTGTGACTGACAGGTGCTCAGAACTGCTGTCCCTGTGTCTGTCAGCAGGGAATCAAACTAGGGGCTAATCACGCTTCCCCCTGCTCCCTGTGCTGGCACCTCACTGCTGCAGGCAGATCAGAGGTGCCTGCACTGTTGCTGTCTATGTTTTTGGCTATATGGAGGACTGCACTTTCCAAAATTACTAACCTAGCACTTTTCACAGGCATTAGCTTATCTCAAAATGTATAGTGTTTTTTAATCAAGTATTTTCCTTTTAAATGTTTAACTAACAGAAAAATAAGCCTAAAGCCATACTAAAAAAAATACAGTTAAATACTCAAAGTGGTTCTTAATGTACATGAGTAATTAGCTTGTGTGCAGACTTGAAAGCTGAATGGAAACTGCTTGGGCAGAGCTGTGTGACAACAGGAGCTCTGTGGTTGCAGTAATGTTCCTGCCTGTTGCCAGGACCGGGGCTGGGGCAAATGAGCAAAACCTGGCTTGGCTCCCTATGCTGCTGAACACTTGGGCTTGTTGCATTAGACTTTCACAGAACAAACAACAAAAAAAAACACCCCACCAACAAAACCAAACAAGCCCAAATCTATAACAGAACCAGAGATCAAAGTTACAATTACTGGCAAAAAGTAAGTTGCAGACAATCAACTTATAAGCAACTTTTACTTGCTTTTGACTTAAAAGTCTAAGAGGCTGTGAAGGAAGAAGAGCTTTCATTTTGCACACAATAGGCATGCAAAACTGCTCGTGCTATAAGTAATCAGTGATCAAGGCTGCCCTGTAATATTTTTGAAGTGTGCTTATCTCAGCAGCCTCTGCATTACAGAGGATGCATGTGAATTTTTTCCCTCCCCTGTTCTGGTGTCAGCAGGTAGGAGGTAGATATTTTCCTGATGCTAGGGACTAGTTAAAAAGAATTTAGCAAAGAACAATGGGAATTTATAATAAAAACCCATATCAACAGATTAAAGAAGCAAATGTGTTCAAACTTGTTTAAGTTTACTGTAGCAGAAAATTGTGACAATAAGTTGACACACTGTGAAGAAGTTTAACTCCATTCTAAGAGGAAAAAAACCCAAACAATCCCAAGTTCAAGAGAAAGAATACACACTATTACATTGGGATTGAAATTTTTCATTCTGTTTCCCTCTATTAGCTCTTTCTTCTTTCTAGCTACAATTCAAGGCAGTGAGTTGGATTTTCATCTTCTATTCACTGTAAAAAAAACCATTAAAAACTTTCCATGTGTAATTATGGAAAGAATGAGGCACCTAGAGGTGAGTGCTTTTGAAGGATTTAGAAGTGGTATTGCAAAGAGCAATAGCAATTGGATGCAACAAGGAGAAACCTGTGGCATGGTCTCTCTATCAAGAGAGAATGGTTGAAGATGAGAAAGAGCCCAGAGATGTTGAGAAGAGTAACAGAAGAAAGGGGAAGTGACTTGAAGAGGGGGGAAAAGCTGAAGAAAATAAACAGGAGTAGCCAAAGGGGGGAGGGAGTGGATGTCTGGCACAGCATATTGCTGTAGGAGGAATACAAAAGGTTAAAAGATGTTAAGGAAAAGAAAGCAGCCAAAGAAATGGAAAGGTATCTGAAGTGAGTGGGGGGCACTGAATGAGGGAGTGTTTTGAATAACTGCTCAGCTCAAAGCAAAAGTACAAAGGCCAGAAGAAAAAAATCCAGTAACCAAGGTTATCCAGACATAATTTTAACTATGCAAAATGTATATCAGATTTGTAATTTCATTTTGTGAGGTGTTTCACTAGCTGTACCCTTTCACTAACTTCTAAAACCAGGGAGTGAACTGCTTAATGTGTTTTTCTAGTGCTGTCACTTTGACATGAAAAAGTGCTACAGGGGCAGAATGTTAAGGATCCATGTCAGTAACCCTTTGGTACATGCAGTCTCCTAAGGGCAAGTGGTGCTCATAATGTTGCATTTCCCACACAAGACTGTGCTAATGCTGCAGCAATGTAGAACTGTGCGTATGTGCCTGCTTTCATTTTAGGCATGGTGAACTCTTCTGCAGCCTGAACCTTGGCACATGACTTTAAAACCTGGGAACCATGCAAGTTACGTATTGTACACTATGTATTGTTCTCCAATGTTGAAATTGTACAATTGAAACAGTAATAAAAATACTCCAAAAATCAAAACTAGTATCATGCTTGTAATGATTCTGTTACATTGACATCGGCTATTGTAAAAATCATAGAAACCTTTGTTATTGTTTTCCAAATCCAGTCACTATCCTTAGGGAAACATCCATATCTGCCTGTAGGGACAAAACAAGTATATATCCTTGTATAGATAAAGATGTCCAAGTGACAGTGTGAGAGCTCAGACTGGACAGAGTGCTCCTAAGGGTGACAGCCAGTGCTGTGCTGTGTGTGCTGCTAATGAGCTTCACTGAATTTCTGTGTCCCCGCCCTTCTCTTTACACAAACACCCAGTGGGATGAGGGCAGTGGAACTACAGCAGAATGACAGCTTGCAGTCATTGATGCTGCAAGAACTGGCTTTTGTGCACATTGGCCTGAGTGCCAGGTTAGCCCAAGTCACTTTTTCTCATGTAAGCTCACGCAGTCTTTATTGCCACTGGAGTTGTTTCTCCAAAGACCATCATAAAAGCTGGCTTGAGAGTTCAGTTCCTTGTTTAAACAGCTGTATTTAAGTTAAATGAAGCGTAAGCAAACCTGAAGTCTGTAGAAGACTTCTGTAGATTTTAAAACCTGTGCAGTAGTTAAAGTTATACACACCGAAAGTGTAAGAAGTTTTCCTGGTGCTAACCCACCCCTTTCTTAAACTGCCTTTCAAAGTGCAGAGAGCTGATTAAAGGGCAAGGGGATGACAGCTGGGTAATCACCTAAAATGTTGTTTTAGCATTACTTAACCACTTCCGTTATTTTCTAAGAAGATTTAACAAAAGCACCTAGGAAATAATGGTGAAATGCATCAGAAAAACTCTTGTATTTTTGGCCTCAAAACACTTTGTGGTGAACAACTTTTACAGTAAGCTTTATGATCTTGCACACCAGCTATTTTTTTTAATCTAGTGCATTACCTTTCATTCTTTTGTGCCTTTCATTTCTCCAACATATTTTAAATGTAATATTTAACAGAATGTAATAACATCCTCCTAGTCAACATAGCTCATTCCTCGCTGTCACTGCTATAAAGGCTAACTGCTGTTTTCTTAAAGGTGTGTTGTATATAAAAGCCAAGATATTTGACTTCTAATTATCTCTGAGAATTTGAGACTATTGATTGACCAGAGGTGAACACAAGTATGGTTTAGCACACTTGGTTGTAGGCATATAAAAATCGCATTGTCTTCAATGAGCTGCTTACATGCCCTGATGAAGCAGGCTCAGCATAACACAAAGCCCTCAGTTCTTGTGATGTGATACAGCCATCTGCTGATGGCTCCTCTCCAGTCATTTCTGATTCTCCGAGTATTTCTGAACTTCCAGTTTCTAATACAATCACATCGGTCCCACTGCTCAGGTATGGTAGGGAAATCACATCTAGAGGAGCTCACAGACATAACCAGTCTTTAAAACGTGTTGTTGACACGCTGTCTGCAAGAGATTTACCCTTGTTACAGTTTTGAAATTGGTTTGTTAGCTGGACCTCTGCTGGTGACAAAGGTGGCAGCAGGAGCAAGTTCCTAAGAGAAGGAACTATCTTGTATCTGACCCTGCAATGCATGCAGATTTATCCAATATAAAGTATTAACTCTGCTATCAGTCCACATCAGTCCATTACTGCTCCACAAAAGCTTCAGCTTCAGTGAATGAAACCACAGTGACTCACAATAGCAAAATCTGGCAACAAATGCACATGTAATAATCACCTCTGTATAAATTTCTGCCAGTCACATCATGGGCACAGACAAAAGTAGAGATAAGCTGGGAACAGTCCACAGATTTCCTCATTATACCCACAGGCTATTTAATAACTGAAAAAAGTGTGCACTGTAGTTCTTCAGGTAAGGCTTGTATGTGATGTGAAATCACATCCTGTGCAAACTCATTGAAAAGGTTTTTGGGCCATGTTCATTTTTTTTAATTGCAAATGCCATTTTATCAGTTCACACAGCAGTTTATGTGTTTACTGGGGAAGAAAGACACCATGTGGAAGGTTTACCCAATACATGGCTTCAACACAACACAAATGACTGATTTGTTTTAAATTTTCTCACTAAGGAATGCACTGTGACATAAAATACATCATCTCGTATCATTCCTAGAGAACTCTAAAGGCCAGCAGAAACTTGTTCTTTATACCCCTTTGTCTAGTTTTTTCAGTCTATTTTAAATGGTTCAGGCAACAGGTTTTCCAATTTCTCCATGGCAAATGCTCCACAGTAACAAAGGCAGTAAACTAAAAATACAACTGTGCTCAAGCTGCAAGAACTGCTCTGGCCCAGCACCTGAGCCAGCTCTGCTTAAGCTGCAGCCACACTTCTGGATTTCCAAAGGCTATCTAGACCAGTGGCACTATAAAGACTGGAAATTGCTGCTCTTCCAGCCTTTTTTTTTACCCCTCTCTCCTCACTCTGTCCTGCTGGAGTGGCTGAGGTGGGCAGGGATCTCTGGAGAACATCTAGTCCAACCCCCCTGCTAAAGCAGGGTCACGCAGAGCAGGTTGCACAGGATCTCATCCAGACAGCTTTTGAGTATCTCCAGAGAAGGAGACTCCACCACCTCTCTGGGCAGCCTGTTCCAGTGCTCTTCTGCCCTCAAAGAAAATTTTCCTCCTATTCAGATGGAACTCCTTGTGTATCAGTTTGTGCCCCTTGTCCTGTCACTGGGCGCTTTTTCCCATTCTCTTGATACCTGTTTTTCAGATATTTGTGGGCATTGATAAAATCCCCTCTGTCTTATCTTCTCAGGTTTCAAGAGGCCCAACTCCCTCCACCTTTCCTCATAAGAGGTGTTTCCTCCAGTAGAAAAAAATACAGGCGCTAATAAAATATCAAATACAAAGTTCCTGATCTCTGTAAGCTTTCACTGGACTACTTACGATATCAGTGAAAGTGTCTCATGGCAGGGGGTTTGGAACAAGATGGTCTTTAAGGTCTCTTCCAATCCAAACCATTCCTTGATTCTGTGGCATGATAAAGAACTTGATAGTTGCAGTGGGACAAGAATCAATAATAAAATAAATGTCACTCACTTAGGAACCACTAGTAAGAATTTCTTCTGAAGATGGGAGCAACAAACAAGACTCAGTAGACTGAGTTTCAATGAGCAGGATGATTACAATTACACCCACGCCGCGACTATGTAAAAGGCAAATAACACAAGATTCTCCCAAACTAGGGAGATTGATGGTGAGGAAGAAGCAATGACGAGTGTTGTGCATCCACTGAAATGGAACCAGGAAGAGGCGCAGCAGAACTCTTATCAAGGAGGCAGGGACCAAGGCGCTGCTCGCTGCTCAGGGGGCTGCCAGGCACCGCCGCAATGC
>VZTG01000875.1:570192-608757 GCA_013397845.1 Melanocharis versteri | reverse complement strand
TACCTGGCGCAGGCGCCGCCCGCCGCCCCCCGCCAGTACTGGTACGACGTGACGCTGGCGGACGGCGCGCGCCGGCACCGCTGCCACCTCGCGCCGCGCCTCAACGGGCTGGTGCAGCGCGCGCGCCTGCGGGCGGGCACGCGCCTCCGCCTCACGCGCTGCTCGTACCGCTACGACGAGAAGCGCCTGAACCGCGGCTTCCTCTGCCTGGAGGGGCTGGAGCGGGCGGGGGGCACCGCCGCCCCCGCCGCCGGCACCGCGCCCGACCGGCACCACCTGCTCCAGCCCCTCCGCGGGGACAACAGGCACTACCTGCCGCTCTGGAATAACGAGGATCCCTATGGAGACGTGTGGGTGCCGGACAGGCCCCCGGCGCAGGTGGATGTGGACGGTAAGCCCAGAGGAGGCGGCTGTAGAGGTGCGGGAGGGACGCCCTGAGGCGCCCCGCGGCGCCCAGAGGGAGGGGACGGTGCCGTTGTTTGCGCTGGGCGACGGAGCTGGGGAAGGGTCGGGAGCACAAGTGCAATGCGGGGCGGCTGAGGGAGCTGGGGGCTCAGCCTGGAGAGGAGGAGGCTCAGAGGAGACCTTTTCGCTCTCTGCAATCACCTGGCAGGAGGGTGTAACCAGCTGGGGATCGGGCTCTTCTCCCAGGCAGCCAGCGGCAGTGCAAGGGCGCATAGTCTTAAGCGGAGGTTTAGCTTGCACGTTAGGAAGAATTCCTTCACAGGAAGGGTATTTAGACATTTGAACGGGCTGCCCAGGGGGGTGATGGAGTTACCGTCCCTGGAGGTGTTGAAGGCAAGACTGGATGTGGCACTCGGTGCCGTGGCCTCGCTGACAGGGTGGTGTTTGGTCATAGGTTGGACTCGATGATTTTAGGGGTGTTTTCCAACCTATTTGATTCTGTGACTGCTTGTGCAGCAGGGCTGAGCTCCCTGGTGATGCTCTGGCTGTGTTCGGCCCCTTTGGGAACGTGCCACCTGTGTCACAGTTCACCTGCTCCTGTGGTAAAAACCTCTTCCCCGGGAGGATGGTGAGGCACTGGCACTGGTTGCCCAGAGTTGCTAGCTTCTGGATGCTCCATCCCTGGGAGTATTTAAGACCAGCTTGAATGGGGCTCTGAACAACCTGGTCTGGTGGAGCGGGTCCCTCTCATGGCAGAGTGTTGGAACAAGAACCCTTTGAACTCAACCCCTTCTGTGATTCTCTGTTGCTTTGGGAGAGTTTTTTTAAACTCTATGAAACATTGACTGAAAATATATAGCAGTGGTGCTTGTGCCCAGTCTTCTGAGGTGTTAAAAGCACCGGGTGCAGTAGTAGTCTTGTGTCTGGTCTGTGGGGCAGGATGCTCACACCTAGAAGCTGCCACCCAAAATGTGGTCAGTGTTGAGGGGCTCAGGCCATTCCGTGAAGCCTGGTGAGGAGAGAAGTATAACAGGATTTCTGCACAAGTGTGATGCCCTTGTAGGCTGACACCAGTGGTTTTTGTAATAGCTTTTCTGCTTGTCTGACAACACTTCTGTGTCATTTAAAATGTGTCATCACTCTCAATTAAGGAAAAAAAAAGCAAAACTATGCTGTGTGCGGATAGTTCATAACAGAATTTATTGGTGAATGATATCAGCAAATGAGCCTTTTTAAAGGTTAGAAACATTAATAAAATACATGTGACATCCTGGCACTTTACTCCTGAAAACTTAAATGTTCAATCATGAATGCTCTTTTTTGGTCTTTTCTTTTCCCCTCCCCTTAACCTTAGTCTCCAAACTGACTAATCTTGGTCATCTGGAAATGATGTGGAGAAGCAGAGTGCGTTTCCGTCCACTTCTTGTGAGAATCCTGCACAAATCTAGACTAAGGTACTATGGAAAACCAGAGAAAAAAATGGATATGCCTTATCAGGTAAAGAGGGATAAATGCATAGGTTAACACTCAAACAAAGTGCTGTAGGATATTTGAAAGTAATTTTTCCCATATAGTAAGCACATAAAGTTATTCTATAGCTATTTTATGTGGAAAATGCTGCCTTTACAGAAATGCTGAGCACTCTAGAGTAGGAAATGCTGAATTTTGTGATCATATGTGTACAAACTTTAGGGGATGCATTTCAGTTACTATAGTTCATTTGAGCTTTTTGTGAAGAAAAAGAGATACTTGGAGGTTTTAGTAGTTTAACAGCCTAAACATTTCTGGTCTCTATGCTTTGAAAGTTGGAGTTAGTATGTCCTGTCAAAAAAAAAAAAAAAAAAAGGAATACATTTAAATTATTTCTAGGCCCTGATTCTCTCATCTGGTGACTTTCAGATAGATTATTTTACTGTAAAGTTCTTAATGATTTTTCTAATATATTTAACTTGTGATATTTTTGTGTTGAACTTCTTGGAAAAGGAAACTGGAGGTGTGGTGGGTTAGTTTAAAAATCTTTTTTTACTGCTCAATGATTTGCTCAGTTACAGATTCAGCATTTGCCTAGTTTAAAAATTGGGGATTTTTTCAGCTCTGGTATTCAGTATGAGTTCTGGAATATCCTCTGTATCCATTAGTAACAGAGATATCATAATTTATGAATCAAGTACATGGTGCGTTATCCAAAATAAATACACACCAGAACGATAATAAGTAAAAGGTAACTGTATATTGTCTCTTTTTTTTCTTCAGGCTTACTTTGAAGTTGCTGATGGTTCAGGCATGATGTCAATGGTTTTGTGGAACTCGCTGTGTCCTGAATGGTATCACAGTATGAAGGTTGGCACAGTGCTCCTCCTCGACAAGTATGCCATCAAAACCAGTTACCCGTTTAAAACACAGCCCACCCCAGGGGATTCACAGATGAAGAGATTTGCTACAATTGGTTAAGTATTGCAGAAACCTATTTTGAACCAGTGAAATACAGCTGTGCAAAGTAGTTCTCCATAGAAATAAAATAGAAACCGATCCATTGCTGAGACTAATTGATAAGATATAAATCCTTAATTAGTACCTCTGAAAGGTGTCTGAGGTATCCAGGTTCTTGCTGTTCGCTGTTTGTATTTGAATCGCGTCTACAAAGTTTATTGCCACAATTAGTTAAAACCTTTATTAAAAAAATAAAGAAATAAAAAAAGAACCCCTGATATCAGGAACTGAGATTATAAAGATAGGTCTCTGGTAATGAATTTTAATCTGATTCTACTTCCTGCTTAATAATACACATATCACTTGTGCACTGCTCACACCTTTTTCCAGATCATTGAAGGACATTATCACCACATCTGACTTTAGGTTTTAGTGTATGCCGTCAAGGCCCAGAGTATCTGCACAGCTCCACAGAATAAAAAGTTGCATTGATGACTTCTGTGTGCTGAAAGAGCATCACCATGGGAGTGTGTGTACGAAGAATATCCCTTGGCTATGAAAAAGCATTTTCTTACTTCCCAGTTGTTTAGTGTGGCAGATACTCGAAGGAGCTATACTCTAAAAATACAAGTCCTGCAATATAACAGCAATGGCCTTTTCAAACTGGATTTGATCAGCTTAGGGGTTTTTTTTCTCTCCTACTTCACTCTACATGAACTCTTTCCCATTTTGTGCTTTTGTACTCAGAACGAAATGACAGCCAACATTCAGAAAATTCAAATAACTTCTTGAAACAATATGCATGTTGGTGATGTATGATATATGTATAACTTACTGACAATGACAGTTTCCTAATGGAGTTGCTACAGTGCACAAAAATAAGCAATGTTTTCACTGCCAGAAGCAATATCTTCCCTGACTGATAAATATTTGCATTAAAACCAGATCTCAGTGCCTGAAGTGTTTGTGATGACTTGGCAGGAGATAGAAATGTTTAGCTGGGAATGGAAGTTTGTGAGGGAAGGTGATGACAATTACAAGCCAACCCTGAAAACAATTATAATTGCCACAAAACCTTTCTATGCAAAGAAGACAGAATAAAATATGACATCTGAGGTGACTTTCTCTATGGGCAAATATCTCTGCATTTTCATGGCCGTATTCACTCTACACTTTGGATTTTTTACAAGCATTATTGGGGTAGAAGTGGTGACAAAGAGATCAAAATGGCCAACTCAATCACTGAGCTGTAAAGGGTAATAGCTGTGTAATGGAAGAATTAGAATCATTCCATAGGAAGGTGCCATGGTGTATTTTCAGACCACAGATAAACTGCAGAAACTCTAAATCTTTGGTTCATACAAAAGTATGTACAGAATCTCAGTTCTTTGCACAAAGCTGAGAATTTTGTCTTAATATGAATTCACATAATTCCACGATGGATGGATGGATGGTATGACCATACGTCCTATAAGAAGAGAGTCTCAAGAGAGCAGCATATCCAGAAAAAAATCTAGAGCATTTGTAACATGGTTTTTGTGCGACTTCCATTGCTTGAGGTGTTTTTTTTTGTTCAGATGAAGTGAAATTTATTACCTCACTAAGTATCTCTGTATATGCACAATGTGGGGCAATATTTCAGGTTTCAATTACACTGAATCACTTACGTAACAATTACTTTTTCCTTCACTTATTTTCAATTTGTAATTCCATCAAATCCCAACTTTCTGGTGTGTCCTTAGAACCGTTCACCTGTAAATATTGTACAGTGTATCTGGAGAGTTATGAAGTCCCCAGTATTAAAGGGTTTCCAAATTGAGAGTCCTGCAAGGTGCTATGCTTCAGGCACATCCCTAGACTTCTGTGGAGTGAGCTCTGCATGGCCCGTTTCAGCTGCAGCATTGTGGGACGTGCTGAGAGGTGCTGTTTCACCACCTAAACCCTTTGGAACTTAGTACCAATGCCTTGAATTCCACTGCCAGGCAGTGTGCACATTTCAATTTCACACATCACTGAATTCGTGTGATGCTGATGACATCCTGAACTGACCTAAGCTCCTGACTCATCCCAGGGTATAATCCTGATTTGAGTATGTGACTTTCATCTAATCTCCAAATAATGAAACAATTGAGAGGCAGTTTTGATGCATGGGAAAGTTTTGTTTCAGGAATTTTCTCAGCGATACAGTCCTAAAAGACCATATGCAAAACCACAATTGTCCTCCGAATACATTTCTAGAAAGCAGAAGTGTAGAGAATGTTCCTAAGTAGAGGGTCTGACTTGAAGTATAACACTTTCCTAATGTTGCGCTGCCAGGGTGAGGCACCAGATATAATTACACAAATAGTTGTATACATTATTTATGTCTATTGAATTACTTTTCTGGGTGCATTATTTGAATAATCCCTTATTCAAATCCAAGAAACTTCATCAGAATCTGTCTTTCATATGCCAGCAAGATTTGTCATGTTATGAGACCATAGAGTACTGCCTTGAGTATTCTAGAAGCTGAAGCCATTATTCCTGTATATTTAATCTTGAAGAACACCTTGCTTGCCCCAGTGTTCCACCACGTTTGTAATTTAGCACCTAAACAGTCTGATTAATTAAAATTTTCAGGTGCCATAGAATAGGCATGAGAAGACCTTTTGTTTTCCTCCATGGCCGTGGTGTATTTCTATCCTATTAATAATTACCTGAACTGGCATCAAATATGGACA
Organism: Melanocharis versteri; assembly: GCA_013397845.1. NCBI lineage: Eukaryota > Metazoa > Chordata > Aves > Passeriformes > Melanocharitidae > Melanocharis > Melanocharis versteri. The sequence continues at coordinate 603,202 of VZTG01000875.1, read as the reverse complement.
TTCTTGTGTGTTAGTTCTGTTTTACTTCGTCATCTGCTCATCAGTTTCAGACCTTGCTGACATTTGACCATAAAGCTAGTGTAAAAAGTATCTAATCAGTATGGTTGGGTTAGTTTCTGTTAAAATACTGTCTGGATTGGACTAGTTGGCTCATGTAGGCAATTGGAAAGTTTAACATTACTCAGATGATAAAATTGCTTTGTTGTACATGAATTCCTTACTTCATTTTGATGAAAACCTGAACTCAGAGAAATTGATTAATAATTTCACAAAGTTGGAATATTTAAGAAACTTTACCCTGGTTTCTTTATGGGTTGTTGTTATTTTTGTTATATTATTATTATTATGGCGATGATGATGATAATTTATATTCATGCCATAAATGTTACTGACTTTTTTTTCTCTGTCAGAAATTAGCCTTAATGTTCGAGATCCTCCTACTGAAATAAGTATTATTCCAGAGGAAATGGTTAAGCCAGAGTGGGGATTACCTGAAGTTAAATATCGGTTTATCACAAGGTAAAATAGAATTTTGTTGGTTATCAAGCTGGAACTTAAATTACACTACCTTACAGTGAGTGTTAATTGGAAATGCTTTTTGCAAAGTTTCTGAGAAAGCTTACCCAGCTTTCTTCTGTTTTGATTTTAGGTCGGAACTGGATCACTTACCAAACAACCATTCCTGTGATGTTATTGGTCTTGTGACATTTGTAGGAAGGGCTGAGCGAGCCAGAAAAAGAGGTTTTTCTATAAATATGACTTTCAGAATTTATCAAATAGTTTCTAAATTTCTAAGTAAATGCTTATACATTTTTCTTAATATTTTTTTATATAGAACACAGTGAAGACTTCTGGCTCTATCGTTGGGCACATGCCATTGATGGGACCTCAGACCAGCCATTCATACTGGAATTGTTTGCAACTTCTCAGCCAGATGTGTTTGAGCGTATTCATCCAAGTATTCATCTCACTATAATACTTACTAATAATTATTTATATATTCTAGTTCATTGCAAATTTCTAATTCTGAGATTAGTTGCCACTGAATAAAAAAATGCCACGATTTATCTCCTCAAGCAGAAGATAATTGATCAGAAATTAAAATTCAAAAATAAAAAACAATTTAAATGTTAGAAACCCTTACAAATTGCAGTCTGTCAGTGTAAACAATTAGATGGACAGCTGGGCCTGGGGCTCCTCTGATCTTGTTCATTTCAGACGGAAAGTTAAGAAGCATCTGGGGCAACATCTCTTGCATGAGAGGAAATTAAAGGCAGCAGCTGGTCAAATCTATTGCTCCTCTTTATACCTGTTTTTTTATAGACAGGAATATTTTAAGAGGATTGAATGAAGCAAGAGGTGAAAGTGGAAACGCTTCATTTCTTTGAATGAGTATTTTTTGCCCAAACAGCAATCATCACCCAGCTGTGTTAGTTATCACACATGAGCTAAGATTAATAAATTTCAAACTAGGGAATCCCTAATGAAGGATTTTAAAAGAGCTTTAAATATTTCTCCTTGCTTTCTTTCTCTTCTCCTCCAAGCACTCGTCCTTCTTTCAACACTGGTTGGTGTCAATATGCATTTTTTAAATCATTTGATGCAGCACCAACTGCAGTCGTGCTAAGATTATGGCTGCATTCATCTTGAGTGTTCTGGGGAAGTGGGAAAGAATGATGTTCTAGTGTTTAACTGAGATTTTAACAAAAGAGTGAGTTTGAACTCTGTTTAGAAGTTTTGCAGTGGCATGCTGTAATTTCTCATGATTTTATACTTTTTTAAGAAACACATCCATCTAATACCAATATTTGTACTATTGGTTTCAATTATATCCTACCCGATGAAGTATCTCATGTTTTAGTTCTAATATCTATGCTGAAATTAAATTGAAGATTATATTGCATGTCCATATGGTAGTTTATAATGGAGTCTCAAAACATGCTGAAACATTTGTAGGGTCAAGAACTAAATTGTCTTGTTTAGAGCACTTAATAAAATTAATCCCATGTGTCAGTCTTGCCATTCTAAAATCAATGAACTCTCAGGAAAAAAAAAATGAAGGTTTTTTTTTCTCCAGTGACATACTTGGTGTGTACACAGATGAGAGTGATCCAGGGCCTCACTGAGAATCCTTCCAGGACAGTTTACCTTACGACTTCAAATGAAAGTCAAATATTCATTACAGGTAACTTAAACTAGTTCTAGTTTTATGTAGTTCTCATGTTATTTCTTTGGAAAATATATTTTCATTTTACAACAAAATAATCAGTGCAGACTATGAGGTGGTAATGAAACACCATTGCAAAAAAGAAAAAGGCAAATGGCATTATTGTTAGGCATTAAAATGGGTTTATCTTATGAAAAGTATTTCTAGGTTAAGACATATGTTTACTAATTCTTTCAGACTGTTAATCTTTTGATAGGGTAGCAATGGCAAGTAGCACTTAAAACATTAAAAAAAACTCACAGCTTTCCTATTCTAGGAGCTTTTTTGCTAGTTGTTTTATTTTTTTTCTGTTGTTTAATGTCTGTCTGACTTTCGGTGTCAAATGCAAGTGTAGTCAAGGAATTCAAGGTACTCATTTTGTAAAACACTCTTGACAAAAGACATTTTTTGTACTCTGTAGTCAAGATTTTCTTAATTTGTTTTTTCTATGTGGTGTTCAGGGGAGTTTCAAAATAAGAACAGATTTCAGTAACCTGCTGTGGTTTTGATACCTGATTAATTTTGTTTTAAAAGGGTGGCACAAAGGCCAGCCATACACGAAGGATGCCAAAGTGAAAAACTTCATTCAGTGGACAAAATCGCAAAGTGAAGCTGATCAAATAAAGAAAACTGTCATCGGTGGCTATTACCCTTTTCCACGACCTCCTGATAGCTTTTTGAAATATTGTAAAAACAATGAAGGTATCATATATAAAATATCTGCAAAATTTGTGGCCTTTTTCAGTCAGTCTTACTCCAAGAAAAACTCGCTTTCGTGATGAAATGTTTCATAGGCCTAATCCTCACCTCACAGAAAATACCGCACTGTTAGCTGCAGGAGAATTGTAGAAATTTTCAAGAGTTACACGTATACCCGGAAGCTTTACTCTGAATATTCTGCTAAATCAAAATTAAAAGTAGTTATTCTGGAGCGTACGTTGAGCTGGAAATTTCACCTGAAACAGAAATTGTGGTGTCTGATAATGCATACTAATGGATGCTTATGAGCTAAAAAGGTTTATTGTTTTAAATCTTTTCTGTGTGATGTGGATAACAAAAAGGTTTAGAATTCTTTAAAATAATAAGTTTAAATCAATTTAATATTTAGTAAAAAAATTCCTTTTTTTAGTCTTGTGTTCAGAGATTTTGGTATTATATTTCTCTAAAACTTGATTCTGGAAATTTCCTTTTTGCAGTTGAATCAGTTTTGAAACCCATAAGTGAAATAGGGAAAGAGATTGAAGGCCTGCACTACAGAGAACACAAGCGAATTGCTGTTCAGGGAATAATCAGTGCCATAAGATACATCAGCTGTAGCGACGCAGCTGCAGAAGCCCCAGGAGGGGAACTCCTGCAGGTACAGTGTGTGAGAGTTAATGCCATAGCACTTGAGTAGCTATGATTGTCATTAGAATGGAGAATTTTGCATTTTAGTTCAGAACCTAATTACATTGTCTCTTAGTTTGATTTTTGAGAGCAAAATTTTAAAAAGCAATGATTCAGTGCTTCCCTGAAAGTATTTTGGCAGTCGTCTGTAAAACTTGTAACTGTTTAAAAGTTACTAGTTTGACTGATAACCTGATGTAAATTGGAGTGTGGGAGAGGCAGCTGCTGCAACATGCTCACTTGTCACTTTCTAGACAGAATTTACCTTATTAGTATGATTAGAAGATAATTTCTGCTAGGTGTAAGGTGACTGTTAGAAATTTGCTGGTTTTTGAGTTGGAAGCAATAGCTTTAAGTGCATCGAAAGTCTTAAACAATTAACTCTTGTTGCAGAAAGATACTTCTCAGTCTCTTGGAAGTTCTTCTGTGTCCAAAGAAGACTGTGTTGACAAGGGAAAAAATGAAGTTAAGTCTTCTTTGGGGCCACCTTGCACTTCTGGGGAACATCCCCACCGAGCTCTGCTGTCAAAGGGGAGTTCAGTCAAGAGAAAGACAACACGCAGATTCAGAAGAGATGCAGAACAGTAAGCTCTCTTCATAAATATGTGGTGGATCTTCTAAACAGTGTTTTCAGAAATTAGGCCAGAGCCCAGGCTGTAGGAAGTACATAGGAAAGCTTTAAAAGCATGTATAGTTTAATCTTTAAAATGTAGTTATGTACTTTTCCTAGCATCAGGTGATGACAATTATACTGTTCATGCTAATGAAGGATTAATTAAAATAGTTTTGCAGTGCTCTCTTCTGATTAATATTTATACTACTTTGTTATTAAGCTCACAGATTTGAAATAAAAGCAGTTAATACTTGAACCAAATGTAGTTTAGTGACATAGCTGTGGAACAAACAACAGTTCCAGTGATGTGAGGAAATCAGATATCTTGACTGAAAATGCAGAATCAGATATACCTGTTCCTTAATTTCAAACACGTCTTATTTTTGATTTCTGGGTAATGGGATGTAGCTGTAACTTGCTGTCAGAAAGGAAAGTAGACAGTGGTCATGTGCTAACCTAAGGGCTCAAAATAATTTGTAATTTGTCTGATACAACTACGCTAGATTCAGGAGTAAAGTAACTGCTTGCATAAGATTGCCTTTTGTTGCAACACGTGTAAAATCTAGTACACCCATACTAACTCTTGAGAGCCTGGTGTATACATTGCCAGATGGAATGTTTCAAAAGTCAGGCCAGTCACATCTGGGATTTTTGCAGTGGATTTCTCACACTGTAAAGAGTATATTTTTCTTCTTGAGTTTTCACATCCATAAATCATAATGCGTGAAGAGAGTGGATATTTAGAATATTTTGAGGGAAAATGAAATAAAATATAATTAGGATTGTATGAAAATTTAGTATTAAGAAAACCTTGGTGAATAGAAATTCTGTCTTGGCAGTGTTATAGCAAACTTAGTGGATTCTGTTCCATATGAAAATTTCCAGCATTTGAGTGTCTTAGTTTAGTTCTGCTTGAAAGAAAAACATCAAAGTCCCTTGCTTTGTGAATTTCCATTTAAATAGATACTGAAAAATAATGGTGAATTTCCTACTTTAAGGGGAGGTACATCTGTTAGTCCTGTACCATCTTACCCCTATTTTACGCGGACTGTAAGAAGAAAACTTGGGTAAGTCGTGTGAAATTAATTGTGTTGAATAATTGCAATAATGAAACAAAAATATTTTGAGTAAAAATTTTACAGATCAGGCATCTGTATGGAAGTGAAATGAAAGGACAGATCGGGGCAGAGTTTAATATTTTCTATTCACTTGTCTGCACTGACTCTAAATAGATCTGAAACATAATTTTGAGTGTGTTATAAAACATCTTCTATTGCTACTACTACTTCTAAGGGAATATACAGTAACAGAGGTTCATCATAGTAATTAATGAATTGTCTGGTGGTGGCTGGGCTGTACATTTTTCTTGATGCTACAGAGGTGTGAGCATAGTTGTCCCTGGGAAGCCACTCCTCTGGCTCCTTTCACTCTGCAACACTCAGTCGTTACATAACTCAGTTTGGATCCTGAGAAGGTGGGGTTTTTTTGAAGTCCAGGTAGGAATTTCAAATCCAGAGCCCTGTCAAGTCTGGAACCTACTGAAATGACTACAAAAATGAAATAATTAGGAAAACCGAATGAGTGCTTTTATTTGTTAGCCTGGGGCTACAAGCTACTTTCCTTTGTGCATTTTGTTTAAGGGCCATAAATTCTTGTCACTTGTTCCAGACAGAACATGAGCAACTTGAATGTTTGAACTCGTTGGTGTCAGTAATTTAGGATGTTTGTGTGTTTTGGCAGTGATCTGGATTTGTGTCATGACTACATATACATCTCAGTTGCCTTTTTGGTTTACTTTTAGCATCTCTTCTTTTTCCCCCCTAAACCCAAGAATCATGATGCTGGAAAAAGGGCAACAGTGGTAATGAGGGAGTTGATCAAAGTTGTTGCCTATTCTGCCAGTATTGCTCCCCTACAAGCATGCCCATTTTCTTGAAACACATTAATTGGAAGCTAATTTGCAACAGCTTTTTCTGTGGGGTAAATTAGGCTCTTTTGAACCCCTGTGTCTGATGTTTCCTGGTCCTTTTGGTAGAAACTGCATTTTCTAGGAGAAATGGTTACCTGACTTTGCAGCTGGTTCGTTAAAAGCATCACCTGGCTTTAAGGTCACAGTTCTGCAGGTGGTGCAGGAGTTTGCAGGGACTTGTGGTACAAATCCATAGGAAAATCAGGAGGTTTTCCTTGACTATAAGGAATCCTTGTTTCTTTTGCTTGCTGAGAAATGTTCCAGTTTTTCCAGGGTGGGGGGAGGATGGGAAGAATGTCTTCTCCCCATTTCTTATAGGTGAAGCCAGAAGTTAAGGCATGTTTACTTTGTTCTCTGCTTTTCTCAATCTGCTACTCTCCTCGCTACCTGTGTGTCCACTCTATGCCATTAGTGCTAGAACCCCAGCTAAAGGAGGAGAAAGTCTGTGTTGGATTATGGAAAGCTGTTTCACTCTATATAATTAAAAGGTAACTCATGTATTTCTGTAACTAACTATAGAATTGTGATAAATTCTCCAAGTTGCCAAAGAAAAGTAGAAAGTTAGCTGACATACCTTAAAATTGCATTGTTTTCTGTTCCTTAGATATAGCAGAATGTCAGCTCTTGCTGGAATACTTTAATATGTTGATGAGGTAACAACAGTAGTTTTAACAAATTTCACATATTTCACACAATATTCTGAGTTGGAAGGGGCCCACAAGGATCATTGAGTCCAATAGTAGAGATATGTTTTAAAGTACGTATTCTAACTTAAACTATTCTGCATCAAGTTTTTTGTCTGTTATTTTCAGCACATGGTTGCATTTTTGGGTTTTTTAAGCAGTAAGAGCTTATTTTGAGGCTTTTTATTGACAGCCACAGTTCCTGCATTTCTGAGGTAACTTACCTGATTATTAAGGGTTTCAGAATGAACAAGGAAACTGGGTAATTTAGTATTATTGTTGATATTTATATCCTTGCTAGTAAAGATCTTCCACATAATGGTACTTTTAAGCATTTAATGTACTCCAAAGTAATTTAATTTATAGAGAATGAAGTGATTGTGAATGGGGAAAGATCAGGAATTTCAGTAAGGGTTATTTTTATGTGGAAGTGAAAAAAAGCACAGTAGTTTTCTTGGAATTTTAATCTTTGTAAATTTAGCATGTTACCATGGAATTGCTGCTGCACTACATGCTCCCACTCCATACTGCTTGAAATTACCTTGTTTGCATGCTTCTATCCCTGCAATTTCACTTCTGTGTTTCTTTGTCACGTAGACCCTTTTGCCCTTTGTCCTTCCCATGGATGTGACAGCTGGGGGATGGGCACTCTATAATATAGGGAAATTCATTGTGAGGTTTGTATGACCAAAAGTTTCACAGAATGTGATGTTTCCTTCACAAGCCTTTTTCACATAAATCAGAATTTGTCAGGGAGAAATTAGTAGATACCAAAAATCAATATGTTTATACTTGTCAAGTTATTGTAAAAGGCTGTTTGGTCTCTCTGTTACTTAATGCTGTGGTAGATGTGTTTACCACAACGATGTCAGAACAGTTAGTTCATTTCAAACCAGTCTATAAAATAAGTTTTACCAGTTTTATCAGTGAGTGCAATGTTTTGTTGTATTGTTTTCAGGCACTTTACTTCCTTGCATTGTTTGGGCATAGCTGCAAGTTGTAACGATTTTCTTTCTTAGTTTCATTTATCACATTTAGTCCCAGTGCTTAGGAAATAGGTGTGAAGCATGGGACGTGCTTATTTTCAGAATAGTTTCTGAAAATACTGATCTGCCATATATTTTGATTGATGTTATTTTCAATGACAGTACTTTAAAGTAAAATGACTGAGAAGTTGAATATCAATGTATCTGAAAATAATGAATAAAGGCTTTTTTGCAAGTGGACATCTGTGAAAAGGGGGGCCTGCAGAACGCAGGCTGGGAACAGCAAATCTGGCAGGGCACAAGTTGTCCTAAAGCTGGTGTGGGTAAAATAGGCTGTGGGTGTTTTGGTGTACAACAGCAGGAGCACATTGCAGTAAGTGGAGGGATTTGGGTGGCCTCAGGTGCACTGCAAAGGTAGTGGCTTGCAAAGAAGCACCTGGACTGTGTGTATGGACAAGTAGTTTCCCCAACAAACCTAGCTCAAGTCAGGCTGTTCACACATCCAGCACAAAGCAGGCCTGGAGGAATAATGTGTTGGGCAGGTAGAAATTATCTCAGCTACAGATCTGTGAAAGAAGTGGGGAAAAATCATGACAAGTTCTTTTCATATTTTCCTGAGGCTCTACTTGCTTTAAATCAGAGCTTATTCACTTCCAAAACTAGAAATTTTAAAAGAAAAAGAAAACATTATATCCACTTTCCATGATTTCCACTTGTCAGCAGTATGACTTGGTTTAATCCTCTGCTTTAATGAGGAGAGAAGTTGGCATGTATCTAACTTGACACATTGGTTTCTGAGCAAGCCTTTCTTAACGCTGTGCTGGGGTTTCATTTTTTGTTTGACGGGTCCAAATCTCAAAAGTGAAAATTAATTTTGTGGGCAGTAATTGCACAGGTCGTACTGCTTAATTGAGGGTTCTTTTGTGCCTAGATTTGGACATAACAAGGAGGTCACTTCAGTGATGATATATCCATGATGGCAGTGCATTTCATAAAATATACTTTCATACTCAAAACCCTCAGTGTATTTCCTTTTATCTTTTCACTAGCTACTATTTTAGATATTTTCCATTTGTTACAAAATGTTGACATGAAATTTTCAAGATACACCCTAGCATGAAATAGAAAAAAAATTTTAAAACCTGCAAATCCTTATGAAATACAGTATGGTCCACTAAACAGCATGTTCATCTTTGATTCCTTTTTTACTGTCTGTATCTTGTAATTATTATTAACTATAGTCTGGAATTTTAATGGTACCTTAACAAAGTCTTACCTGTTGCAGTTGTTTATGATGCAAGATAATCAAGATAGTCCTTTCCCTAAGTTTTTTCAGACATCATGGTGAGTTTTATTCCAATAAGAGGAATGAATCAAAGAAGAAAGGAATAAATGGGCCTAAGAGCTTATTTTAACATGTTTACTTGCAGAGTGCCTATGTTTTTCTCCTGCAAAATATCCTAGGTAATTTATTAGAGATTGATAAAGAACAGTTTCTTACTATTAATTCAAAACTTTATGGTTAAAAAAAGAAAGCCTAATAAATACCTAGTTTGCTTCATTGAACTGACATTACAACAGGACAGAGGAAAATAGAGATTTGGCATTTCTGTCGTTTTGGATTCTGGAGTGATGACATGGCTCCATTCATGCTGTGTTTCTGAGTGCTGAAGGGGGCGATAGGACAGTGCAGCCGCATGCTGAGCACCAGCTTTTTGCGGTCGAGTCACCTGTTGGTCACCTGTGATGTTTGGCCGTGTCACACGTGGTCTTTCCAGCAGGTGCCGGCGGAGGGCAGCACACACCGCGCTGTGAGTGTAAAGCCCTGCTCCAGCCGTTTCCCAAGGCCAGGAATCCGGCAGGGCTCGTCCTGAGCTCTGCTGAGCTCATTCACTGAGCACAGTAGGTTGCATCGTGTCAAGCTGCTGTGTACAACTCTCACGATAAGAAGTCAGCTCATTCACTCGAGCTTGTATCATTTATCACTAGAAATCTGTCTTTTGCTGCATAGAGTTTGAGGTTAATTAGGTTTTAAATAAATAAATATATGTATACACGCTATAACTTTCTTTTTATAGCTTAGATGAATATCAACATGGACATTCTGTGCAAGATAAAAATGGACAGGCTGTGTCAGACAGTTTGCAGTGCTGCACAGGTACGTTGCAAATAGTTGTTATATTAACCTTAGGAGGCTTAAGACTACTTCCTTTCTTCAGGTCCAAACCAGGCAACAAAGATATCCTTATAACCTTTGTTAAGACAGTTCCTCTGTACATCTGGCTGCATCAGCCTCTGGGGAACCCCTGTAGCAATGTATCATCAATATCATCAATGTCATTCTGCTCAGTGTTCCCTGCTCTGTTCTGAGGGATGGCTGAAGGGACAGCATTGGATTGTTTCCCATTATGGGCAATAAATTCTCAGTGTATCTTTATACAAGTTTTAAGTTGGTTTAGTACCTCAGAAGCACTTTGTAGCATAAGACCTCGAATTTTCTCTTGGACCTTTTAATTTCTGCCGTGTCTTCATAATTGAAATGTTCTAATGAAAATTATTCCTTATTTAACAGAGGAGTGATACAATTATATAAGCATATAAGCAACTAAATGTTTTCTGTGCTTATAATAGATCAAGAAGGAGTGAGTAACATACCTGAAACTGAAGAGACTGGAAGAACTTGTAATTCCTGGCAGAGTGACCTGTGGGCACAAGTGAAAGACAAGTTAATTAATTATTTTCATCACAGCAAAATTTTCCCAGAAAGTATCCCATGTAAATTTGATTATGTGCACAAAGACTTACTTATGCAACTGTACAACCTTCATGCAGCAGTGCACCAGCCGATAGAAGCCAGGACAGATAAAAACATCGATGAGTTTAAAAGTGCTAATGGCCTTGGGTATTATGAAGTGACAGTTCTGGGTAAGTAGCTTGCCTTGTGAAAAAGGTTAAGCAAGAACAGTGTAAGTTCATCAGAAACTGCATGGATTTCTCTAAAGGAATCAGTTGATTCTGAGTATTTCCTGAAGTTTGAAAAATTATGGACATTTTAGGTTTTTGTTAGAGTCCTCATTTAGGGTAATTTTTATTTTCTTAAACATACCTTTCAATGAAATGCCTGAATATCTTCTAGTATTCTTTATATATTCTATAATTCTAGTATTGCTTTTCATATAATTTCAGTTTTTTGTATAGTCTTACGAGTGTCATTTGAAGAATGTGTGTAGTCCGTAAACTATTGATTATTTCAGTTAGAAGTAGGTCCTGTTCGCTATTTCAACCTGACATATACAGGCAAATTATTCCGTTGCACTTGTCAGCTGACTTTTTGCTGGAGAGGTGTTTATCAGAAACAAGTTAGTGTTCTTAAAAGGAAAAAGACAACTGTAAATGCTTATTTTCAGCATTATTCTCTTTGAGTTGGTTTTTTCATACTGTTGCTCCTAAAGTGCCTTCCTTCCATGGCAGAAAATGAAGGGCTGTATTTTAGCCATACTCATTAACTGCTCCATGCTGCTTCTGGTTAACATGAAGTGTCAGTTGATTGATTTTTATTTATTAAAATATAAATATGCAAGTTGATGTGTATCCATTTGCTAGCTTTATTGAGGGTTATTAATCTGTTTGATTTTGTTTCCCGTTAAAAGGAGACAAATTGACTGGCTTAACAGTGCTCATGTTAAGTTCCCATAATTTAAAAGTTTTCATTATTTGCGAAGGGACATTTGCAGAGAAGGTGTTTGAATATTTGAAGTCATTAGAATCCTGGGGCTGACAATACTATGTTGAAGATAAAAGTAGCTGTGCATTGCACACTTTACTGATTGTGAAGTTAATTTCTCTGCCTTTGCAGATAAAGTTAAAAGGAGGATGAAATTACTTCCAAGGTTTAGTATTTTCTGAACTATTAACGTTGTTAGCCTTAAACCATAGTATTTCATAACATCATATCAATTTAAATGTGCTTGTGTATAATCATATATAGAAATATATTTTTAGACATTAGTTATAAACTATATGAACAAATAACATGTAAATAAAAATCAGTGCAATTGTTTGTTTAAAATAAAGAGAAGTGGTGCACGAAGTTGCTGATGGGCTGAATATGAAGTTTTCTGCTAACATAAAATATTTTTCTTCAACAGGTATAAACCATGACATAGCAATAGATGTTGCTTTTCTTCCGCTGTTTTGCCCTGACAATCCCCACTTATTTCAACTAGAAGACATTCAGAATGATACATTATTGTCCTGCATGAGTTGTGTCTCTGCGTGCCAGCAGAGGGCCACTAGCAGTGGGAGGCTTCATGACACATTTCCTCTTTCAGGTGAGACTGCCTTTCACTGACGTTATTCATTTATCATTTCTTGGTTTATCTTTCGGTGCAAGAGTTAATCCTCTGTAGAAATCTCTGGTGTAGGTCAGACATTGTTCATCTCTTCAGTGAAAGAGATGTGAATTCTATTCCACCACCTTTAGTAAATTGCTGTAATGCTGAACTGTCAAGGCAGTTTTTGCTGGAGCTGTTCTCATCCTCTGAAGACAGTATTTTATTATCCAAACCACAAACTCATATATAATTCTGATGCTGTCATTTCTAGTGATGGAATTTATGAATAAAACTTTTCACTGAAAGAAGGTTGAACATATACACATTACTGTATGGAAAACATTATCAATTCTGTACCCCTTTTTATTGTATGCGGAGTATACAGCAAATACCTTTTAAAACCACCTTTCCTAAACTTCTAGATGAAATTGTAAAAGCAGCGAAGGAGCTTGATGGCAAACATGTTATCTGCATCTTGGACATCTGTCACTTGGGTGATGATAAGGTGGAAGTCCTTCTGAGCAAAATCTACAAGACAGTGGAACCGAGTGTGCTGGATCCAGTGTAATTTAATAATTTACTTTTCAAATGTATATTGTTCAAAGGGAGGGAAATAAAATTGCTGTAACTTGAATACACCCTCTACACATTGCACTTTTCCAGAACTAGCAGACAAAAATATAAAATCATGATTCTTAGGGCAGTTGTAATGTTCATCCATGTAACTGGGAAGGACAATTGTTGCCTTTATTTTTCAATCTTGAAACAGATTAGACAATGTCTTGGTCACTGATGTTCAAGAAGGATGAATAGGCAGTACAGTGAGCTGATCATTTGGCAGGATATCAAGGAGTAAAAGTGATTGTCAGCTTTCCTTGCCTGTGCACAAACATACACAGGAAATGTGTATATCTGGGTGAGAACTGAGAAGAGAGGCAAGCTTTCCTAATATTTAAGGCAGTGTTTGCAGAAGAATTAACAGGCTGTGATAAAAATTTAGGCTGAAAATTAGAATAATTTTGAGGATTAGAATTTTGATATTCTGTAATGATCTTTTTTAGTGAAAGCCACCAGAGGCAGCCTAACTGCTCTTTAGGCTTGAAGCGTACTGTGAAAGGGATTAAATACCATGGTGCCTTTAGTACCGTGATCCAGGAAACCACTTTCAGTTCTTTTCACCTGGGCAAGGTCAGGTGCTATGTTTTTATATGTCTGCTTTTGTACATAGAGTGTTAGGTAGTGAGTATAGCATCCCAACGTTTTTAACATATTTTACTCATTAATAAGAGTAATGAAATATTTTTTAAAAGAAATTTTTTTATTGGAACTTGCTTCTAGCTTTGCAAGAGAAAAACTGTCTTTAAGAAGTGCTAATTATGGTAGGATACACAGTTTGCCACATCATTTTTAGGTGTGTTCTGAGTACATGAAGGAGTTCAGCAGCTATGAGAAGCTGCTACTTCCACAAGAGCAAAAGACTGGAAAATTCTGCCAACTTTTTGCCTGTATTAAGGAGCAACTGGCTCCTGCTGGTCCAGAATCAAGTAACACATTTTTCTCCCATGTTAAACAGCCTCAAATCACTTAAAGAACTGGATTCTTACGAAATTATTTTCAAGCAGGACATCATTGCAGTTCGACTACTTGTCCATTTGAAATGCTGCTCTCCATTCAATTCTTTGGGAAGAAAAAATTATGGAGACTTCCCAGATAAATTGTACCATTATTGACCAAAACTCACAGAGTCAGTTTATAGGAACAGATATATTCTTAGGCACATTTTAGCAGCCTGTTGGTAATTGGAGATTACCTCTTTCAACTAGTAGCTCACTTGTCTGCCCTGAGGGCGGTGGACTTTGTCCTCAAATACTTAAAGTCTGTGCCCTATCATCAGTTAATGGTAATTTGGCATTTGGTAATTGATTTTGTTACATACAAGTTCACAGGCAACTTCAGATAAAAAGGAATGAAATTAATAAAATTATTGTGTCTTTCTAGCGTAGCTTACAGTTTAAAAATAAATTAAGGAGAATAGTTTAACTAAAATTGCACTGGGACTGAAAGTCAATTAAATGAGACTGTATTGTATCTCTCTATTTGATATGAATCAGAAGTATTAGTTCTGGAGCAATGTTTGTCAACTCATGCCTTTCAGAGTACCCACAGAAGGCAAAATGAAAAGATGCCAACCCAAGAAGAGTAGGGTGTTGCTTGCAGTGTTATTTATGTCATTGTGCTGCTTATGGGTATGTGAAGGTGAGAGGCCATTGCTCTGGAGTGAGAGTCACACAGCACTTCATGTTCCAAACTGAGCCATGCTGACTGTGTCAGCCAATGTTTTTTATTTACATATACTTCAGATCGAAGTCTAATTTAAATGAAACCGTTCTTTCTTAAGGCAATTTTTAAAGAAATTATCTTTGTACAAAAGGACTGATGTGGCTGACATTGTCGCAGAGCCACATTGTTGAGATGGTGCAGCCACCTCCCTCCATCCCATGCCATAGAAATGCAGCCAAAGGCTGTGTGTGGCATTGCACTGCTTAGTACACTTTAAACATATAGCATTAATCATTTCATCCTGTCTGTTAGGACTTCCTAACTCTAAAAGAAATTTCAGAATTATGTGGAATACAGATAATGTCCTTAAAATATTAAAGGATATCATTTTATTTAACTCAAGTGTTTGAAATTTTTCATGGCAAAAGCTGGGAAGGAGAGATATTTACTCTTGCAGAATGGGGTGCCAGTGTTGGAAGCACAGGCTTTCTGTGTGCAGCTGGTGAATATCTAATGCCTGTAGTAGACTTGGAATTTTACTACTCTGGATCAATCTGTAGAGTCACCATCCTGCTAAATAACGCTGAACTTAATATGTGGAGTTCAGTGGCAGAAGTGCTGCAGTGTAACTGTGATTCTACCACTCTGCCTGTCTCCCTCCTCCCTGCCAATCCAGCACTGTCAGACTGGAGCAAAGGTCTTCTCTGCAAAGAAACCACTTGCTGTTTTACTTCATTTGGTGTTTATTAACACAAGTGTAAAACCAACGTATTTTTGATCTTGAGTCTGTCAAAACATGTTAGTTTTGCCATGTTAAGCTAAGATTACTCCTGCAAAATGTCATAGGAATCACCTTTCTTGCTGCTGTGTGTTGCTACTGCTGAGGGTAAAATACTATCAGAGCCCATTTCTTTACTGTGGAAGGTGTACCTGACCAAAGAACTGTACTCTAAAACCTTACACGTGCATGTTTCTTGTGTTTTCAGCATTAATTTCAAAGAACGGGGGAAGGTAGAGCATATGTAGTTAGTGGTACTTTTGAGTGTGTAAAAGTTGCTAAGTCATAGATCATGAAGATAATATTAATTTTGAATTAATGTGATGTAGAAGTTGTGTGACACTGAAAAGAAGAGAATATAAATAAATGAATTAATATATGTAAACATCTTGGATTTTTTGTTTCCATTTCTTTCCATTTTACTTCTTGAAAGTTGTTTTGATTTTCCAAGAATCTTCTCCACAGTCATGTTTACTCTTTTCAAGAAACTTTAAAGGAGAACTCGGCCAAGCTTCTGTCAACATCTGTGCCACCAATTGCAGCTTCTCTTGGCTTTCAACACGATGTGCAGCATGAGTTTTGTAGAAAAAGAGGAAGAAGGGGGTCTGTTTGTCCCTTCACGCCCCTGTGCTCCAGGCCCGGGGCTGAGCCCCAGGCTGGGCGGAGCGGGATAGGAGCCAGTTCCGGGGCTGCTTGTCAGGTGAATGGGCTGGGAATGCTTCGGCTGTGTGTGCTCTGCCACGCTGGCACCACAGCCCTTCCTGGGCTGTCTCCGTGAACCTGCAGGAAGGGAAGGAGTTTGGAGAGGATCTGCTCTGCACTAGTGACAAAGCTCTCAGCTGCTTCCCCACCCCAGGCAGCGTGTTACACTTCCTCAAGAGGGAGGAACTCTGTACAGCAGCTGAACCAGCTCTGGGCTCTGCCAACTACATCTCTGTCACCCAAGGAGAGACATCTGCTGAAGCCGGTGTTACTGACATCCACAAATCCTCATGGACTCCCCAGCTGCTGTGTCTGTTCACAGCTCTGGAAGTTGTGAGTAAAATGAACACTATGAAGCTCATGTGCATCAAGAGGAGTTGCTGTACAGCTTTGGCACTTGTATGAGCGCAACAGCATCCTGAACACCCTGGTAGTGAGCTATTTAGGAGTGACTGAGCCACCTCGAGAGCACTCTGGGCAGGGGAAAGCTGCATGTTGGAAAGGGGTTGAGGAGCAGCCGGCAGGGCTCTGCCTCCCTGCAGTCCTACCAGGAACTTGCACCATATTAGGTAGAGAAATGAGGCCAAAGGAAGAGTCTGGCTTGGCAGGCAGTTAACAATAAAGGCTGTTCTGTCTGTGCTGTGATCTGTGGCCACTGTCTGGGTGAGTACTGATGGCTTCCATTTGCCCCGAGCGTGCCTTTTCTCTGCCCTCCAGCCCTCACCCCGCTGGGAATGGGGCCCTGACCCACAGCTTCTGACAGGGCTGACGGCCAGAAAGCAGTGGGATCAACCAAGTCCTGGTTGACCAAAACACACTTGAAGAGAATCTGACTACACTGCAGGGTAAAGGAAGATGGACCGTGGGCTCAAGACCAGATGGGAAAGGTCAGCATGCACTGCTGTGAAGCTTGGTGCAGTCAATTTTTGTTTTTAGTCTTTTCAAAAAAGATTATCTCTAACCAGAGCAAACTAACAAGAAAATACATTTAGACAAACAGGCTGGAGAGCAATCAAATAAAGTGGATGTCTTCAGGTGGGCAGAGCTTTATTAATCCTGCAGCATGTAATAATCTAAACACTGATATGACCTGTGGGAAGTTTTCTTTGAGGTCTGTAGAAAACAGAAGTCTAAAATGTGAAGGACGAATATCATACTGTCATCAGAAAGGAAGCATCCAAGAAATTACTGGTCTGTTTGTCCAACTTTTATCCCTAAAGTAACTGGAACAATTTCTTTTAAATACCTTCTTTGCATTTTTGCCACCATCAAGAACAGCTTGTGCTAAACTAATCCAGTTTCCCTTTTTTGATAGGCCTAACGTATGAGGCAACATCCTCCTAGCCAGCTTGAGGAAACGAGTTAAGCACGGAGATAGATAAGCAGCTATAAAAAAAAAAAAAAAAAAGAAAGCCTCCCTAAGAGCACTTGACCACCCAGCCAGACAGCAAATACTGCTGCTTTGCAGGGATCTGGAGGGTAGCAGCTTTACTCAGCATTTGAAACCATTTGATCATCTGGAAGATGACCCTCTGTGGATTATATCCAAGGAGGAATGGTTAGAAGGATGTTCAGGGACATAACTAACAGTACAAAACATTGCAGCAGTTTTCCAAATGGCACAGCAAAACAAGTGACAAAAACGTGGTCCAATAAAATTGTCAGAAGCATTCCCCTTAGGCAGGAGAAAGGCATTTTGCAGCGAGGAGGGGCTGACAGGGCAGCAGTGTTACTGAAAAGACCAGAAATCATGGAAAGCCATGAACTGAGGTGCAGCTCCACAGCAAACTGCTGCCACAGGAAGCAGCAGCCGGGATTTCTGGATGAAGATGGGGAAGAGAGGACCGACAGCCAAAAAATGTAATTGTTCTAGTGGGCAACACTCTAAAGAAGACCAATAGGACAATAAATTATTTAGAAAACACAAGACTTAAAGATTCAGGCTTTTTTTTTTTCCTCTCAAAGCAGAAAAGAGCAGGAACAGAGCTCAGCAGCATGATCAAAGTGCAAACAAGATTCTGGTGAGAGGAAGACAGAGAAAAAGGCAATTTAATTTGCACTAAAAATCAGCAGGTCAGTTGGTGGGGGAGTTTTTGAATTAAGGAGAAAACAGCAGCAAGACAAAACAGTTGGGAGACTCTCTAGTAGAGTTTTTTTACAAGTTTGACAAATCACCAAGAGCACTCTGTCTTGGCACCACTCAGCAGAAGAAAACACAGCAGGAGATGACTTGACAACTCTTCAGCCCTACCCAAGCTTTCATAAATAGATGACCAATATCATTTTTCATATAGCCCATAAACAAAAGAATTACTGCTACGCACCTAATAAAATGGCCCAGTGTTCCCAAGGACTTAGAAACAGGATTTTTCCTCCACACCAAGCTCAAACGCAGTCCTTGAAATCCCACATACAGAAAGGCAAATGCCATTCTCTCTCTGCCTGGTATGTTGCTAGCATTTCTACTTCTTATACCACCTAGGAAAACAAGTCACAAAGTGTTGTATGCAAGAAAAGTGTTATTAAGGTCAGCTGTGGAAAAATGTCAACCTTAGTACCTGCCAGTGTAGGCAAGGTTGTCTATAGCTGAATATTCTCCTAGAACATGACAGAGTGTAACATTAAAACTAAATAGCTGCACCCTGAATCGCTTTCCCTGAAGCTGATTTTGACATTTGAAGGACCAAGCAGTTTTACGCTTTTCAAGAGTACCTTGCTGGCATTTTAGAGGTTTCCACACTGACATTTTGTGTAAAGAAAGGAAACTAGTGAGGCTAAAAAGCTTTGAAGTACAGGAGGGAGAAAGTCTCCAACAGGCAAAACAAGCTAATTTTGGTGCTCTCTGCCATTTAGAAAAAAAAAAAATCAGCAAATTTTGTTTCTACTGCTACAGCTAAGCAAGTTAAGAAGTAGCAATGACATAGCTAAGTGTCTTAAACAGAGCTCAGTTCTGGTGTTTCAGAGCAGAGAACTCTGAGACAGAAATTGCTAATATCAGTTTCAGTGGATCACTATGACAGCATGCCCATTGCACAACCTAATTTTTTCCCACCATGGAGCACAGATTTTGTTGGGTTTGGGTTTGTTTTTTTCTTTTAGCACAGAAGATGTAGGGGCAGCTCTACTTTTAAAGCATTAGCTTAACTCCTGCTTCAAGCTGCTTCTAACTTTTGATCTAGCTTTGCAAATTTTGCCTGAGATTCCAAAAAGTGACAGTGCCTGAGCTTAACAAAGTATCTTTCTCACTAAGCTTTTAATCTCATCATGCACTTGGCCAAATAAACTGCTATTTTATTTAGCTGTTTGAGCCAAATTTAATAGAGGAAAACTGATATAACAAGCGAAGAACGTGATTACTGGAAGCCCTGGTTAACTGGAAAGTTATCTTTTTGTAGCTGCTTTGCGCAAGAGTCATCAAAATAATTACAGTATTTTAGCAAAAGCCAAACAAGGAGCAGAGACTATTACTAGAACACACTGGCTGGCTTTCAGCTCTGCGGTGACAGCAGCAATTGCCTTTCCCCACCAAATTATTACCTTCAGAAAACTAGTTGGCAATAATCAGAGAACAGCCATAGAAGGGGTGCTTCAGTGATAAACAGCAGAAAATTTACAAACAAAGAGAAAGGATTTCATTAACCTAACCAGCACATTGGAAAAACAGATTGAAAAAACCAACCCCAAAAAACCCCCATAAGTCATCAACAAGCTTTCAGGCTCTTACATGTTACAAACCTGAGACAGAGCTTCCGGACCTGAAAGAAAGTTTCTTTTCCCTGTGCCACCCACCCAAACCCACATGGCTTTGCTGTGGTAACAGCGTGGGTTTAGTTACATCATGTGATCTAAGCCTCCTGCTATCACCTTGATTCAACAGTTTGCAGGAAGTTCATCCAAATAGAGAGATTTTAATCTGGTTTTGCATTTGGACTTTCACTATTATCTAGAAGCTGCATTTCTACAGCTGGCAATGCAACCTGTGGGGCTTGCTCCCCCAAAACGTATTTTGCAAATATTGTTTAAAACTGAAGTATTTGGGGATCACCTTGATGAACCTTCAGTAACCCCGCAGAACTGCTGCCCCCACTCCCACGTTGCCTGTTCCTGGACCTGTAGATCTCAGCTGCTGCCCGACCATGGCATTTGGGTGAGAAGGAGTGAGGGAGGTTTCTGCAACATCCTGACCATATCTGGACTTCCACCCCCCTACTCGCCTACATCCTGTTCTTGCTTGAGTGAGTGGAAAACCCTCCAAAACAAAATCATTCTGTCTTTTTTTTTTTTATAATAATAATAAAAAAATAATTTCCTTTCCGGAGGAAATTCTGAGTATTTGAATTTCCAGCTCAAGTTTATTGAACACTTTCCAGTGAATGGAAATACCCAACCTGTGAATAGTTCTACACAGTAAGCACTGAAACACTATGGGCTTACACTTCAGTGTGCTCCTCTAGAACTTCTTTAAAGCTGTTCAACTGTGTCATGTCATTCCTTAACCAAAAAAAATGGAAAAAAATGGAAAGAAAAGAATTGTTCAATTTTTCAAGGATGCCAAATACAGAAAGCTTAGATTATTTAACAGAGTGTTTTAAAATAGGAAGAGGTCACTTACGGGGAGTGATTAAAATCATTGTTAGTCATTATTACCACGAAAACTGTAGAACTGTGAAAGAGCAATACGAAAGTCTTGTTTTTGGTGTCATGGTTTATATCTTAATTTTGAATGATCTGCTCACCGAACTGAAGGGAACAAAGAATTCTCTCTGAATCTTTCCAAGAAGCCATTACTAATGTGTTATTTGGCACTTGAATATTTTTGGGTCTAAGTGACAAGGCAATGGCTTTCAGCAGTTTAGCAACCTGGCATTTTCAATAACTTCAGCAGCTAACAAAGATGTAAAAAAATGGAAATACATTGGGGAAGGCTGCAGCAATTTCAGTCAGATTCCAGTTTGATGGTTTATTAAGTCTCTATAGCGCTAAAATAACATCCTAATGTCAGAAAGTAGAATGGCCTGGAGTACAGAGAGGGCAAGAGCCCAAACCTTGTGCTCAGCTCCATCTCTGTTCCACTACCCCAGCCAAAAAACACGGCCTTTGCAGTCCATCCACGCTGAGAGGGTGGGCTGAGCTCACTCTTGAAAGGGAAGAGGGCAAAGCAACCCAGCTTTTCGTCTCACCCAGCTTTTCTTCTCTGGGTTCTGCATGCTTCAAACATGGTTTCTCATTAAAAACCCATCTCTTTGGCCTCAGTTTAATCTCCTCAACTCAAGAACAAAATGCCATGCCATTACAGTGAAAAGCATTCAATCATATTTATTCACTCTTCGAACAAATTTACAGATCAAGTAACTGTAATGAAGAAAAAAACCAAATGATAACAAAATTTTGATAATTTCAAGCTAAAAACCCGCTTAAAAAAAAAACATGTTAAAAGTGAAAGTATATTCAGATACTTGCTTTACACGCTAAAACACAGGCTCAAGAAATGAATCCATGAGGAAGAGTGTCAACTAGTGTTATTCAAAACCTTTCTATATAGTGATCTATATAGAATCCTTTGCATTTAAATCTTCCTTTTGACCTATCACCTTCCATCTGGTTTTTTTTCCCACTCCTCTGGCTTTATGAATTTGTTTGGGGCTTTTTGTTGGTTTGTTTTTTTAAAAAGCAAATAAATTTTTGTTTTATCATAGACACTAGCACAAAAGTCAAAAGAATTTAGGGGTAAGTACTGATTTTCCAAGATTGTTATGCTGAAAGCTACAAAACTTTATATTACACTGTTATGCTTACTTATCTTAAAATCATACATTTCTGTTTGTCTAGTGGTCTGTGTTGAGCAACATTCCAGATGAGGTAGATTGAAGGAATATTTATCATTATAATGATATAAATGTTGCAGGGCAGAGGGAATGAATTTGGCAAGGAATGTAATTACTCTTCCCCTCATGCTATTCCTTAATGGCTAGAATTTCAGATAGTGCTGCTAGCTGACTTTGTATAACCTGAGTTTTATCTCACTGAAATCCCTGAGGCTTTATTTTAATTTTGTCTTGTTTATTAATTTTTATAATGTTGGGGGTTTTTTAGCCTGATTGGAGGTAAAAGGCATATGCTAACAGGGGGTCTCTGCTAGTTCTGCTACATTTCTCCTCCCTTTTCTACCACTAACAAAAAGTGGATAAGAGACACTGAAAAAACAGTATTTGAGAGGCTCGGAGGACAACGGGGAAAGACTTGGATTTATTGATAAGGAGGGAATACATAAGTGCATAAAGGATGCACATTTGTAGCTAAAAAGCATGTGGCACTCATTCTGGTTCTTGCAGAACAATATGTTCTAAAAATATAGCATTTAGTTTCACTTTTTTGACTGGATGGAGATTGAAGACAGGGATGAACTTTAAAAGGTTAGGAGCGATAACACTTTCTCCTAGAAACTTATCAGGAGATCTTTTCCCAGTCTGCTAAGACTCACATGTCTGCACTTATCTGGAAGGAGCAAGAAATCCCTGAGCACTAACCATAAAGATCTTCCATGGATCCTTTTCTCCCCATTACATTATTTTCTTCCTCCAGCACAATCAAGGTACCACTGTAACCACCCTTGCAGCGCAGGGCAGAAACTAATGCTCAGAATGCAGAGCAGAAAAATGTCACAGTTGTGCCAGAAAACACCTGCTGAGCTTTGCTGGGTAAAGAACCCTCAAAATAAAACCATCAAAGAATGAAGAAAACAATGACAAAAACACCTGTCAAACAGTTGCAGTAAAATATAGAAGAAAGCTTTTTTAAAAAGTCAAATCAGCACCTTGTTTTATACTGCTAAGTCCTAGAGGGGAAGCTCAAATCACAGTCTCATCACTATAGAAAGAATAAAATTTATCCCTTAGAACACAGGCCGAGGTTGTCATCCCCTCTTCCCCAGATCCATCAGTTTGGCAGTAAGGATGGGTCTTGAAGCCTTTGAATTAGTTGGTTTTCAGTGGTTTAACATTTGCTGATCAGTTTGACCACAGCTCCTTAGACTCGTGCATCCATCTTGGTATTTTTGCTGGACAGGCTCAGGACGACTTAGCTGCTAAAAATCAGGTGTCTTCAAGCCAATATGGCCAAAGTAGAATCACAGTCTGATGAGACTTAATACAGTTATCTGCTACTGCACAGAACAAGTAAAAAAAAATTCTGTTTCTCATTTTAAACAAAGTATAATTAACCCAAGAAGTCCATGGAGGCAAGGCATCTGAGGACAGGCAATTCACAGGACAACAAAACGAAGCCTTTTCTATGAATATTCTGAACACCAGCTGGAAAGCAGAGAGGTTTTTCATAAACATTTTCAAAGAAAAAAATACCCTCTTTGGTGGGATTTGACCAGGCCCCAGCTGATGCACAGAAGGTCAAGAAGCTCACTCTGTAAGTGCCCTCCAGAGAGTGCCCAGCCCAGGCACACACACAAAGTGTTATCCACTAACAGTCTCTGTCATCCCACCTGGCAGCAGCTCCACGTGGTAACACTAATGACCCATCCACTGTAAACCAGCCTCATCTCACCTACTGCAAACAGAGCCAAATACTTCAGAGAACTCACAGTGCTCGCTCAAAAAAAAAAACAAACAAACAAACCCTGACAGTCTGGTATGAGGCACAAACACAAGTGCGAGTGACAAGTAACAGGGCAGAGCTGGCTGAAGCCAGGACAGGGAATCCACAATGCAGTCACATGAATTATGTACATGCTCATCTTGACTGGACTCAGATGAGTATTTCTGGCAGAGATGGAAGAACAGCCACTGTTACTGATGCACCAGAGAAGGACCCAGCGAGGTCAGAGCCGGCCAATGTCCCACAGGCCTCTTCACATCAACAGTCCCCTGAGGTATGGGAGCAGGAATCAGCTTCCTCCTCTTTCACTGATAAAGCAGAGTCTACCTGTTTTCTTTTTCAGGATTAGTGCTCTCTGAAGCTTCTGTTAAAATTAAAGAATGGATTTCTTCTTCTATAACTAACTTGTCGTAAGCATTCATGGGATCATCCTTTGCAGAGCTCTGAAAGAGAGGAACAATATTTTCAATGGTATTTCCTCATGGCGAGTGTTGCTTTTCCAGTGAGACAGACCCTGTATTATGGTGAAAAGCCAAGGTAGCTGGGCAACAAATTGTGCTTTTCAGAGCCATGGCTTAGGCCTGGCTGACAGAAGAGATGTCCTCTGGAGATGAGGAACTGAAGGTTGGTCCCCACCTTAAGGGTGCTTCCAGCTACAGCCAATGGGTGAAGCTCAGGCAGGAGGATGGAGAACCGAGCACGCACACACTTGGCAGAGTTTTCACTGAGCACACAGAGAAAATCACTTGGGGCAGTAACAAAGCACTTGTGAAAGCACAACAAAGTGTAACAGCTACCACAGTTATGGCCCTCATGGCCAAGAGTCCCATCCTGGAGAACAACACTCATCACCTCATGTCAAGGTTTGAGTCAGGGCTTGTCAGTGTACTTCTCTTAGGATTTTTATAAAGGGCCACTGAGAGAGATTTTTTAGAAATAAGTTTCCATAATGGGTATTATGTTAATTTTCCCTGAAATAAGGCATCACTACAAGTCTTTCATCAGCCAAAGCCTGGAACAACTATAGCTGGTTTTGTTCTTTCGCCAACAAGAAGCTAAATGTCTAATTTACTTCTTAGATAAGAGACTATGATAAATGTGAGAGTGCTAAAAGTGTAAGTTTCTGGAAGTCAAACACAAATAGTTTCATTCTGTATCATAAATATGATTAAGTAGCAGAAAATGACAAATGTTCAGCAGAAGTCACTTAATGAAGTTGCAAAAACAAACAAGCAAAAAATTCTCAAACCAAAACCCACACAGCAAAAGAAGCCTGAAAATCAGAAAACTGCCACCCAAAAAACCCCAACCTGAAACAAATTCAAGGGACTAGCAGCCTGGAGTAACAGAATAATGCAATTCTACTAGTCTAACTAGAAAAGTATATACAGTTTGAGGGGGGAAAAAAACATCTAAGTTTTGGGTAGTTGTTTCTGAACAACTCCTAGTAGTGTAAATACTTAATCTTCATACGATATACTTACTTACACACAATTAGTCACAAGACAGACATAGGAAAAAGAAAACTGCAAGCCTAGAGATCCCAGTTCAATAGATTTGTTGGACCATCAGCTTCTTACTAACCTGGGAATCCTCATTCTGCTCTCCAAACATGCGCTTAAGAATTTCTCTAGGGTCCGGAATTGGTGGAAGAATTAATATCTTCAGCCTTCATAAAGTTAAAAAAAATATTTAGATGAAAGACATATTAATTTAAAAATCACCATGTCAAAAAGATGTTTGGGTACAGTCAAGAAAATTTGTGGAGTCAGTTTTGTCATCACTGGCCAGCCTTCATTCCCTGTGCAACTGTACCCATTTCTTATTTTCACTCCCCAAAATGAAAGGAAAGGGGAACATTGACACAGACAGATTCTAAATAACTTTCACTCTTGACGAAGACAGCAGCAAATGCAGGGAGATCATTATTTACCTTTTTAGATAAACTAGTAGAATTATGGTAGATACTGCTACTATTAATGGAATGGTAATTATCAGAATGAAATAGACTGTAGAGTCCCTCTTCTCACCTGGAAAAGAGAAATGGTAGAAACTTAGGGATGTTTTGAGAGGCTTTTTAGGAATAACAACAAATTAGTTAATTCTCCAATTTGTTCATAGACTCAGTGCTTTTTCAAGTACACTAGCACTTTTGTAGGCAAGGTCAGGCTCGTTTTTCAAAAACGGGATTATAACGTAGATGTATTTGGTAAGAAAATGCCAATGAGAAAAAACTCAGGGCTGAAAATCTGGCTACACTGGGCATTGCACAGCTACACAAACGGCACCACTATCAATATATACAGCAGCGCAGGCTGAGACTGGTGCTGCTGCTGAAGGACTAGAGCTCTTCTGCCCTCTTTTCACTCAAAATTAGACAGGTACATAAGAAGATGATCTTTGACTCCCATTTATCTAGCAGACAGAAATGGTATTAAATGCCTTACAGATGAAGAGTACAGTGCAACACAATGCAGGGACAAGCGCTCTCACCAATGCTCTGTTCCTCACTCCAGTCACTATGGAAATCGCTGTTGTAACACTCGCGCTTTGGTTTTGCTCTCACTTGGAAGGTGTACTTGCTGTTAGCATCAATGCCAGGAATTGACACAGAATTCGTTTCAGACTAAGGCAAAAAAGAAGAGGTAATTTGCTTTTTTCAATTATCAACATACTGTCAGTCACTTACAAGCCTATTTATATTGTGCAGCTAATGTATTCTGAATGTTTTCATGGAAGACCTTTTTATGACTACAAAACCTCATTAAAAATAGAACATAGTGGCATTTAACAAGCACAGAGTGCCTAAATACACATTCCAAAGACAAGATTTAATCTCATTCACTACTACATCTATCACGCAGCATTTGGCATCAATGATTAAACTAAGACTTAGCATTTGAAACAGTGCCTTTTTTAATCATTTTTTTTCTTTCTTCTGAGAAACATCTGTGACTTACCCTGCCTTCCCTTCTTGCCAGGCCAGCATAACTTTGACCATACCAAAGCGATCTGTGATGCCTCTACAGGGAAGAGCATACACTAGATAGAATCTAACTGCATTTATTTTTCATCCAAAATGCCAGTTTCCTGGGGAACATTGATAGCATTCGAGTTTGGGGTAGAATAAACAACTAAACATGCTCCACAGGAGAAGATTGCCACTCACTTTGAAATTTATCACACTATTTTTGCCATTCTGATCAAACAGTACATTAAGTTTGGCTATGGACATACCACATGAGTCCATCCAGACACTGAACTCAATGCTTTTTATATGTACACTAAAATCAATGTATGAGAGTGCACACCTCTTTCTTCCCCTCCATCTTCAGTCTTTATCCCCTCGTTTTTCTGTATGAGATTCTCTATTCTTGTGTGCACCAGCAGCTGATTTTTCTTTAGGGCAATCAGGTCACACCATTCAAGACCAAAGCTACCACATGACCACACAGACCAACAGCAGGAAAACCCAACAACAAGACACCAAAGCCCATATGCCTGAGAAGCATACAGGCACCATTTCCTGATAGTTTAGTAAATCCTTCTTTATCAGACTGTTCTTACACACTAACAAATTGCCCTAACAAACAACGGGAAGGATTCGTAAGACTTGCATGAATTTTGAGGTACAGCTTCTACTAAAATAAACCTATGGTATGAGAGAAAAATCCTACATTCACACAGCACTTCCAGCTCTGGCACCCGGCCCATTCACATGCAACTGCTCATTTTCAACTGCAAATACTACAAAAGATTTACAGAAAAAAAAAATCGGTAATGAAAACTTACTGGAATGATCTGACCAATGTCCAAATCACCATTGCAACATTTAACTTCATAATGTAAACAACTTTTTGGAAAAGTTTCTGATTCACTCCATTTTACATCAATTCTATCATCAGTCTTTGACAATGTCAATTGTCTTGGTGTAGCAGGTTTTACTGAAATGCAAAATAGAATAATTAGTTCAAAAGTCTATTTCACCACTTACAAAAATTATCCAGTCCTCTATTGCAGAATATTACACTTACACCAGATTAAGAAGAAAAAGAGGAAAAAATTAGCACCAGCAAGTCAAAAAACAGTAAATCCAAACTAAAGAATAAGAGTAGAAGTGAACAGAAAATTACCCCTCCACCCTCTTCCCCAGATACCCACCCCACAGAAAACAAACTCTTATCTATATAATTTCAAATCAAAGGTCAATATAAGAAGAGAGCATCTAATCACATTGTCTCATCCATACTTTATGAGGTGAAAGTTTCTCAAACACAATAATATACTACCAAACTTCTTATTTTAATTATATTTTTATGATGTGGTGTTAAACTTACCAAGGGTGGTAGGATTTTTACTTGCACACACAGGCATAATTTCTTCAGAATCATCTTTAATCAAAATACTTATGGTAGGGCAAGTACTGGTGACTTTTGGGAAGGTAAGATTGAAAATGCATTCAAAGATTCCTTGGTCTACAGAGAAGTTGCTACACTTCTCAGGGTTTTCCAAGCCATCAAACCTAGAGGGATAAAATTATTTTTGTAAACTTCAGAAGAAAAGGACAGCAATGAGAAGGCTTGTTTTTAAACGTGTGTTACAAATTCTAAAGAGTGATCTTGCATTAAAGCTATGCTATAGCATATAAAAAAGTAAAGCTAAGCAAAGTAAGCAGCCGCTAATTTATCTCAAGCTTTAGAAAGAGTATTGTTTTTGTGAAGAGTGCCAAGGAGCAGAAAGAGAGGCAGGTTTGCTTTATATCAAAGAGAATGACCTGCTGCCAGCTTTGGTTCACATTTTCCACATGGAAGAACAATTTCAAGGAATAAAGAATATTTAGAAAACAAACTAATTTGGACCACTTCTTGTCAACAGAATTTCATACCTCTGTGACAGAATGAGCTGATCAATCTCCTTTAGCTCTGCCTCAAGTATTGCCGCTCTTGAGACAGTTGAGTTTCACCTGTTTACCTGATTTGCTTTTCAAAATGTCAGTATTCCCTTCCCGTAATCGAGAAGTTAGGAAGACAAACTTCTTCCTTGTTTCTCTTTGTTGCCTAAGCCCCAATGAAAATACACCAGCAGCCTTTCCTCCCAAGAAAAACAAAACCAAAAAAGCCCACCTCACTGGCATTGTGGAAAATGTATCTTTCAGTCTAAAACTGAAGTGTTTTCTTAGTTTTTGGCTTTAACATCTAAAAATTATTACTCTTTCAAAGCAGCATGAATTAAAATAATGCAGTCACTGCAGCTACATCTTCCATTAAAATTAAGGGCAGGTTGAAATATGTAGCTCAAATCTAAAGCATTATTCCAGTAAGTATCCCTATACCCAGAAATTCAGATCTTCAACCCTGCATTGGTCCCGTTCTTGTAATAAAGAAAAAATTTGAGTAGCAGTCTAGACAGGGAACAAATAGTCCCCCCACATTTAACTAAAACAGCAAGTTTTCTGCTGTTTGCTGCCCAAATACCCTGAATTGAACAGCTGGCCTGCAAAACTGCCACTGAAGAAGACCAAAATGTTTATGTAGTTAGCTCAAATAAGACTGAAAGCTGATTTAAAACTACAACATGGGGCTTTCAGAAAGAAAACTTCACTATTTTTACAGAAGCTAATGCAATCTGGCATTTCACAAGCCCCATCAAAGTGCAGAAGTATGCATAGATTAGCATGTACAGCTATCAATGCCAAGAGCTGGCTCACACAAGTCTGTTCCTTTGGAACAAGATACCATTTATGGCTGTCCACTGGCCAGCGGGGATGATGAGGATGATAAATAGATGTTCTTCATAGCTTTAAAGGTGAATCTGTTATTTAGGACATCGAAGATGCAAACAAAAGTACTGCTAGGAGTTATTAATGCTTTCATACCATTTCCCAATGGTTTATGAACTGACATATACATTACAGAGTGATCCTAACTTAAATGGCCCATTTTGTTGGACTGCAAAGAAAGCAATTAGTACATTGGTCTAGCTTAGTTCTTATTTATTCCCTCTTTGAATCAAGTGCTCAATTAGAAAAAAAATAGAAAACAATAGCAGCTATGTTAATATGGGCTACAGAAGCAGACACAAAATAGTTATATCAACTTCCCAAAAAGTCTTGGCCATAGCAGCTTCTGGCCTCTTCAGTGGTGAAGTTTCCTGCTGGATGGGACTGAGCAGTAACTTGGACACAATGCCCTGGGAATTTTCAAAGCAACAGGAAGCAGACAAGTGGAATGCGTCATGTAAAACTAAAGATTAGCCCTGGAGCACTTTAGAGCTGGGAATACAAATCTCCTACAAACCAGTAGAACAAGGCGTAGTTGGTGTCACTGCTTGCGTTCTCCCCTGGACGCCAGGTACAAGCCATGTACTCCAAATTGTGCCAAACACAGCTCAAGTCAACAGCAGCAGTACCTGGAATACCTGCAAGGCATGTTGGAAAGGTTCTCTAAGATTTGTTTTGTCCAAGTTTTGTCCCCTGTTTCCAGAAGTAAAACATTTCATTTCACATAACTGAAACTGTAAGGCAGAAATGGGTTGGTTACCTCTCAGACTACACCGCCTGTTCAGCACAACAAATTATGAATTTCAGCTGTTTAGAGCTTGCAATAGCTGAAAACTCAGCAGAGTAACTTCTAGAGGCAAGCCAATCACAACAGCAAATCCCAGCGTTCACCATGGCTGAATTGCTACTTAGAGTTACCAGATGCTAAGGACAAGGTATTGAGTCAGGAAAATATTTATTTCTATTAATCTACAATACTTTAAAAATAAGTCAAAGTACCTGGTAATTACAGGGAAAACTATATCAAAGCTAAAAGCTATTATAGTCATCAACGTTAACCATAATTAAAGGCTGACTATTTTTATCTTCTCCAGATACAATATTCGTTGCTTGGTATTCTGAATATGGAAATACCTCTGAGTCTTAAATATTGACATAAACCAACACTAGGTAAGCTGACTTTTAAATTGAGACCCATATACCTTTAGACATTAAAATTTAACATTTGGAAACTCAAATCACATAAATACAAACGTGTACGTACCAATTGTGAATAGGTCAATGGATCGCCCAGGCACAGCAATTATGGAATAAAGTCTTTCCTATTCAATCTTGCATTTCTGTATCAGATCTTTACACTGTATTACCCTATTACATTGTATTAGATATTTTTTCCTTGAACAACTAGCAACATCTCCGTGGACTAAAAAATAAATGCGTGTTAAACGCCGACCTACTCTGAACGTCCGAGCTTGCATTCTCCCTGAAGCAGCAACTAAAAGCACAGGAAAATGAAACAGGTTTTCCTATTCCGAGAAGTGTATAAAAATATTTCATCTGCAAACAGCTTTTAAAAGCCCCAGCCTGTTTAGTACATGCTGTCCTAACGATCTCCTTCCCCGATTTTCCAGAACCCTTCTGGCAGACACACACACAGGCTTGATAAAGTCTCTGATTCTCCCAACAAGATGTGGTTTTCATCCACATCAAGTCAGGCTCCTGGGTAAACACAGACTTTTAGGCAAGAGGCTAATTTTCTTGCTGTACCTCCTAACTTCAAGCATTCAGCAAGAATCATTATTCCTCAAAGTGTGCTTCCTGACAATTTTGCTGTGGACCCCTTACTTCTGCATGCCAAGAAACAAAAAATACTTTTCGTCTATTCATTTTGCTATGCTTTGTAGACCCCACTCATCTCTTTTGGAAAAGACAGAACCCTATTACAATTATTTAAGTCATTTATTCAGCAAGCCGTTGAATTTGCTACATTCCTGCCTCCTACATGAACAATTGTAGGGTTATTTTAGGGACTTCTGTTTATACAGAAAAACCATACAAAAGAAATTGACTTAGATGTTAGCGATGAAGGCAGCAGGCTTAACGGAGTCTAAGCTCTCTCTTATCCCACAACCAGCACACAGCAGGAAGAAGAGAAATAACAGGAACCACACTGCTGTTCTGGAAAAGCACTTCAACTTTACAAGCTTGCCCAGAAGACTTTAAGCATCAGAAGACCCCAGCTATGTTTAAAGGTGGTATAATCATTCTGTTTAATTATTCTATCAATCAAACCAGCCGTTATGTCTGGTATTTCCCTATGATGTATTTTATGATTTCTTGTTTAAAGAGCAGAGAAAAAGCCATGTCTCCTCAGGCCAAGAGGGGTCTGGCTGCTGCTGGTGTTACCTTTTGGAGGAAAGGAAGTCTCCACCCAGGGGCTGGGCTCGCTGGTGTTGTCATTCTTGCATTCACTTCTCACTCTGAGGCGCCTTTCCTCATTGAAGTGCGCATCCGTCACACGAAAGCGACTCTTACTCCATTCCTGAGTTTAGATGGGGGGAAGAAACCCAAAACATCTGTCATACAATCTCAGACACATGGGAATTCCTACCAGTGTAAGGATATATTACAGCCCTTCAGAAAGACTACAGCTCAAAGCAAAAGGAAACCAGTGTCTGACTACATGGGGAGCCTCAGCATCACTTGGCTTTGCTCTTCCTTTCTCAGGCGCAGTCAGAACTCACAAAGAAAAACTACTCCTACCCCTGTGACCTACAGACATAAGCAAAGGCTACACAGAGATCAAGAAATAAGTATAACATGGGGGAAAATGATCCTAGAATAAGTCTTCATGGATAATGCAAAATAAGCATGTTTATACTACAGCTGTATAAACAGGCGCTTACAGATCTGACCTTCACCTTTCTGTGTGTGTGCACACGAGGGCATGACCAACAGAATGGAGAACATTTGAAGACAACCAAAAAGCAGTGAGAAGATTTTGAACGATTCAAGGAGCAAAAGAAAAACCTACCAAAACAAATGCATAAATGGCTATTAAAAGCAGTGACACCACATCAAGCCCAAGCAGCTCATGATCTTCCATTTTCAAGCGTGTTTGTGTGAGAAAAAGGCTCACCCTTTTATCACACACTTTCTTGAGCATCTTTTGTTGGGCTAGGAGGATGCCTTTTAGTTAACTAGAAACTGGATACAAAACAAATACCTTTGTTATGGCCAAAGAATGCTGTAACCACTCATATAGAAAAATAATAAATATTGGCACTAATGAGAGGGCAAAGAAATCAAACAAATGTACAGATTAGGTTTGTCTGGGTTTGAAAGACAGGTGTCTGCCAAAGAAGGTGGGAACCTCCCTTGGAATAGAAAATGTGACCCCCTTCCCTACAAATTATTGTAACCCTGAAATTACGGCGCTTTCAGGCAAAGATATGGGAAAAGGAACAACAGTTCTTTACTAGAATGTATCTGTATAACCAGGCAAACAAACAACAACAGCAGCAGCACCAACAACCAGAACCACAAACCCAGTGACAGCCAGTGCCACAAATCCAGTGACAACACCACAACCCCAGTCCCGGCACCACAGCCCCAGTCCCAGCTCCACGGCCCCAGTCGCAGCCCCACAGCCCCAGTCGCAGCCCCACAGCCCCAGTCATGGCCCC
>VZTG01000875.1:314743-570158 GCA_013397845.1 Melanocharis versteri | reverse complement strand
TCCTTCACAAACCCACCGGGGCAGCCGGTCTCAGTGCCCTCTGCATGGTGAAAGGAGCTGTAGCAGGGAACTTTGGAAGCAGCAAGCTGGCACAGTGGAGGTGAGCAAAATCGCGGAGTAATAAATGAAATGTGTCAGAAACTCCGCAGCTGTAGCGGGAGCCGCGGGGTGTCCCAGCAGGCAGCGGGTGTGGGGTTACAGTGTGGTGAAAAACCCGGAGCAGTGGCAGAGGAACAGCGGGGCTGGGCAGCGGCAGCCTGGCTCCTGAACACGGCTGGGAGAGGCTCCCTCGGAGGGGAAGGGGCTCAGGGCCCCGGGTTTTCCCCTCAAGTACTCAAGTAGATGGTGAGGGTCCTTTCCAGTGAGGTAGGGTGTTAGAAGGTCCCAGTTCAACAGCCATTCTAACAAGCGGAGCCTCACCCACAGTAGGAGAAAATAGTGGGAGAGGGAACTCCTCAGCGATGGCAAATTCTTCCCACAGCGACCGCACCCTCTGGTCCCAAGTGCGAGAGAGCGCTCAGAGCTGAGCCCAGCCCCTCAGCCCCCAGCCCAAATCTCAAAGTCTCTCTGCCCTTCCCAAGTGAAAAACCTGCAGTTAAGGGGCTGCAGCCAGCTGCACCCCTTCACCCCACCCTGACCACTTATTTTGTCTCTCTTAAGTACTGGTCGTTACCATCTCTTAGAAACAAATGGAAGAAAATTCTGAGAGAGAGAAAAAAAAAAGAAGAAGAAAAAAAGAAAAAAAAAGAAAAAATATTAACCTCCAACAAGTTCTATGAGTAAAAAGATGCAGCAAGATGTACAGTCTGGTTTATCCTGTCCTGTGAAACTGCTGACCCTCAGTTCTTTTACTGCTGATAACCTTAACATCTGTTAGACCCTTCCACAAACTCATCCACTTCATTAACCAGGGAGACTTTCTACTTGTTAATTTGTTAACGAACCAATCAAAAGAGGTAAATACGTTTCTGCTGTGTTAGCGGGTTCAACTGGCTCATCTAAAGGTCCAATGAAGATTATTACAGATCATTAGTGCCAAAAATGAAACATCACCCTTTTAATAATGACATTAAATCAGCTCAGCTGTTTGCAAAACCACAGAGCCACAGAATCATAAAACAGCTTGTGCTGGAAGGGAGCTTAAGGATCATCTAGTTGCAGCCCCCTCGCCATGGGTTCCCGCCTTCCACCAGGGCAGGTTGCTCAATGCTCCATCCAAACTGGCCAAACCACATCCTTACTCATGTCCAGAATATCCTGGAGCGGGGAGAAAAAATACAGTGGTCGGCATGAAGAGGCCAATGTAAGCATCAAGCCGTAAGACTGTAACAGGGCTCAGCAAGAAAGGGCTGCTTCAAGAGACATCATATCAATTGTAACCATATCTGAAATAGCAGCGCTGCCTCCCTCACAGCTGGCATCTACCAAAGGCTTCGAATTCCCAGGGTTTGGAATTATGGATTTATCTTCTTACTGACAATAAATTGCAAAAATACTTGTCCTACAGCCCATAGCAGTGGGCACCGTGGCAATGCCCTGACCAAACAGCAGCTAACCCACAGCAAGGAGCACATCTGGGCTGCAAACCATCTAACACAGAAAACAAAAGCCCACAACAAACAAGTTTTATGACTTCTCTTCCAGGGAACAAACATGTTCCATATTGTCTTCAAAACACAATCCCCCCCATAAATAACTGCAAGTGCAGGGAGAGGACAAATGGGGGAATGTTAATTCTTGGCATTACCTCCAAAAGATGCAATGCTGTCAAACCACAGCTAAATCTGCACGTCTCTTTAAACTGAGTTCAAAGTAAAGGAGACAAGCCTTTGCAAATTCCCATTTAACTCTTAAGGATGCTGACTGCCCTGTATCTATTTTTTCTAGAAAGCTGCATAAGCAAAGACTGAAACGAGAGTTTTCCCATTATCGTTACAGTACTTTTGTGTTACCACCAGCACTCAGTTATCAGAGAGCAACAGACAGATCGTTCTGATCTGAAGATCCCATATGCTGGTATGATTCATTTTTGAGGTTTTGATCCCATGATAAGAATGAAATGCTATATTAAAATTGTATTTATAAACGTGTATATGCTCTCACACACAGTGTTTCATCACAGTAAGACATTTACTGGAACACAGAGTTTAAAGAGGTGATGTACTTACTCTTCTGTCCTCAGGAACCCCATTAATGACGATGTCACTGGAATACTCCAGGTTGCAGCTACTGCTGATGTTCTCTGGGGGGTTCCATGTCCAGTTCAGAGTACAGATATGGATAAATGAATAGTTCAAGTTGGATGGAGATGGAAGAATTTTTGCTCCTAGAAGAAAGGAGTTATCAGTATAACATTCCTGTTGGCCCACACTTTACCATTAGTAATACTGGCAGATTTTTAACTCCCCGACAGAAAAGAACACAAATAACTTAACTTCGTCAGCTCGTATTTGCTATCAGATAAGCTACTGCCCACTAAAGTGCCTCTATTATTCTTGTTACCTCAACTCATGAATAATTTAAATATGCACAAATTAACTGAAAGGTAATTTTTAAGAAATTGTGAGCTGCAACAATGTAGTGGTTGTGGTACTCGAGCTTTTGCACATTGCAGGAAGATGAGTCACATGCTGAAACTTTAGTAAAAACACTATATACATTTTGTGGAGCAATTAATACTTTGTTCTCCCCAAAACTTATCCATCGGCACAGTTTTAAAGAGAAATCCTTAAAAAGACAAGCAATTACATCTTGCAAGCAACAGCTGTATGTCAGAAGCACAATTTAAGCAAAGACTGCAAGCAAAGCAAAGATTGCAAATGCGAGAATGTTAAAAAACAAGGAAACCACATCACTTTCTCAATTACCTATTAAACATTTAATGCTATGTTCCGTCACAGTGAGCAAAACCAGTGTGGGACAAATAGTGATTTACTGCTGGCACAATTCAGTGGCACATTTTTTCACCTCCCCAAAAGCCAAAGAGAAGCAGAGCAGGTCTGTGACTCAGAGACAGCCACAGCAATAAATCCATTTGTGCATTGACCCTTCCTTATCTTGTGCACTGAGTCAATGCCTACTCAAGACCCACCACACAGCTTGAAGGTCATATTTGAAAACAAAGAAGGGAAACGCGACAGAAAATGGCAAACTTCCAGGAAAAAGTAAAGTATGTGTCAGACATCAGTTCTAGAAAACATCACCAATTGGGAATTCCCTAAGAAAGTGAAAGCGGATTTTGGTTTTTTAAAGGGCTACTCTAATATGCACTACGAGAAGATATTGAACCAGAAGCCCAACAAGACTCTTTCTCACGGTATCTCCAGGTATCATCACTGAGGCACCACCACTTGTTTGATTGTGGGACAGAGTGTACCCTTGTTACTCAACAGTTTCACAAACACTTCAAACAGATATCAGCTAGTGCTGCAGCAGGTCTTGCTGTCCCAGGGAACCGAGCTCAACCCATCCCAGCATTCAAGAGAACTCATAGGAAAAGGGCAGAATAATTCCATCAAGATCAGTTTTCCCGTCCAGGTCACAGCGCAGCCCCGTTTTCTTCTGCTAGCACAAGGCAGAGGGAAGATAGAGAAGCAAAAGAGCTTAGAATTCCCTGAGCAAGAATTCTGCTCAAAGCATCCATGACACTATCATCTCACATTTCCCGAGAGCCAGAGCAGCCAGATCTTGAACGGAATTCATCAGATTTCTGGAGCTCTCTCAGACTTTGCATAGTTCAAGGACTGGCAATGGTAGAGATCAGGCACCGTTACCATCCATGTGTATGCACGGATAATGGATGCTTGCACAGATAATGAGAATAATTACAAAGATTAACTGATTTAGTCTGAATATGCTTAATTTATTTGAATACTTAAAACTTTTGGGATTTTTGTTTGAGTAGGAAAGATAAATTTTTGTTCTTGCAAAAACACAGTCTCCAGTGAGAAAACTGAATGTAGCCAGAACATCTTTGCCTATTACCTCTTCCACTAACAAAAACTTAGGATAGGCTTTAGGAACAGCCTTCGGGCATTAAGTTTGCAAATACTGAATCCTTTTGATCACGTCAAAAAAAAAAAAAAAAAAGCTTTTCAACAAGAGTACACAGCATTCCGTCTTTCCATGACTGAAACTTTTTACCTACAATAGCCACAAACCATTAAAAATATGTCATCCCTGATTGCTATTCTTAAGTTTTAAACATTTTCTTCTAATAAGTTTGATTACAAGCCATCTGCGCTTGCAGATTTCTAGCCACACAAAGAAGTGTTAACATTCAAAGTTTATAAATTAATCAATAAATTGTATTAGCATAGCAAGTTTAAATCTAGTAGGTTTTCAATTAATCTACCAAAATCTGAAGCTTGTTTTAATGCTT
This sequence comes from Melanocharis versteri, assembly GCA_013397845.1. Taxonomy (NCBI): domain Eukaryota; kingdom Metazoa; phylum Chordata; class Aves; order Passeriformes; family Melanocharitidae; genus Melanocharis; species Melanocharis versteri. The sequence continues at coordinate 565,777 of VZTG01000875.1, read as the reverse complement.
TTAATTCAGCTTTTATTCATAAGTTAGGCCAATCTCGTACTTTTGTCTGTGTAAAACAGAGAGTCTCATGCTTTCATTATTAAAATTTCTGTAGCAATTTAGCAGAACAACTCAATGATCAGCTACAAAATGTAGGCAAGCCGTTATTTCACACTTAAAGAGCAAAGCCACGGTGGTGCTTCCATGAAAAGAAGCACAGCAGTAGCCAGCAGAGATTACCTGAAGCATAGAAAACATACTATTTCTAAAAGCCCTAACACGGAAACATCAGCAAATCCTTTGCATCAAGTACCATGTGAGTGTCGTAAAGTGATAAGAAACTCATCACATTTTTATTTCGTCCTCCTGCATTTTCTGCAGGTTGATTTCATAGTTATTAACTGAATTGCAGACAGTTGAAAAATAAAAATTCTTTAATGTCAGCAGCTGGGTTTTTAGATAACATGAGCAGAGAATAAAGTTTCAAGCCCGGATTCTTACGAAGCCCTCACAGACACGCACGCATCTTTCCTAAAACTAAACATTCGTGCTTCCACAGTCGGGAATACTAAAGGAAGAGCAAAGGCACAGGGCGAGGGAGGCTCTGCGTGCCCGCACTCGGCGGAGCCGGTCCCGNGCCGGTCCCGAGCAGAGCCGGCAGCCGGTCCCGAGTGCGGCCGCTCCCGAGCGCGGCCAGTCCCGAGCGCAGCCGGCAGCCGGTCCCGAGCAGAGCCGGCAGCCGGTCCCGAGTGCGGCCGCTCCCGAGCGCGGCCAGTCCCGAGCGCAGCCGGCAGCCGGTCCCGAGCAGAGCCGGCAGGCGGTCCCGAGCGCGGCCGCCCCTTCCCCGCCATCCCTTCCCGCTCCTACCTGCCGCCGTCCCCGCAGCCACCACCCAGCAGACGACGAGGAGCAGCGGGCAGGGNGACAGTCCCGGGAAACGAAGACGGATCTTAAAACATTTCTGCCGATCCTGTCAAGCGCTGCCTCACTGAAAGAGGAGAGCAGATTTTCAGCATCCCCGCTCTCGGTAAGCGATAGGGCAAGGCGCGCCGCCGGCGCTGCCTCGCACACGGATGACGAGCTTCGGGCGATTTCTATTACAAAATGAAAGCATTTCCCTTACATCCATGCCCGCGTGGGCGCGGAGCCCACGGCCGAGCCGCCCGAGCCGCGCGGGGGAGAGCCCGGAGCGGCCGCTCCAGCNGGGGGCCGGACCAGCCGGGAAGGGCGGTGTGACGGGCGAGGACGGCCCGCCCAGGTAACCCGAGCCGGGCGGGAGCAGCGCCCCGGGCCGCGGGGCTGGGCAGCGACGGGAGCGTCCCACGGCCGCGTCCCACGGCCCCGCACTGCTCTCGTTGTGCTGTCACACCTCTGCCGCCCCACGTACTGCCCCTGCACTGCCCTCTGCTCCCAGCCGCCCGTCGATGCCTCCCGCACGCTCAGCACAGACAATTCACAGAATCAGTTGGATTGGAAAAGACCCTGAGATCATTGAGCTCCCTTCCGCAGGAGCCGTCGGTGCCTCCCCGGGCCCGGACTTGGCCGTGCCGCGGTCGCGGAACCGCAGCGATGCCGCGGGACGCGGGCGGTGTCCGCACAGCCCCTGCGGGGACCGCACCCGCTCCGCGCCGCTGCCCGGCCGCCAGCCCCGTGCCCTCCGTGTCCCCTCGCATGGCACTGCAGCGCGGCCACAGACTCGCTAAGATCTCATTCTGTGAGTCAAGGTCGTTTTCCTTTTACAACCGAGTTTACATACTTGTCTGCTACAGCTATTGAACCGTGCCCCAGACGGAGTATGGTTCATATCCTCTTCCAGGAAAGCATCTACTTTAGCACATCCCCGAGCAGTTCTCTTGATGTTGGAGCAGTTGTTCACCCCCTGGCTGAACGCCGCTTTTTGAAGTCCCTCCTGAAAATTCAGCTAATTTCTACAGTTCTCATCTGTGCTAAAAATGCATATTGTTCTTCCTTTTGCGGATCTGCTTTCTACAAACTTCCCCAAACTCTCTCTGCTCCCCCCCTTCCTAATACAATATGGTCACTTGGAATTTTGCTGTCACGTTTATGAGTATGATGCAGCAAGTTTTCCAAAATTTTCACAAAATTGTGAATAGGACATAAGTGCTATTTTGATAAATTTCAGGAGAATAAAATATTTGGGATAAGGCTTTTCCTTCAGAACTAGAATTTTGTGGTAGCTAGCAAGCCTGGTCCTAGTTACCACCCAAATACAGGTATTCTAAAAATAGTACAGATCCAGCAGGGAGGAGTTTCAAGGCAACCCAAAATTTGTCAGTAAAACTAACTTACTCCTAAGTCAACAGAATGTTTCAGTATTTACTCAGCACCTCAAGGAGTTTTGCAAGAGTCCATCTGCTTTTTAGACGCTCATTCTAGAAAAAGGGAAGTGGATCTTTTTATGACAGGGTGGGGAATATCCTGTGTTAATATCGGGCTTTTTTGCTTTTCTGCCTGTTTGTTTCCCTGTGAAATAGGAGCACTTCTAGTTGCTGTTAGAAAGTGCCCAAGGACCTGCAATTATAATCACAGAAAAAAGGGATTTAAGGTTCCAGGATGTGGAACATTTAAGCTGTGCAACAGAGATCGGATTGTGCAACTAATTAGAGCAAGCGTGGACTATGCCTGCTGGAGAGGACATTTGTAGAGTAGAGCTGATCCAAGCAACCCTTCTCTTGCTTTCAGTTTCCTTGCTGATGTTTTCTTTCCTTCCTTCTTTCTGTTTTGTCCACTCCTTCTCCCAGGAGAGCCACTGCCAAGCACACATGCAATCATTCACTGCTTTTGGCTGCCTGCCCATCAACGTTGTCGGCAGCTGAAACATTTTTCCCTCTCTCTCTCCCCCTTCTCCCCAGTGCTCGGCTCCCAATTCACGGCAACCACAGCTCTTGCTGCCACCAGAGCCTTTGATCCCTGCCACCTACCAGAGACTTCCCATTTCTCAACCTCATTGAGTCCTGTCCTGCATCTTTCTGTTGCAAATCTCATGCTAGTTCATGTTCTTGCGAGCCAACGCACCTACGCTGTAGTGACTGGGACTCGTACAGACACACCTGAGATATCTTTCAAATGATCTGTTGAACAAGTACTTGGAGTATGGCTTCATGCTTGGTAAAAGCTGATTTACAATCATGTTACTGACCTGCCCTTGGCCATGTGCTCCTGCCTTTCCCACCGACACAGCCAAAGCCAGTGATTGTGGCGCCATGCACTGAGTTTGCAGATGCAATAAAACAAAAATTCAATGATTTTTTCCTGTGCATGCTCCCTAAATCAGATTAACAAATGGTGCCAATGCCTGGTGTGCCTTCACAATTACTAAGTCCAGCAAGAGGCAACGATTATTAGCAGCACAGAGCTATGGGGTCCCTTTTGGGACCAGAATTTGCTCCACACCAATGTTGAGATTCCTCCTTTCTGATTTTGCAGCAAATTCTGTCAATACTTTAGGTCTCAGGGGACGTAACTACAGGCTCTTCTGAAGATGGCTGAGGTCAGTTCAAAAAAGGGCTCAAACAGAATACAGTTGGATCTAAGGCACAAAAGTCCAAAACTGCACTGAAAAAAACCCAGTCTGACTCATGTGGCTTCTCCCTTTTTGACCTTTGTCGTGTTCTTTGTTCTGTGTTCTTTGAGGACATCTAGAATTTTGCGATACATGTTCACAACAGATGTGAACTCCGCAAACTCTCTCTGAACTGCTGCCCAAGCCTCACTGGAAATGAGAAATTATGTGGAATAAAACCCACCTCCTTTGAAGAGCATTTTTGGGTGGACATGAAACCATTGTGCAAATGTGCAAATGTTATATCCTCCTCTGATAAATTCTATTACAATCCCATGCATTAACTTTTCTGCTCACCGTTCCCTAAGTATCAAGATCTGTTTAATTCACCTATTTATTTGGCAAGGATAATTTATTATTATCCTTTACCCACCAAGGGAGGCAGGGCACAAACCTGGTTTTACAGCTGTTTGGCCAAGGCTTGCAAGAGCCCCATACAGAAGCCTCAGATGTAGGAAAAGCAGTTTGCCCTTTATCCTCTGGTGAAGTAAATAATAATTATACCTGACTTATATCATGTAATAGCTGGTACAACTGCCTGGGCATATACATTAGTCTACTCACCTTTTAAGTTAAGTAAGTTGAAGAAGAGCAACCTCCCCAAAGAGCAAAAGTCTGGGTTTAAAATTGTTACTCCAGAACAGAGCAAAAACCCAACCACAAACTTAATGGACATTTTTTAGGAAAGTCTATGGGTCTGCTGGGACATTTCTGCTGGGACACATTACTTGTGATTCACATCTTGTTTCTATTGATAAATTTGGGTGTATGACTGTCTCTGTTTTCTCGATGAATCATAGTTTTGGGATTTCCCTGAGCTGGATGTTGTGGCACTCATGCTCCTTTAGGATTTCTAAGTCAACATCTTCTATTTGTTGCTGAATAATTTAGTATTCACCATTTCATTTGGTGTTTCTGTGTTTGAAGATTTATTATGGTAATCTTCTTTAGAGGGCGCATATGTGATAGCTCAGTGCACTAGGGTTTAGTCCCATGAATCTTACATTGGTATTAGCTTCCAATCACTCACCCTGTTCTGTGAAATGAAGAAAAAATTAAAAGAAACTCTAGGCAAAACATGTTTATTGCAACACTTATTTTTCCTGGTTTTGTAGTCTTTTGTTTTGACCTGGAATAAACTCTGAACTTGACTGCAATGCGATTTTTTTCCCCCGGCTTCTTGTCAAAATTATTCATTACTCAAGAAAAAGAAAGTGAAAAGAGCAGTATAGGATGGCTGGTCTCAGGAAGCTCTTGAGCAGTTCTGTTCATCCTCTGTGTCCAGTACAGCAGTTAAGAACCGAGGCAAACGAGAGGTGCTCTTCTTTCACAAATAGAAGGTTAAACAGGGCTCGTACAACACACATAGGTACAACATGCAGCATAAAAGCACTCCTGTTACAATTATGTAGCAGGAAGTGTTAGATTTACAGGAGAAGAGAGTAAATTACATCCAGAATAGCTGAAATACTATGTGTATATCACGATTGCTTCGCCACTGCTTGCCACAAGCTTATTATTTGAAGTACTACAGTCTGTGGTTGCATAAGAATTAGCTGTACACAGTGTTCCTCAACACAGCAAGAACTCCTTGTTTAGTTAGAGAACTCAGCTCAGTGAACAGCACATCAACACGTGCTCCTCTCCTCAAGTGGGTAAATTGGGTAAGATGTAGTTTAATTTCTATTAAATTTTTGAGCCCATAATTTCCACTTATGTTCTTCTCCAGTTCTTTTGGGCCAAGTTACTCAAATCATAACGTGGAGTCCATGGGATTCTATCTCTTTAGAAAGGGAAAACAAACATATTTTACCTACTTTGAGACAAAGGTATTATGTTTATGTAAAGTCTTATTTTATATCAAAACACCATGTTGTGTGAGTTCAAAGGTCTTCTGGAACAAAACCAAACATGTTACACACTACAGGTATTCTCTCATCCATGATTTTTCATTTGCTGGCCTATCTCATGAAAAGTCCTGATATCAGAAGAAGTTTAGAACACCAACTAATACGCAAAAACACATCCTTCGCTGCAGTAAGTTCTTCATTCCAGATTGTTTGGGGGGAAGGAAATGGAGCTCTGAGGTTATTTTTCTTAAAATGCTACTTTCTAATCCCTCTGCAGAGAGAAAAGCAGTAGGTCAAAGAGAGAAAACGTTTACACTTTTCTTACTCTGTAAATCTCTAAAAGCAAGTTCTTGTACATAAAATACTGGTAGACCCTTTGTTGCTTTGCATTTCCTATTTGCAAACCATCTGGCTCTGACAAATACCATTATCCAAACCAATCCTGATATTGAGAGTAGCCAAGTCCCCTTAATCCTCACAGATACTTCATCCCATTTCTTTCCCTTTTATGCAAAATTACCAAGGCATCCATTCTGAAGACTCGATGTGTTACACAGCAGTTATGCAGCAGAAATAGTTAGAGGCACACAAATAAAATACATAATTTAGCCAAATTGAGATATAGAAAGAGTGTGTGCCAGGATGTAATTTGAAATATGTTCCACTAATTTTTCAAGATGAAAAAAATCCTGCCATTCCTTAGGCAATGTAAGAAAATCAAAAATGTTAATGAACAATAGACATTTCTATTCTTCTCAAAAAGGTAGCAAATAGAATGTACCCAGTGTATCAGCTACATAAAATGGGCACATATATAGTACACTCTCCAGATGTATCTCTGAATCAAGATCTTCCAGCCATAAATAAAAAAAATCTGGATGATTTCTTTAAACTGGGACAATTATGTAAGAAAAGGATAGATAGAGAAAATGCGATCATCTTCTTGGCACCATTATCCAAAAACATTTGTAAAACAATGGCCACTCCTCATCCTTTCTAGATTGGTGAATACATAAGGGAAAAACAAGTTGGTTTGTTACCAGTCTTTTTATAACCTATCTAAAAATGAGATTTTTCTGTAGAAAATCCAGAAAAATTACTTAGCAGGACAGAAGGCAAATCTTTAGGGCATATCATTTTTGTAATTCATTAAAACTGCATGTAAGTGTGTCTTCTGAAATGCAGTGACTGTATATATTCTAATTGGACTGGTATTAAGTACTTTTTTTTGGGGCAAATTACTGTGACAGCTTTCCAGTATATGACAGTGAAATGACAGGACAACTCCAATACCAACAGCTTCAGAAGTTCAGACAAAAATTCATCTTGGACCATTAAAGGCATCTGAAGGTATGGAATTCCAGTAAAAATAAGGAATAGGAATTGAAAATTCAGCCAACATATTATCTCAGAACATTAAAGACATCAAAAAACATGCATAAGGATCTTCCTGCAAATCCAGGAAAACTATCAGGTTACCTGTAGTATTTGAAGAGCTATGGTGCAAGAGCTTTTGGATGTCCATATCTCATCCTTGCTGATTGTAGTCAAGATACGCCTTTACTACTGATATTTAGAGGTCAATTAGCTCCAAAAGTATCTTGTATTGGATTGACTATTAATGGGCTTCACACCTTTTAGTAAAGCAATTCAGCAAACTCTCACTATATGCTTTTAAATATTACTTGTTGAAAGATAACAATCAGGAAAGTGCTAGCCATATTTACACATACCAATCTCTCTTCCTCTTTCTGAAAGTTTGTGGTAAATTTAGAGCCTGTCTGGCACAAAAGCACATAGAAGCAGAAATGTGGCTAGTTTGTTACAGGCACATCTGTATTTTGCTTGAAACAGCTAATGGGTGAGTTTATGGATCACAACATTGTTTTCCCAGAATATGAATAATTTTAGGTATATAGAATCATGCATAATAAACATTTTGAAATGTGGTCCACTTACTATTTGAAGATAATTTTTGTCACAAAGATTTAGAAGCTTAACATTTTATAGACACTACAGCCAAGCTAAATACCCAGCTGGAGTCCTTTTATTATGGTATTTTGTTACATACGTTTAAAACTCCCACCCTTCCCATATGAACTACTGGAATAATTTTTTACAACTGATAGGATTATGACAAACACGGATGTCAAAAATGTCGCTGGATAAAAGAATTACTGAACTGTGTTCTTTTTCCTGAATCTGAAGCGTGTTACTAAAAAAGAGGCAGAGAATGTATGAAAGCTTTGGGAAGGGGAAGAAGGAATAAAAGAATTCTGGAAAATACATTTTCTTCACCACCTATCAGAAAAAAACAATGAGCTTTCAGAGAAAGGATCTGTTTAACAGGAGGGAACATGCATGACTTGTAGTGCTAACAAATCCCTCAGTTTTGCTGCAATTTTTTAAACCACATCTCTCCAATCATTAGAATTTTTTCCAAAAGTTGTTAAAGAACCTTATAATTTCCAACTCAATTTAAGCTGTTCTCAGAGTTTATATTTGTGTGAGACCATGAGCGGCAAGCAGGAAAACTTGTATCAAATGACACATCTCTCAGGTTTGCTCTCAGTGAGTACAATCCATCCTCTCTTGCAGCTGTGAAAGGTTACCCAAAATTGGAATCAGCTACAGTAAGCTCAACTTTCGTGGAGATTACTTTAGAAATATCTGCTCTGAGGATGTATGAAAATCATAATTTCTTAGGTTTTAGTTATTCCAGACTAGGGCAAGTTTACTCTCATTGAGTGCAATAGGGGTATGTGGACCCCAAGTCACTTTTTAGAAGAGAAAGGTCTCTTACCTGTGACTACAATTTCTCCTTCATGTCCCCTGTCCAACAAAGCTTTTAGCAGCAAATATGATAATAATGCTAATTTCTATATACTCTATACTCCTTCTATTTACAAAGTAGTTTTACATTTTTATTATATTCCATTGTACAACTTTACATAGTACGTCATTGTTTTGATTCATAGTTCAGCAATCCAATACGTATTTAGATAACTGCCTTTCCAAGTCCTGCTATTCATTTAGCTTAAAAAAAAATAGTAGAAAACAAGCACAGTGGTGCAATGTCCAGGCACTTTCAATGTTGCTCAGCGAAATAAGCAAACACCCTGTTTGAAAGCATGGCAACTTTTTTTGTGGAAAAACAAAACAAAACGAAACAAAACAAAAAAAAACCACTCCACAATTGAATCTTTGCTCATCATGGATGGTTTTAAACATCCTTTGTACAGTTCCAAGAATTCCTGAGAAGGCTCTGTGAAATATGATTGATATGTTTATATGTCAGCAGTGGGTCTGAGTGAGCAGTAACTTCCATCACCAGAGGTTCCGCTGATCGCACAGAAAACATGAAGAGAGTCCTGCATCCACGGCGAATGCATTGTGTCTTCATGATAGATCTAAACAAAGCAAAACAACCACAAATTCAATACAGGTTTCACTGCATTATGATAATCAAGCTGTTTAAAAAGGTATGCAAAAGAGATATCCAACCTTGTCTTCAAAGCTGTTTCACAAAGGCAGCGTGACAAAGAAATGAGAAAGAAGAGTAGTTTAGCAATTTCTGTAGCATTAATATATAGACCATTCTGTTTATTACTGGATTACTTTTAGTTACAACTATGCACTGTAGGAAAGAAACAGTTCTCTGTACAACAATTTTTTATTATGTCTTAGCAGTAACAGAATTTTAATAGGTTTTTTGTAAGCATGGGGAGTACGTGCAGCTAAATCCCACAAGACACTCACTACCTCTGTGTCCAGATTTTGTACTTTGTATCCTGAAGGACACTCTGGCAGCACAGGATCCAACTAGGCTGGCAGAGCTGACTATATTTGTTCTCACCATGTGGTTCACCAGTCAAGTGAGTTACCTTGAAATTGCATGAGTGAATTAGTGAAACTGCCATCACTGGCCATCATAAACAGCTTCTGGACATCCAGCTTTCTGCCAGACTCTGAAACTTCCTGGACCTGTTCAGCTGCAGTTTATCAATTTTTCATGTTTACATTTTAGCTTAAAAGATCTGTAAATAGGTCACAGGCTGACCCAGTGATTACCCATCTGTCCTTGCATCTCAAACGAAAGGCACTGCGCCTGTGTTGCTTTGGGACACTGACAATATTTAGAAAAGCACGTGTTATTTGCAATGAGAACCCTAAGTAAATGCACTATACTTTTTATGTTTAACTGAGTAATATTGCAAAATAAGAAAACGTAATCCATTAGGTTGAATTTGTTAGATATTAGGTCATTCGATGGCAATGCAAAGTTCAAGTCAGCTGTTGTACATAATGTTGTGCAACTATGAAGAACAGTGTTCATTAATATGGTATTTTAAGCTGCCTTTCGAGCTATTACAAGAAGAAAGTGAAGAGTATACCCTTCCCAGGGAGCCCTTCACTTGGACATTTCAGTCATATTTTGCCCATTAATCAAAGACAACACAGCAGTGGATAAATCTATTGAGGTAACAGAGAGTGTGTTTTAACAGTGCTTCTTTGTTCTAAAATAAACTTAGCTATTGTACTGTGACAGTGCAGGACTGAGTGATTTGTTTTTGATTTGACTATTGCAAAACTCAAAAGCCACAAAAGTTCCAGCAGCTGCATGCAAATTAGATGTCTTGGCACTAGCAAACAGCTTAGAGTAAGCAGGTGGCAGCTCTTATGAACGAGCCTCTTTGAGCAAAAGTTCAGAAGTGGAGTATACAGGTAATAGCAATGAAAAAACCAGTGTGGCAAATAAGCAAAATCAATACTTTGCACACTAAAAAAATGGTGGCTGCGAGCAGAATAGAAGAGGAATCTAACAAATATAACACGAATGCAGCAGTCACTCTCAAACGGATCCACCCTTACACTCCTACAACAAAATTCATCCCCATCATGAGACTGTTTCCCTGAAATGATATTGTACTCTTCCATAACAAGACTCTGATTCCCAAAATCATTATTTTATTGTAAATTAACCTTATTTACAAACAGCAGCCTAGTGCAGTTGTATTATTTTGCCACGTGCAGAGTTTTCAATTAGTATGAACAACTACTCATCTGACTGTAGAATTTGCCTATCCATTTTTAGTGAGTTAACATGTTGCATCTTTAATTCATAGTCACACGCAGACTGTATACTGACTAACTGGGGGATCCTAAAATCATTCTTCTAAATTTCAAGTTCTATGGACCACAATGCAGTCTGTACCATGGATTTTATATCCTTGATGCTGTATCTACAAGCTTTCTTTTGTCATAATGAAGGCAAAATTAAAGACTAGAGGTATGGAAATTACTTTAGAAAGCCAGTTCTCATCTAATTTCACAGCATGATACTAGGTAGAAGTACAACTGCTCTTTGAATCTCTCACCTCTCTGATGCTACTATTCAAATGTATTTTCCTAGAAAGATCCAAGAAAACATAAAAACATAGATCAGATAAATTAGCACAAATTGTGGCAGTGCATATAAAAGTCATGCTGGCATCAGGCAAAAATTATAAGAAAACATAAATAAGGAAAAAAAACATATTAAAAAAACCCTATAAGCTGGATATAACTGAGGAAATGGAAATTTTGCCAGACAACTTTGACCTGTGACCTCTTTGTAATTTGCAGACCCGACACAGAGCGTGGCATAGGATTTCTGACGACCAAGGGAAGCAGTGGTGTGTCACAGGACTCCACCCTGCAGCACTCTGAATACCAACATCAGGCTGAGACTTTCAGTCAACAGAAAGCAGTTTTAGGAATCCACCAAATCTGCTGCTTAATTTTCACATTCGCTTACTCGTCCTTTTATATTTAGCTACAGAACATGAGTTTTCAGTTAGTTCCCAGACAGTTTTCAGCTTGGTCAGTTTTAAGCACAGAGAGCCACCCCTGTGGGCTCCCACCGTGCAGTACGTGCCTGTTCATGAATAATGTCAGAAAGCTCTTTCACCATATCCTGGAAGTTTGATTTTAACCCCTCATGGTACTCCACTTGATCCTCCTTAATGAGACGCTCGTTGAGCTCCAGAGCAATTCCACAGGCTTGGATAAACTTCCTGGGGAGGAAAGGAATGAACTTGGGGCATTACAATAGTCCAGTCTTCTACCAAAGAAAGCAACTGAACAGACAGGCAAATCTCAGTACTTCCCACCCCCTTTTCTCCAGTGTTTGGGGCAAGTTGTATTCCAGGAGTACCCCTGGCACAGTGAATCACGGAATGAAGGAGGACTGCAACACAGGTATTGGGCTTTCTGCTGCAGCTCCTTTGAGCCTGGATCCTCAGCAGATGGGACAGCCAAACCTGCAGGGCTGGCCAGAGCTGGGTGCATGTGACACACAGGGCTGTGAGAGGTCAGGCTCCCAACAGCAGAGACACCCTCCAGAAGGAAGTTCACACCGTGTGGAGCTGTAATGCTCTTTCTGGCATTATTCATTCTTTGCTTCATTTAACACACATATTTTTTCATAAAACTCAATAAAAATATATTCACAACTGAAGTGGAGATTGTGTTTGCACTGCAAGGCTGGAAAGTAAAACCATGCATGGCATGTTTGCAGGGATTGCTCCCTGATTGCCAGGTTACTTGACACATGGAAGGAGAATTGAATTGGCCCAAATGCTGCTCTCTCCATACAATGAGAATGGAGAAATGGGTGAAATGGGAGTCACCACCACAGAGCAACAAATGCAGGGGCTGGTGGACAACTGGTTGCACCTGAAAAGTCCAGAAAAGAGTGTGGCAAAGACATCACCCTGAGGTGAAACAAGAGTTGCCTAATCACATCTTGGGGGACACTTTCAACTGGGAGGTAAAACCTACCCTAAGGGACAGAAATTAGAAAAACACCTGTGCAAGTCACACAGTTTCAAAAATTAGCAACAGAAACAAGAACAGTGCTCTTCCATTAACTGGGAATGGATCTGCTTTCAAATATTTCATGTTCATCATTACCTAGCAAAAATCCCCTTGGAAAAATTGGCAAACAATGCACAATATCAAAGACCTCTGAAAACAGGACTGTCAGATCTCTGGTTTTCAAGCATACTTCATGTGATAATCTCAAACACCCACACAAACTGTTGAAGCAAGTGTTCAAGCAAACCTCCCCATGGAGAGCACAGCCCTGGACTCGGGAAGTCCTGATATATATAATTTCATTGGCTTTTTTCATATGTATGAGCACCCACAACCCCATGAGACTTGGATCTTTATAAGACATATCTAAATATCCAGCATCTGCTGAGTTTGGAGACAGACAAAAATATAATCAAAGCAGGTACCATCTTCCAGCCAGCTGCTAGTTTTTATTACATTAGAAATCCTACCTGAACATTTCTTTTAACTCATTCACCTTCTTAGCAGGATATTTGTTGGACTGGCTGTCACTTAGGAAAGCTCTGGCATAGGCCAAAGGACCAGCATTAACCTAGAATGAAAGAAGGAATCATTTATGCTAGAATTCCTGCTGAGATAAAAAGAGATACTAGGTTTGTTTCCTCATATTTTCCTCTTATTTCCGTGTGGAAAAGAAGCATGGTTTGAGCCCTAAGGTCACTTATCCAGCTTGAGAAGACAGGCTCACAACAAGGCTGTTTGTGCCTGATTCTTACAGTACAATCTTCAAGACTTAAGTGTATTTCAGCAGTTATTTATGGCTACTTAATGTGCAATTACACATGGACTTGTCACTGTAAACACCACTGGGGAAAATGTTTATTCCCATGAGCCACCCACTTGTGTAGCACTGAAGGTGACAGGAAGGCTGTGCTGGAGGCTGTGGCTGCAGCCCTGAAGCCCGGGTGGTTAATGATTTCTGGAAAGTAAACGTGTTGTGACGATGCCTCACCCTGAGCTGTGTATGTAAATGCAATTCTGAACAGACATCAAACAGACTGACCTGCACAGAAACACAGCCCTGCAGTTTGAGCTGCAGCTGGATCATGTCAACATCACCAGCAGAGCTGCAGAGTTTCTGCAGCTCTGCTGTCTTGTCCTTTATTTCATCAGTAGCGACATCAATTGGTTTTAAATTCACCTGATGTTCATAATTGACCGGAATTCTCTTCTTTACGTATGGAAAGGAGTTCAAAGCTAGCAGAAACAGCAAAAGAAATGCATAGATTGAAAAGTCATGCAGCACATTGGAGTACTCTTCATAGAACATAAACAAGCAGATTCTTGCCCTTGGGGGTGTGAAATCCCAAACAAGGCTATAATTTACTAGCGCAATTCTTTAATCCGTAAAAATGTGCACATAAAAACACAAGGCAAATCCCCCCCTCCCAACCAGAATATTGTCTCATAATTCGAATTAAGCTGAGAGGATCTGTCACACTTCTGGAATATTCATGAGCTAGAATAGTCTCCTAATAGTTACTAATACTGTCTCATGCTCAGATATTTGTACTTACTAGTTAGAATGGTCCTTTTTTTACACTGTTCTTCCACACTGCCATGCTTTTTTCCAGATAATGTGTAAGGAGTTTCAAATACAAATCTATTGATATTATGATTTCTTTCAAACTCAGTTTTTCTTTCAGACATTTCTTTGTCTTCAAAGTAGGGCTTCACGTAAGTCACTTGAATATGGGCATACTTGGGATCAAGGTCTTTAATGTTGACCTATGAAATAAGAGGGTTACTCACAGGAGGAGCAAAGGTTAGTAAGTTATAATTGGCTAATCTGTCCACTGGGATCTGATTTAAATTAATTCCCTGCTGACCTTGCCTCATTGCAGGAAGGCCAGTGACACACCAAATGCTCATTTTGCCCTCAGCTGGGATGTCTAGACCATCCACCAGCAGATAAGACAAGGAGGCGTGGCACAAGAAATACATCAGCTGGTGCCAAACAAGCTGTTCCTGAAGCAGGCAGTCACGTCCACTGACCCATCAATGCAGCACAGGCCTGAGCTACTCAGTCCTTCTAAAAGTTTCCAGACCATGATCCAGTGCTCATACAGTGCTGGGGCAGGCAAACCTGCAGGCCTGCACTGAACCAGCTTTGGGATCACCAGCACTGTCTTTGGTAACCCAGATAAATCCCACTGCAGCCTAAGGGTGTGCACAGCTCTTGCAGGGAGCATAAATAAGTATTCCATATGAAAAGAAAGGAGCTAAGGCTGCAAGGCCCAAAGAGATTTTCTTTTAGACTTGCAGTGTCAAAGCAGCAAGAAGTAACTCCAGCCAGCTGATGTGCTGTGCTGGTTACTAATGCCTTCAACAAGGCTCAGCACGATGGGGATTGCAATTTCCCATTCATAATCCACACCTGGGAGCCAGAGCAGCACCAACACTTGTCAAGCTGTGCAACATGTCCACACACAGGAGCATGAGGATGCCAGGGGCAATGGGAAGCAAGGTGTTTGTAAGAGGGCAGAGGAGAGGGCTCATTCTTCCCCTCCCACTGGCAGAAGGAAGGGATGCTCTGTCATCTTCCTTCAGCTCCACAGAGCATGCAGTTTAACTCTACCTTATTAGAATCCTGGATAATCTTTACGGTCTCTGACCCAAATTTTTCTCCATAAAGTTTAAGAAGTCTGAAGGAGATCTCCGAGAGGCCTGTCAGTTTGGGCTCCTTATAGACGTATTCCTTCCCATCTTCTTCCTCAAAGAATGTCTGGCATTAACCACAAAAAAAAAAAAGCAGTGAGGAACAGCTGCGTTTCTTCATTTGGAAAACTTTTATCTTAGATTTGCTGCTTGGACAGCAAGCTTCTACTAACATTTCAGAAAGCCAAAAAGGTTTGGAAGGCTATGGCTTACAAAGTCTCACTGAACTTTGTCTGTTTAATAGGTTCCTTCAAAAATGGTGTAAAAAAAAAAATTCTTCAACCAACACAAACACAATACGTCATTACTTGAGTACGACCAGTGAGAAATCTAAACAATGTGGAAGGTGATTTGGCCAGCATTTGACCTTTTGGAAGGTTGGAAAGAGACAGGCAGGAGAAAAAAAACACAAAAACAAGGTACAGAGAGGGAGGAGAAAGATACGTAAGTTGAGTAAGCCCTGACAGCAGAGCCACAGGAAGAGTCTGAAATCAAGGAATTTGTGTAGGCTGCATGAGACTTTAAGCAATGAAAAAAGAAATGGGTTTCCTGTGCTTTCATTCCTTTTGTATTCAGGGAAGTGGGATTTGGGACATTTACTGTAAATAGAGACCAAACGGCATCAAAGGCAGTGCTTGCATCACCAGTCTTATCCATAATGGAAACAGCATGGGAACCTCATGGTTTGGTGAGCTGTTCCAGATAGAACTTGTGACACAGCGTTAAGCTATCTGTGTAGCTGGAATATAAAGCCAGAAAAGCTTTAAAGTGCAAAACTGGATCAAGTCCTGGTTGTCCGGATGCTACACAGCTTAATTTTAAGTGCTGATCCAGTTATTTCCACAGCTTCTGGAAAACTAAACTAGCAGTTGTTTCCTTTTATCTGTTGCTAACCTTGTTTACTTTTTACATATCCTAAGTTACAGAAAAGATGAGGGTAAATACAAAATGCATGTTTGCTGCAGCAAAAGTCAATGCTCTGATATGCTGTGTATATAGTGACAGTGGCATTCAAAGGTACAAACCCATGATGGCTTCAGGGGTATTCACCATCTCCTCTAAGAGAAGGAATGAAGAAAGGCAAGGCTAATATTATTTACCTGGTGTTTTCTAAAGAGGGCCCTGCACCTCCCCTATGGTTATGAGTCCAAAAGCAGAAACAGGTTGCTCAGAGACAGAAAGGACATGAGTGTATCACACTCTATTAGATTAACTGCTATAGGTGGGGAAAAAAACCAAAACTACAACTGCTTTTAAGCTCAGAAGACTTCATGAGATATGATAAGATCATGCTGCTTCCTGGGAATCTGAGCCCCAGATCTTACTCAGTTTTCCAGCTACCTCAGCTAACAAAAATACTACCTATCTCTGCATGTGTGTAACCAGCATTGATAGATATTTTGCCTCCAGCTTCTCTCATAACCTTTTACTCTGCTAATATCTAGAAGGGAGCAGCAATTTTCTGTAGAAAACAATGTCTGTTAGTACTACTGTTTATATACTGTTTATATACGGTTATATACTGTTACTAGTTATATACTAAACACACTAAATTGTGTCTGTGTAACCTAAAATAACTATAATTGCAAAAAAACCCTCGGTGTTTTCTGAACCCACTAAGCCATTTCATAACTGCCGAGTTGTTTTATGAAAAGCCTACCAGCAGAATCATAAACTTTATAATAAATCAAGTGCTCCTGGAGGCAGATACAAACCCTCACCCCCAGTGTGCAATACCAAAACGCTCACGTAGACACACTGGTGGCTGCACCAGAGGAGCTTTTCAGCTCCAGGTCTGACAGAGCAGCAGCTTTTGGGGCCAGCATGCCTGGTGAGGGGTAGCTGGCAAGCCAGTGTATATACTTACTTGTCCATAAAAGGCCACTCTGAAAAAGGTTCCAAGAAGCCTCTTCCTTGTGTGCATTACTTCCAATATCTTAGCATATGCTCCGTGGAGTGTTCTGTACAGCTGGGTGAGTTTCTGGAAATCAGATTTTGACATTACGATGAAAGCAGGATTTTGCAAGCGGGACACTCTAGCTAACGCCGGAAGCTACTGAGGTATCTGAACACAATCCTCTGGAAAATTGAAACCTTAATTTCTAAAGAGGTTGAACCCATGCAGACTTGTTTGAAAAACCTGGTTTTAAGTACACGCCTAGTGTCAGGTCTGCAGGGTACTACAGACTGGAGTATCACCACTGCCCTTGGAGAGAAGGCTGAGTGCACTGTCTCAGCGTGTTTCCTGACTGAGCCTCCACAGACACAGCAGCTGGCAATATTTTACCCAGGAAGTATTTCTCTGATTAAAAACAGCTTTACAATGAAAAAAAATAGATCGAGGTAAGGCTTCCCCCAGCTTCAGTTATATGACTGGATGTTCTGTCATGGCAGAGAGAGGGAAAGAGGACCAGTATTAAACTGAAGCACAGGTCATAGCACGTGATGGGAAGGAGCAAGGCTGGGAACAGCTTCTTTCCTTCCTCTCCACTTGCCACTGAATTACCCACAGATCTAGTCCTTTCTTTGAACTGTTCTCATTCTGTTTTTAACCCTTAAAAACCTCAGGTCTCAAAAAGAATCTAGCTTTGATGAGCATATGGAATGACAACAGTTTTATTTTACGGGAAGGAAGGTGGTAATTATTCACTGAATAGGAATCACCTGTGTCCTTAGCCTTGATAATTACCTTTCACATCATTGCTTTCACTAATTCTTTAACAACCAACAATGAAGCACAGTGTGTGCTTTACTGACACCAATTCAGTAATAAAAAAGTCCCCTGGGTTTTTTTTTCTTACCAGTCTAGAAAATTACCTGCTCTATGCAAACTAGTTCAAAACACCCACCTCAAATTCACGCCGCTTTTCATAAATAGGAATGATCAGTTTGGAAACTTCAGAAATTGTTTCATAACGCTCTGCTTTCCACAGGCCATCTATACACTGCTCCAGCAGCTCCACCAGGACCTCCTGTGAGAACCAAATGGGTGGTGGTAATAACACTGCAACTTAGAAGATAAAACCATTTTAACTTCAGATACTTTTATCAGATCCCAGAATAAGTAATTGCAGTTACATAAGTTTAAACTCTGTGTATTTCTGGCCTTTCTAAAGGCATTCTCAATTTTGGGGAGGGGGAAGGGGAAGGAGAAGAAAAAGGACAAGTTATTTTTAAAATGCTCATTAATTCTTCATAAATCATTAGCATAATAGCCAGCAAGTATGTCCTGGTTATTTAGTTACTTCTCTAGGAAAATGCAAAAACTCTGCGAGAGTATGGACATGACAGCACTGGAGGTCAGAGGTGTGTGTCTAAGAAACAATGCAAGGAACAAGCAGTGGGCTGTGATGCCAAGGATCCCCAAGCCTCGATGGATGGGCAGCTGGGCTGCAGGGCCACCTCGCTCAGCTGCGCGGCCGACCCCAGGCAGCTGCACAGGGGTGGTGCAGAAGTACTCATTAGGCTTTATGACTCATGGGTGGATCTACCCACTTCCCCAATGCCTTGCTATGGTTTCTGGATTCTTCTGCTAACATGGTGTCCTGCAGCACAGCCCTAATGCCAGGAGACCCCAGGATGACCTCTCCCTTGGCAGAGCTTGACTTCATTCCGTCCCTCCTTGGAAATACCACACCCAGCTGTGCTGCCCTGTGCTGGCTGCATTAGCATTTGCATAACACAGCAGGCAAAGGCTGTGGTGCAGCTTTTTCAGTCTCAGTGCTAGAAAAGCCTTTCATAGGAATCAAGGACTTACATCAGCTTTACCTGTCTGAATCATACACAGAAAATTCCTCAGAGCAGATTTCTCTTGGGAAATTGCAGTGGAACAGTCTTGTTTACAGATACCAGTGAACAAGTGCAATTTGTTAGAGCTCACATGAACAAAGTCTAAAACTAAATCCTAATCAGATATTAAATATCCTGTATCGACAGTACAGGACCTCACCTCACTGTAATGTACGTCCATCATCCCACCATCTTCTTTCATGGCACCTTCTTCATCAATGTTGGGAGTAATTTTCCTGAAGGCAGTGCATCCACTGGGAAACAGTTCTGCAGCAGACAAAAGCAAATGGATTAGTGGAATTATCTCAAATGTGTCAGGCTGCTGTACTTTGACCTGAGCTGGCAAGTCAGTACCACTCAACAACTCTCTCACTGCCCCACTCAGCCCTGGTGAGATGGGGAAGAGAATCAGGGAAAAGAAGTGAAACCCATGGGTTGAGATAAGAACAGTTTAATAATTGAAACAAAGTAAACTAAGGTAATAATAATAAAAGAGACAGAGATATAAACCTCAAGAAAATCAAGTTATTCACAATACAGTTGCTCATCACCTACTGACCAATGCCAAACCCATTCCCAAACCGGCCCCCTTTCCAGGTAACTCCCCCAGGTAATACATTGGGCATGACATTCTGAGATGTGAAATACCCCTTTGGCCAGTTCAGGTCAGCTGCCCCAGCTATTCTCCTTCCCAGGTTTTTGTGCAGCTCCTCACTGGCACAGCATGAGACACTGAAGAAGTCCTTGATTTAGAGTAAGCACTACTGAGCAACAACCAAACTAGCAGTGTGCTGTCAACATTACTCTCACACTGAATCCAAAACAGAGCACCAGCTACCAAGGAAGAAAAGTAACTCAATCCCTATGCAGCTATCACTAGAGAGCTGGGTGGTAAGCAGACAGCACTGTACACTCCTAGCAAGGAAGTACAGTTATGTACCCCAAAGCTTTGGGTAGTTCAGTACCGAACCATTCCAGCCTCTGTATATGTAAAGAGTGCCAGTGAGAGAAATAACTTCATGTTCAAACTTAATTCAATACTCCTTTAGACTTGTTCCTCTTCCCTTTTAGGAGCTCTCCTTTACCACTAGTTGTGGTAAACAGCCTTTGTGTACAAATAAAACATTGCGAACTTTCAATACTCCCCTCTCTGCAGCCATGTGAAATGTGTATATATATCACAAGAACAAGTCCTGATTTTTCCCACCTTGCCAAGACAAAGTACAGAATTTAGAGGGACTCCAAGCCTCCTGAGCAGGGCACTGGAGAACTTTCCAGCCAAGGCAGTGCATGGAATCAGCTTGTATGCAGCCTTAACTTTCTGAAATGTTAAGGGTCCACTACAACAATTACTCCCTTACATGGAAATGAGAAATGTGGTCAATATATCAACTGTGGAACAGGTATTTAAAAGAAAACCTGCAATGTGGTGTAACTTGAGAACACACAGCTCTGTCCTTACTTCCTGTTTCGCACTAAGCTACAAAACTCTCCTTTTTTCTGATTGTTCTTTACATATGTGTATGGTTAGGCAACAGTCTCATTTTTTGACTGAATTTTGACTGCTTTATTATATAGTTTTCTGTACTGCCCATAGTAATAATTCTGATGATCATATTGAGTCAGTTTTTAACTTGGCCTTCCCCTGTGAGCACATTCTCTAACGTAAAATACAAGTGAACATTTAAACCAAGACATGATGTGTCGGTTCTTATTTCACTCAGCACCACGCTAGCATGGCTGTCCAAGTAAACAGGTATGAACAACTGGAGTAATTTCTTAAAAAATACTCATAATCTTTTATCTTTATACACTACAATATTTTTTTTTCCTTTTTAGCTTGTTTATAAAATAATTATTTACTGAATTGAGAGAGCCTTGTCTTTAAAAAGATTCTGATGCCCCCAAACTCCACTATTATCTTCCTTGTATCCCCAAACAGCAGACACTTACTCTTCCTGTGCAGGAACTCTGCAACAAGGGCTGCTACGTGAACATAACACATGGCTGCCTGCAAAGCACAAAGGGAAATTATTAAAATGTCATCTGTCAATCTGTCCTGTTGTGTACCACATTTTTAATTGCACAGATTACCTCTGAGAAGTCTCCGTTCTTCACATGTATCTTGGCCATGCTGTCCAGCCACGTTTTCCGGAGCTCTGGGGTACTTGCGTAAGACTTGGCTAAACTGTACTGGAGATCTACCAGCATTTCTGGGTCCTTTTCATGTTCTTTCATTTGAGCAGTAGCCATGAGCACTGTGCGGATTCTCTTTGTCAAATCTTTGACTTCAGAAGGAAAAGCCGTTGCCTGACACAAAACAAATAGAATGAGAAGCTAATACAGAAAATACAGGCTTTGTCAAGGAATGACCCTTTCAGCCAACACTCCACTTATCTGAAAACACTGAGAACATGGTAGATAAGGCTAATTAACTCTTCCTTACTGAACTCACACTGCACACAGTGTTCAGTGTTTCATCTGCATTCAGAGGCATTTCAGCTGTGACATGCTCAGGGCCAGTCTCTCCAGGTCGTGCCCAGGATGCAAGGCTGGCTATTCCCATGCTGCAATGAGGCTGCCACTTTGGCATCCTGAGGAGCTGGTGTGAGAGCAACACAGAAGTGCACCATGCATGCAAATGTCCCTGGATGAGACCACAAACCACGGCTCCAGCATTTTTTCATGTCATTCAACATCTGGCTTGTTAGGCTCTGATGTGGTCTCTCTTCAATTCCTAAAACACTGAAGGCATTTGTAGAGCTTCCCACCACAGGAATGTAGTAGAGAAACACGTGCTCTGATCTGATCCCCTGCTCAGAACAAGGCCATCACTGAGCTAGAGCAAGGCTTGTCCAGCCAAGTTCTACAATCTCCTAAAACAGAAAATCTACCTCCTTTCTAGGCCCTGCTCAAGGGCTGCACAGTGTTCTTGGTAAGTAATTTTTTCTTAAGCAAAATTGGAATTGCCCTTGCTGCAACCTGCATACACTGCCTCTTGTCATGCACTCCACACCTCTGAAAAGAGTCTAACTACGTGTCCATAAACTGCCTGCTGTGGAAAGCAGCAGCTAGGCTCCCTCTCAGCTCCCTCCCCTCCATGATGAGCCTGGTTTACATTCCCTCTTCTCAGACTCCTGTTCCCCAGCTGCTGCTGTGGCTGTGCACGACATTCTCTCCAGTATGTTGAAATCTCCCTTGTACTCTTGCACTTACACAAATACATGAACTCAATATAGTGATCATCTCATGATGTAAATCACTAGTATGGCTCAGTGAAACCCTTACCAACATCTGTGTGCAGAAAAGAACTGAGGCTTTTGCCAGGTACATCCTACCTATAAATTTGTTAGATCACAATTAAACACCTAATGGAAGTTCCCATTACGCCTTTAGGTCACAGGATAACCATGGAACTGTAAAAACACTTCCCATTTCCCCTGTCCTGCCTTGGCAGCTACTCTGTGTGAAATGGAGCAAGCTGCAATTGCTCAATGGATTGGGCACAAAACACTAATTCTAGCACAAAGATAGGCAATTTTTTTCCAAAGAAATACAACCATTAATCTCCACATAAGAGGGCTTTCTTAGCATTACTGACACTCAGCTGATTAAAACTAAATCCTGCTAATTATCACCTTCAGGCAACAGAAATACCAGACCCTCCCTTGTAATTTCTCTCAAAGCTGGGAGTTCTTGGAAAGCTCTTTGGACAACCTTGCAAGCAGAACACTGCAAAGCACAACCTGAGCTGCTGGGCTCCCTCCCCTTGGCGTGAGGCCTCACGTTTGGAGCATGACCTGCCTGAGCAGCTGGTCCTATTGCTGTTGGCATGACACTCGTTTACTGAGCAAATGCAGCCCACTACAAGCCTATAAATCACAATTCCAATCATTAGCCCAAACCTTAAACACAGTTTCTTGGAGTCTGTTCCCAGCCTCGCATAAATGGTTGCTAGCATACGATGGGATGTGACACCTCCAGCTCACCTTCATAGGCCTGTCGCTGTTTGCAAAGTTGTTAATGATGAGCAAGGAGTCCTGAAATCTGGTCCCACCACTCAGGGCCACATCTGCAATTAACTGGCTCACTGCAATTATTATCTGTTGGGACAAGGAAGAAGCTTTATTTAAACAAGCCCTAATAAAAGAGTTTTATTACGGTCACAGTTAATAAAATGCTCACAGGAAAACATCACATCTTTTCCACCACGTAAGCAGCAGTTGGTGTTATGGCTTAGCTCTCACATTTCCCAAGGACAAACACTCCCCAGAGGACCAAACTGTAACAATCCAAGTGTTATAATATGAATCCCTGTCTGGACATTAGCCACCTTCTTCTGGGATTCATCACAACCCAGAGGGTATTCATCTGTCCCACTAGGTATCTACATTTGCTTCAAAAACTACCAATGCCAGAAGAGCAGCTCCAAGGAAATCCCTTCTCCTGCCTCAAGGGCAGCTGTCCTTTCCACCCCATCCCAGCCAGCCTCTGGCACAGAGATATGTCTGGTGTCTGACACTCTAAAACTCAACAGCTTGGAGTACTCGATGGCAATTATTTTACCTAAAGGTGCCTGGATCAGTCACTGGAAACAGGAATTAGGCAAAGCCTGGAAAGCAGGAGGATTTTTGTCCATATGGCAATGGCAGGATCCGCTGCAGGTATGAGCTCACAGAGCTCTATTGCTGTATCTGTTCATTAAATCTGAGGTGTCCTGCTCTCTAGCTTTTCTCCAGCCACTGACCTGAAGATGCGTTCTCAGAAACGTTCTCCTTTTGGTGAACTCAAAATTATTTCTCATCAGGAGGTACAGAAGAGCAGAGGCTTCGTTCCTTGTGGAGGACACCTTGGAAGTGCAACACTTCAGGATCTCATAGCAGAGGGCAGCACACATGTTCACCCTTCCCTTGAAAAACGCTGAGGGAAACTTCACAAGAGACATGCAAATATTAGAAAATACACCACTAAATGGCATAGGGTTCAGATGGGCAGGGGCACAGGGCAACAAACTGAACTCTAGCCTCAGCAAAACTTCTGCCAGAATTCTGAGCCTGAAAGTATTGGTGGGAATGAATTTGGGGCCTATTTTTAACCACATTTCCTGGGGCAATGTGAACTTTGCTGTCATGCTTCTTGGGGATGTGATAGCATATGTCCATCTAACCCCTTCCCTGATAACATCTGGGCTTATTGTCAAATTCTCACCACACTGGACTGACAGAATCATGTTCTTACAAAAGCCATAATAACCAGCAGTGGGGCAGAGAGGAGATGTCCCACAGACATTCCCACCATAAGCTACTATCTGGAACATCAGAAAATCTGTCAGAGCCCAACCATGAACCCAGCCTCACTGGGAAACGTGACCTGCAATGCTCACACATCTGTTTCTACAT
Source organism: Melanocharis versteri (assembly GCA_013397845.1). Lineage (NCBI taxonomy): Eukaryota > Metazoa > Chordata > Aves > Passeriformes > Melanocharitidae > Melanocharis > Melanocharis versteri. Next base: position 541,622 of record VZTG01000875.1, on the reverse strand, counting down.
GATCCCCCAAAAACATCTAAAATCATGCCTGCCTGCCCTCAGGAATGCAAACAAGAGACTGGCTTGTCCCTCAGAGCCTAAAATTCAGTGACCTGCCCTGCCTCCCTGGACAGGGCCACCCAGCGAGCAGCAGGACCAAGCCAAGCCACAGTGCAAGCTCCCAAGGTCGCAGCAGAGCTCGGGGACCTGCAGCAGGGAGAAGGGGAACACCAGCACCCTGGTGGCCTGTCTGTCCCCTCACCAAACCCTTGAGCACGGCTGTCAGAGCAAGCTCAGCCCTGCCTGCAAAGGGACACCTGCAGCAGAGCCCTGCCTCAGCGGGCAGCAGCCTCCCGGGGACGCCAGGCTGCGTCCGTCTGGCTGCGGTGACAAGAAGTGGCTGGCAGCGAGGTGACACCACGCTTGGCTTCCCTCCACACCGGCCACAGCAGGCTGAGCACAGGGAAGCGGAACAAGGAAGGGCTTTGTGCTGGCACGCAGCCGCTTCCACAGGCACCACAGGGACCTGCTGGGGAGGGGGGATGCCAACACCTCCCGAGGGCACTGCACAGCAGCACTCTGCTCCTTCTGCTGCAGCTGGCCACCAGGCCCAGAGAATTTCCTGGCACAAAGAGGCAACAGGGGCAACCATGGTTTTACCTGTTCAGAGGAAAGATGTGTTCAGTTTGTTCGAGACCCCACAGTCCATGGTCCATCAGCCCCTTTTATCTGCCCCACTACCTTCTGCCCGTGGGAGATGACAGTAGACAGTGTCAGTCAGAGGCTGAAGCTGTTATTGTGGCCCTCTATTCCTTGCATTAAGTATATATGTTCCAGGAAAACTTGCAGGTACTGCCGTGGCCACCACCACGGTGCGCTGGTGACAGGGTCTTAAAACAGGGATCTAGGACCTGTGGCTCGCAAGATGTTGGGATTGCACCAAGAAACCAGAATTAAGACACAAAATACTTCGTGTTCACTGCCTTTGGCCAAAAAATATCTTCAAAAAACAAAACGGGAGAAAGGAAGAGGCAAACAAACATCATAACAACACAGAGCCAGGAAGATGGTGTGTGCACTTGGGAAAGGAGCTCCCAAGGAATCGCTGCCCACTGCAATGCTGGCCTTCCCGCAGAGCGAGAGGGGATCATGGTCAGCACTGGGCTTAGCCCAGAGCTGGCACAGCTCTGTGACTGGGCACGCACACAGATGGCTGGCACCTGCTCTCAGCAGGGACACTGCCTGCCTGCAGAGGCTTTCCAGACATTTCCAACCCACTGCTAGGGACAAAACCCCTAGGAATCTGCAGCAGGAGCAGCCCTGTGCACTGCCCTCCACCCCACACCAGCTCTGGAGGAAAACCTGTGCCCTTTGCACAGGGAACCCATGTCCCTTTCTGGAGACCAAGCCCAGGCAGATGCAATGGCTCCTGGTGCCAGCTTCAGGGAAGCAGATCCATGGGTGAATGCTTCCTGGAGACCTGGCCAGGTGCTGCCTGTGGCTCTCCAGCTGGCCAAGAACACACTCCGGGGAGAGCATGAAACAGCCCCTGTAGTGATGACTGTGCACACTGGAGGAGCCCATTCCTGATCCAGCCCCAGTACAATGGACCAGAGCAGGAGCCAAGCCAGCAGTCAGCTCCCAGAGAGGCCTCAAAGGGACGTGAGGGCAGGACAGCCACGGGGACAGGCAGAACACATGTCTGAGCTGGTCTTTAATGCACACCCCTCCTCTATGCATGTTTTCCTTTATAACCCTTAATTTAAAGACCATTCCTAAGCATGCATATAGGTATTTATATATGCATTTATCTGTAAGTGATGCTCTGAAAAGACAGATTCAGTTCTTAAGAAAATCTAGAGTGTGAAACAAGAACAATCCAGCTTTTGTTAGTTCTTACCAGCCAGTAAAACAGAGGCAGCTTTCTTCCCAAATTCCCAGAACACACACATGCAACCAAAACCAAAGATGCAAACAATTACAGAAGTTTTTTGTTCTTTGCTTCCTTGCAACATCGTTTTTAAGTCTTTTGCCTACAAATAACTGGATTTAATGCAGAAGAAAAATTTTGGGATGCAGAATACATCTCAGGAGTTTTTTCCCTCCAGCAACCATTTGCTGTGACCACAAATAAGAGGAGGATTCTTTTCATTGTAACTATAGCTACAGAAGCCCACAAAAATGAGAAATTTTCCATTCTAGCTGAGACAAAGGTATAACTCCTTTTTGCTTTTCTTGAAGTTGCAAAGTAGAGCAGAGCTAGTATTTGAAAACAAACTTGCAGGAAAACATGTCATCCTTGACTTGTCATGAAATGCAGTTAACCACCTGCCTCAGCCACCACAGCCACTTTAAGCCTTAGAAGAACCCTTGAGAGGACTTAAAAGGAAGTTTGGGTGGTGTGGTTATGGATTTGGCAAAGAAAACACTTCCTCCTTATAGATACCATCTACTGGGCTCATATCTTGCTCTTACAGAAGCCATATGTGTCCTGCCATAGGGGAAATGTGAGAAAGCTGAAATCAATAATTGGTATCTTTAAAGACTCACGATGCAAAATTCAGTGTGGATTTAGACTTGCATAAATCCAAGAAAACAACGCCACTGCCCATCCTTGCAGCAGCCAAGCATGCAGCCTCCTTGCTGTCATGGGTGTTTTGGAAAGCAAGTGTGGAACCCCTGAAGGGCTCCAGGCTTTGAAGGCTGACAGTGGGATCAAATTGAGCAGGTGTGCAAGTTTGGCTCCACATTTTTAAAAAACCCACAGAAAATATGCCAGGAAGGCAAGGAACGTCTGTTATTTGCTACAGGCACAAAACAAGTATTTCTGGCTAAACAAACTTTTGGCTAGTAAGGGGAAAAGTGGGGTGTGTGCAGATCTGCAGCAGGATGGATCTCGAGGCTAAGCAGATCACAGGCAAGCAGAAAACTCAAAAGAAAGGTAGAGCAATAAACATGCACTGAATCCTGCAGAAAACAGTGATTCCTGCCCCTGCCAGCTGCCAATCTAGCAGGCTTTAAGAAGCGCCATGGAAAAACACTTTGTAGGAGACCACCCTGACTGGAGCAGACAGGGAGCCAGCAAGACCTCTGCATTTCTGCTTCTCTTGTGTTTGCTTAGCACAAGCCAAAATCCAGCCCTAGACTTAAACTAACTCTTAGCTTTGCTGTGGCATTATAGCAAAATGTACGAAGCAGACTTACTCCACCTTTGAAAAACAGTTTAGCAGTCTCTTCTTTTAATCAAACTTTGCTCAGCAGCTAATGCAAAAGCTCCTTTGGAAGTTACTTTTACCACTCAGATGCTGTGCCCTGCCTGGCTGCAATCTGCCACATGGATTTTCCTTGTTAATGAAGTGTTGCACTCAAGGGATTTGCAATGTTTTAATTAATTTTGTATTTATGATAACTGCACAGCTGGAGACGAATGGTGTTTGCATGCACATCAGGTCTTGAAAATGTCCTTATGAGCAGTGGCAGGTTTTGACAAGCACAAAGGGCAATGCCAGCAGTAGCACCAGTCACTGCTCTTTCGTGGTCAGCTGTGGCTTTGTCACCACTTGAGCTCAGGGCATTAAACAGCCTCACTACCTGCCAGGGCTCAGAGAGCACAGAACAAGGTTCAGCAAGAACTATCATTTCTCACAGGCAGTGGGTGAGGAGTTGCTTGTCAGTGCATGCATTATTTAAGCAATAGCTCTGTCAGCAACATTGGCAGTTTGGGGCAAAGATTCAAGCACCAGCTTTTGGTTGAACAGACACTAATCTTTGTGACCGAGGCAAGTGAGGGAATTCCTCATGATTTCTCCTTCTGCTTCCTGACACCCAACAAATAATAAATAACTAGAGAAATTAACCTGGGCTGTTTTTTAAATCAGCGAAGCTGTTTTCTAAAACACATCTCCAAAATATCAGTTTATCAGGAGTTTAGCCATACTGGCCTCTCTGCCATACTTACAAGTTCTCCCACATCCTTGTCATGTATTACATACCTTGCTAATGAAAGCTCTCAGAGAGGCAAACACGTGCTTAAGAGCTGCTTCTGACTGCCCATTTTTGAGAAAAGCCAGATGAATATCAAAAACCTTCTTCATAAGTGGATTGTGGCCATCGTTGCTTAAAAGCTGTGTCTGGAAAGCAACAGGAGAATTTACTTGGCAGAAATGTTGTGCCTGAAGCTGGAAATGACAGAGATAATTTTGCATAATTAATCACATTAAATCTTAAGCCAGACAAGCAACAGGGCCTTCAGTAAAAATATAACCAATAAAATGTGACAACTATTAAAAACTTACAGTAGTTAGCAGGGGCTATTTTTGTAGCAGAGAAAAAAACCTAAAGTATTTTATCACTTTTGCATCACTAATTCCAAAACCTAAGTCAACATTCTGTACAACTTTCACTGGTTGCCTAGTTATTTTAAATAAAACATGCTGTTACCAATGTAACTATCACACGGGGTTTTTTTCATTTCTTTTTATTTGTCTTGAATATTGTTTTGTTTGCAGCCCAAAAGAGAGAGAGGGAAGAAAAAAAAAGACCCATTTCTTCACTGGATAGATTCATAGCTGTGGTTAGTCATTTTACTTCCCTAGTTTCCTGCACCGTTTTGCTAGTTTGCACCTTGTGGAGATATGGTAAAATGGAATTACTTGGGGGTTATTGATGCAGTTTGGTGTCAGACCAGGTGGGCTGTGCCTGCTGCCATCCTCACAGGGCTGTGCAGGAAGTTTGGGCACGACACAAGGATGTGGATATCCCGTATTGACAGGAAATCAACAGGCCCCATCCCACTGCCAGTCCTCACAATCCTTAGGCTGGCTCAGATTTTGACACCTTGTACAGACCTTGTGGTAAGTTTAAGATCCAGACTTTTACACTGAGCTCATTTCCTGTGGCAGCGGAGCAGCATCAGCCCTGCTGCTGCAGCACAGGACCCACTCGTGTGTGGTAGCACCGTGCGACCACAAAAGCGAAGCAGGAGCCCACTAAAGGGGAAGGGAACCCAGTCTATACTGTGGTTTGAAAATCACATTGTTTTGTGGTTCAGCGATATTCCAAAAGAGGCAGCTGAGAAAGTCAAGCAACCTTTAAATGTTGCATTGGAATGTTTTGCTGTTACCAAACTTCCAAGGAGTAATTTAACGTTTGCACCAGGATGGCTTTTTGGCTCTGCAACAGAAGCAGAGGCTATGATGACCTCTCTCTTCATCTCCATCTAAAAAGGAAATCTTCATTGTGCTTGCTCTGAAATGCAGAGCTGTTCTTGTGACACTATGCAAGACACGCTGCCACATGCAGGATTCCTCTGACTACACTTCAGGAAGGGCATTTCTGGAACAGTATTTCGCTGTCATCCTGGGGTTCTCTTCACCACAGAGGCCTTGGATCTTGTAGATGGCAAAGACTGCCAAAAGCATGAATCCCAATATGGAAGAGAAGACTTCTACCAGTGTTTCTGGTCCTGTCTGCACTGGTAACCACAGCTGGAGTGCCTCAGCCCCAGAGATACCCATGTACAATGATTCAAAGAAGTCTGGGCCTCACTTCTGGGTGATTGAGGGTACAAAAGAGTGACTGTTCTAAAAATGTTGGACATTAATTTCCCTTTCCTCTAGTCCCTCCTTTCTACACGATATACATTTCCTCTTATTTTATTTTTGTAATACCTACAGCCATGGTATAACATCCACAGGATTTTCTCTGGCCTTGCAGTTTTGAAGAAATGGCAAGACTGTGTAAGGGTACAGTTACTCTGAGACCCTGTGAAACACTCAGTGTTTTGGAAAATAAACAAGCTGCAAATGATTTGCTTTTGTAAAGCCTTCCATATTCTTCCACTCTAGGAGAACAGACCACCAAAATCCACACACATATGCGAACACAGCACACTTTTCTACAACATTTTTGATTTCAGTGCTGACCTTGAAACTCTGAGTGAAAAAAGAGATGGTGTCCAGCACTGTCAGGCACACTTCGGTGGCAATATTACCCTCCAGTAATGCCTGGTGCACAATATCTGCTTCTGAGGTGCCTGCATCTGTGTACAGAGAGAAAATCAGGAGGAAACAGTGTCCAACACTCCAGCTCCCAAAAAATCGAAGTGCTGATATAGATAAGGCTCTCCCCTTGCACTTCACTGCATTTGGGAGATGATGCAAGAATAGCAAGATGCTGAATTTGCCAACTCCATTCAGAGAAGCTGCCTCAGCCTGATGCCACACCAGGAAAACAGTATCAGTATTGCCCCCTAATATCACTGTCTTTAAAGCCAGACAGAGCATGAGGTGTCCAAGCTGTCTCCAGAGAGAGAAAATGGCAAAGTGCTTCAATGGGACAAAATGCACCCACATGGAGAGGCTTAGAGCAGACCTCAGCACAGGTCTCTGTGCAGTGCAGCTCTCCTGCTCGCCCTGCTCTCCCCCCAAACCAAGGCGTTACCTGCACACACACTCAGCCAAGGAGCTGAGCCAAGACAGGCAAGAGCAGAAAGCCACGCCAGTCCTAAGTCCCAGGGGTGATTTTTAGGGGGCTGGCTTAAATGCCACCCTCACCCATCTAGAAATGTTGCAGGGAGGACTGGCAACCACGACAATTCTGCAGGATTTGGGTAACCTGAAGCAACCAGCAGCAAGTGGAAAATGGCTACATGCAGTTTCCATCAGGCTGACACACGCCCTGAGCCCTTCTGGGTGTGCTGTACGTACTGTGGTTGAGGGTGAAGGAAGACTCCAAGCTGCCCAGGTGCTGGAGCCGCCCCCCGGCTCTGCTGCGGAGCGCCGGCATCGTCTGCGATTTCCTCTCGGCTGCCGTGTGCTTGGATAACCAGGCATCGTGCACCCTGCAAGGGGGAGCAAAGGCAGGGCTTGGGCCAGCAGCAGCGGCCACATCACCACAGAATCACACCAGGCACCAGGACGGAGATCTCCTCCCTCCAGCACACCAGTCTGGTTTATCCGGGACAATCCCGGCAGGACTGACCGGACGCCGCCGATCTTGCCTGCTCCAGGAGGCCCTAGGGCTAACGCAAGAGCAGGGATGCTGCTCGGGAAGCAGGGATGCAGCCGGGACTCTTGGCTCACCTGCAGCTGGCTGGGGGGGACACTGCCAACCTGCGCTCGCCTGAGCCTGGGGGTCTCATGCAGGAGCTGGAGGGGAGGGAAGGGGCAGGGCGCTGAGGTGAGGGGCCCCTGCTCACGGCACGGCACTGAGCAGAGCCCCGGGCCCGCTGGGGTTTGCCCAGCGTGGGTGTGCACGGGCCCTTCCCACCTCCGCTGGGGCAGGGAGCACGGGCACAACTCCCACACCAGATGGAAGGATGCAGTACCTGGCAATGTTTCTCTTCCCCACGTATCTGAAGTGAAACAAACACACCCTAGGAAGAAAATGAAATTTGTGTCTGTTACAGATTCTGCAGATCAGGGACGATCCAGAACATTTAAAACCTATGCTGTTCTTGCCTGCAGACACACTTCTCTGTGCACAAGCATTTGGGTCTCTATTTACAAGTCACTTGACCTCACTCCCTTGGTTTCAAAATTCTGTGGCGCATCCCTGTCTTCTCACCCATCTGTTCCCCCAGATTTGCTGCAAAGTGGAGGCTGTGACAGCGACAGGGGAAGCTGAGCCCACAGGTGGTGGGACACATCCCAGACAGAGCACAGGGCACTGCCACTGCACCGTGCTTCCTCAATACACACTTGCTTCTCCTCAGAGGGAGGAAGAGCATTTCATTACAGCCTGGCCAGACACTCCCAGTGCTGCACAGGACAGTGTGCACTGTGGTCTCCTCCTCAGCCATTCTGACCCCACAAAGGTGCAGTGTTTGAGAAGCAGACTCATGATACTCACTCCAGAAGCATGAGGACATTGATCAGCTCCTGGGGGGAGAATTTGTTCCAGTAAGCCAGAAGAGTATCTGAAAGAAAATGAGGAACAGTGCACTGAGATTTTAAAAAACTCAAAGGGGGGACCTTACAGAGCAAAACTGACAGTCCCTTGTCTTCCTGGCTGCCCCCAGTGAGCAGGAGGGCACCAACCTTCAGAGATCATCTTCACAATGTACAGGTAGCACATCAGAAGCGTCCGGATCTCAAACTGGTCCAGCCGGCTGCAGTGGGACACGCTGCTCCTCATGGAGCTCCTGCGGATCTGTTGGGACACAGGTGTGGCACGGAGGGCCGTGGGCCCGGGATCCTGGGCTGTGCACCAGAGGCTGTGAGGCACAGGCACAGCAAACCTGGCACACACCAGGTGTGCTGGCCTCCCTCCTGCCCCCACACAGCACCCCACAGCGCCCTGCCTTGGAAACAGCTCAGCCAGGGATGAGCAGCCTAGAAATCCTGGGCACATCACTGAACACTTCTCTGCTCAGAAAAAAAATGTCTGGGCAGTGAATGACAGGTTATCTAGCAAAACACTCAGCAGCCTGCTTTCGTTTCCCCTGCTCTCTGCAGCATCTAAGCTCCCGGACATCTTTAAAGCCAGCTCTTGTAAAAAAAATTTCACTGGCTGTTACCATTTAAAGCAAGAATCTAACTTTCTGTTAGAGACATATGCTTAAAAAAAAAATGTCACTTATTAAAAAAGGAGGACATTTCATGTTAAGAACTTTTTCCTCCCCTTGACTTTTGGAAGTGTTTCGATTTTCCTCCTACTTAGTGACTCAGGCAAAGTAAGTGAAATCCTGCTGATGAGTCAATTTATATGGGAAAGGCTTGGGCACTGTGTGGTGGGAAGCATGCCTTCTAAAGTTATACCAATTTTATTTTGCATTCTGTGTGCTTGCCTGAGCTGTATCCTTCGATAAATGGATATGATTAGGCCCTAGGTTTCTCCTAAAGCTTTGCCTCACATGCTTGGAGAGGGATCCACAGATCTTATTTGCTGTTTATTCTGGGATAAGCTGTGGATGTGAGTCATAATAAAGCAGAAATAAACAATCGTTTTGGAGTTGGAGACACAGTGCTATGGCCAGAGATTTGCTATTGACCATGCCAACTATCAAATCAGGTCACAAACCACTCGAGGGGAGCGGGGCAATGAGCAAAGTGTCTGCCTCTGCCGAGCACTGTTGAAGCTGTCCTCCTCCACGTGGCATTGCTTTTACGTGGTTTTGTGGATATTGCACTCCCTAACAGAAAGATTGCTATCAACAACTCTGAGAAACACCCAAGCACATTCAGAGGACGATGTCTGGCAGTGGGGGAAGAGCTGAGCTGGAAGCAACACCACTTCCTGCAAACCCCATCAGCAGTGCTGGAGCACATGCTCAGGGCTTTGCTGGATAGTCAAGTGTTTGGCTGTACTAGGTCCAGCAGCTCTGTGATTAATGGAGGAGAGCTTGCAAGGCCCCACCTCTTCTCAGCATGTCAGGACACAGCCATGAGCCCAGATAATCTTTGCCTTGCTTGTTGCAAGGGCCAAAGTTTTTGAAGATACATCAGTGACTGATGCCAACCCAAGATATCTGGGAAGCGCCTTGAGGAAAACCAGGGACTGGTTTGCACAAATACCTGATTTCCATGTGTGCAATCTGCCAAGAAGAAGAGTACACCCTGTCTGAAAAGTGAGGTCAGAGGTCTTTGCAGCATGACCACAGTGACCCTCTGCAAGTTTGGGCCTGTGGTTATTCACCCGGGCTGGTTTTCCACAAACACTTTTTCTTAAGTCAGTGGTCACTGGCAATCTCACACCACAGTGCTTTGCCTCTCAGACATTTGGAAACCAATTCCCAGCACTAGGCACTGGGGTCCAGCCAGGCTCAGAGCCATCCACATACAGGGAGCACATCTGAGTATGGATAAATGCACCACAGCAGCAGAGATCTTCCACACAGATTTTGCCTTTCATCTTCAACAAGTAATTTGTCAACAATTCTATTTTTGGCTCAGGGATGTTTGAAGAGGGAAAGCATACCAGACCCATGACTCTGACCTTTGCTAAAAACATCAATCTGTTTGTTTCCAGAGATATCTATAAGCTGGCTTTGGAGAGTGTTACACAGGGAGCTCCTTTTCCCTCCCCCTTGTTTAACACAGCCCGCAGGCTGAGCGCTGCTCTTCCCAGCCCCTGGTACGTTACATTTTCACTCTGATCCGGGGAACTGGTTGCTCCCTCTGAGTTCAGGGATCCTTTTGAGTCCTCTCGCTTTATTGTATGGCCATTGGGAAGGGCTGCTCCACAGGCTGAAAAGACACAGACCCCACAGTTAAGTCCTTTGCACTTGTCAGCACAGCACAGGCAGCACGGATGGGGCTTGCCAAAGCCCCATGTCAAAAGCTGGAAAAGGGAAAATCTGGAAAGGACACCACATCTGGGGAAAACCATGCAGAGTCTGTGAGGTCTTTTAGGAGATGATTGTTTCAGGTTTTGGGTAATGGGTTTTGGGTGCTTCAGGCTGGTAATAGCTATGTTAAAAATAAATGGGAATTTTAGAATTTAAAAAAATTAATTTACCTGGATCTTTGTCTGCAATCAGGCTGGATCTGCTTGAGGGGGATGGAAAACTGCATATGAATTCATCCCTGGATGCCTGTAAAGCAATATAAGGTTTTGTGACCAATAAAAGAGAACACCTATTCTCTTACAGAAGGGAACAATGCAATACAAAATGGCAAATTAAAACAGGTGTTAAAAACAACACAGATGAAAACAGAAATTTCCTTACTTCCATAACAAGGAGACAAAGGACTTGGGGAGGAGTACAAAGAATAGCAGAACATATTAAAGTAAGTCATAGCAGTGTTTTCCTTTCCGGTTTTCATCATTTGAGTTGAAATGTTGAATTGTTTTTCTCAAATGTCCTATTTGTTATTCTTTTGCCCCAGCAAGGAGGAAAGTCTACCCTGCAAGGCTGAGGCCACCTGGCAGCCACACACACACCTCTTGGGAAGACAGGCAACTCCCCAGAACAGCCACTGCAGCCCAAGGCCGAGTCCTGCTCCAGCTCATTGCGCTTGGAGGGACTTACCTCCCCTCACAGCACCGCACACACTGTCCAAAGACATGTCAGACATGGAGGCACCCCAGCTTTACTCACAGGGCTGGAGGTGGGGCAGGAGGTCAGTGCCTCGGGGCCGGCCACGCGCTGCAGGTTCTCCAGGAGCACCCCGAACAGCGGCAGGTACAGCTGAGCAATCTTTGCCTGCTGGTTCTGAAAGCAGGCACAGAGAAAATCTCAGTAAGGGCCCAGGTTCCCAAAGGAGTGGAAAAAGGGGAGCTCTTGAGCCAGAACGTGTATACATGTTTATCTGTGTTTACACACTGCATATGGTGTTTGAGAACGTGAGCTGGTTAGGCTTCTCATCTCCACTTCTAGAGCTGTCACAGAGGTATCACCCTTCTAGCAACAAGCTTGGGGCACTCAGGGGTTTTGGAGGCTAAGTAACATTCCCAGCCATACAGGATGTGTGACTAATCAACTCCTGGGTTTCCTAACTCTTTAACTGGGCCTTGACTCACACAGTTTGATTTTTAAGTGCAACACCCAGGAGTAATGTAACATAAACATTTGCTCCATGCCTGGTGCTGGCTACTGCTTCCAGTCAGAAATTCTCACAGCAAATGCTTCTAGTGAAAACAGTTTGTAGAAACAGCTTCATTCAGATTAAATGATACAGATCAAAAACGGTTGGGTTGACATTTTCTAAATGGAGGATTCTTTTACATCCAATTCTTTCTTGTTAAACATGTATTATTCTGGATTTGGCTGAAAGGTTAAAAAAAAAAAGGGAATTTAAGGCTTGCAAATTGAGTAGAACCTTTTAAACAATAAAGAAATCCAATTTTTTCTTCTGATTCAGTACGACAAAAGACAAAAAAATCTTGAGAAAATAATGGGTTGACAAAACCTTCTCTCAGCCACTGGCGGAGCTGGGGTTTCCTTGGCTGGAGCAAGGGTGTGCCAACACATGCTCAGCCTGTCCTGCCCATGATGTGATTTTATTTGCTTTGGAGTCTCCAGACACCAGCTGAGCATCCTGTCCTGGCTCCAGGCAGTTCCCTGGTCACACTGCCCGGAGCACAACACATACACAAATATCCCGTGGGACAACAGTAAGACAGGTGGAGTTTCTGAGGAGTCAGGGGAGTGCTGCTCACTGAGGGAGAGAGCAAACAGCTCCTGAGTTAGTCATGGATCCTCACTGCAGAGAAAAGCAAGCCCCCCTCCAGCTCAGGCCTTCAAACAGGCAGAGTAGGGAGGCAAGAGGAGCTGGCTCTGGGCCCACGAGAGCCCCAGGCACATTTGGGGCACTCCTCCCACCCCTCATGCCAGGAAGCTATCCATGTTCCCAGATAACACTCAGGAATGCAGCACACTAGGAGCACTGTGAGGACCAAAACTAAACAGAGGCATGTTTTCAGGCTAGAGCAAGGACAGGTAGGGTCTGCACAGATAGCTGGGCACTTTGGAGGGCATATGGGTCAGTGGGGAGCACCAACATAAAACAAACCCATTTTCAGCCTCTTTCAGCACCATCATGTGCTGAGCCTCTGACCAAAGAAAACTGAGATCCACCCAGAGGAAATCCAGCACCTCATGAAAATTGAGATCCTCTCCTCTGAGTCACTAATTAGTAAAACATACAGCTGACTTGTAACAGAGATCAGTTCTGTTTCCTGATTATAGCATATTAATACAGGATATGAATTTAAGCCCAAGACCAGAACATCACTGGTGTCCTAATTTTGTTGAACAACTCTTGGCTAATGACTCTCTCAAATTCCTTAATGGCTTAGGGCTTACTTACCTAAATACTCAGGATGAGTAAGAGGGCTGCAGTTATTTCCTAGATGGTTTCTGAGCTATTTCTGTTATTCCATAACTATCAGTTATTTACAACAGTTCCCTAAAAAGCAATTAGAATACCCTTGGTGCACCATGCAATACCTAAAACTCTGGAATGTGACTTTTTTCATAAAATTCAACAACATTATGTTAAAAAGCCAACAAAACAGGCCTGACCTTGTGCTGGTATCTGTTGTCAAAGGCATGCTTGATCAAGAGATTTTTTAAGACTGAGATGGCAGTATATCTGATATCATAATTGTCCTGCAAGGCAACAGAGGCTTCTCTAAGAAGCATCCCCACGAGGAAGTGATGTCTGCAATACTCATCAGTTAAACTGTACTCAAGATTTACATCTGAAAGAAAAAACAAGGCAATGGTTAAGGGAAATGTTCCAAGAGTCTGTTCAGAGCAAGACATAACAGTCATGTAAGCCACAAAGTCCTCGAGCAGTGTTCACCACTCTCCTACAGTGCACTGATCCTTGAGTTAAGCTGAACTGACCATACAGTTTTCTCTACCAGTGAACTAAATCATATCAAAGAATTTGGTGTCTTCCAGTTCAGGCTGTTCATTAATTTCAGCCCTCACTGTTTCAGCAGCACATCAAGGAAGGAGTTCTGCAATGTGATGCTCTGCAAAGCTTCTCTCTCCAATGAGTAATCTGTAAGTCAGAGATGGCTGAAATGGCGAAAGAGCACAACTTACTGCCTGGGGATGCTTTGCTCCTGACTGGGGGTTGTCCTGTAAATCCCCAAACCACCCAGGCAGCGGGGATAGCAACCTCCACCAAGCAGCTGTGAGGGTGGGAACGGGTAGTGGGAATGGTGGGGTTACCTGGCCACCCAACCCTAGCAGTACTGCTCTGCAGCTCATTCCACATCCTCCATGAATCTGCTCCTTCTCTTGAGGTCAGAGAGCAGAGCAAAAGCACATAGAGCTGCTGGGATGAGGGATGCAAGTGAGGACATGGTGCCAAGTGACCAGTGCTGCATCCCAGCCTGCACAGCTGGGCAGCTGCACGGACAGGGAGCCAGGGTGGGGCTCCAGGCAGCTGCTTGCCAGAAGCAGATATGGAACACAGCTCCTCAGAAGCTGCACTGACTGCCAAGAGAAAGCCAGCTCAGTACCTCATCACCTTGCTTAACTTAACTTGGACCCTGCATCTCACACAGATTCAGGCAGATCCTGCGATCAAAGCAGTGAGTGCTACCAGGATAAGGCACCTCTTCTGCTGAGGTGCCTGGACAGAGCAGCAGGGAAGTGACAGACACACTGACTGTGGTGCAGGGTGCATGTACACTGGGGCTGCTATGAACGGCCTTGTCCTGACACCACTATCTCTGCCAGGCCATTTACCAAATTAGAACTGCCACAGGGATAACCCCAAAGCTCTGTGTTTTTCCCCCAGAAGGTACAGATGCCATGTGCTCAGCTCAGACTTTTTTTTCTCAAAACCCCACAGGTATGAAAGTTCTTCTGCGGTAAGGCAGGGTGCATACACCTTTGAAAATCCCAGCCAAAGGGTTCCAACAGCTCTGCAGCTGCAAAAGATATTTTTAAATTCACTAATTCAAAAGTAGCATTTACCAGATTGTGAAACTCCGATTCAGAGGAAAGAAAAAGCAATCTGGAACATTACCTAGCTTTCATTGTTAGTCATGTTAGCAAATGCCTAATTGTCACACATCATGGTTATTACATTAGTTGGATGCAAGCTAATTGATTGGAAAGTGCATACTTAATTTGGCATTAGAGGATTTGATCATTCCAGTTGGACCTACCTACTGAAGTGAACCGTTCCACAGCAAATGAAAAAAATTCTAATTATATGTAAAAAGAAAAGGGACAAATAAAACGACAGCAAAAATAAACAGGAACAAGTAATGCTCTAAATCTTGGAGAAACAGGACAGTATGTCATGTTTTAGTATTATTTGTGAGGCCTTTGCTTAACTCCCAGCTTCTGTCAATCCCTTGGATTCTTTCCCATCACAACATTGCAAAACTAATCGTGTGCTGCTGGCCATGAGGCCAAGCTTGAGGCTTGCTCTGGCTGATGTCCCCACGTGAGGCACCAGAGACAGACCAACAACCAGCCCTGCATCAGCTGGGAGGTTTCAGAGCCACTGGTCCAAGATGCAACACCCCACCTCAACAGGATGCAGTTCAGAGCCGTGCTCTGCCAGCCTGCCCATCTGCACTGGCTGAAGCTGCACAAACTCTCTCTGTTCACCTCCCTGGGGGCTATCCCTTCTTTTCCTAGAAACAGAGCAGTAGGGGTTTGGGCATCCCCACTCTGCACCCAAACAGGCTGACAAAGAGGTCAGACACACCAGCAGGGTCTCTCCTGAGCCCGCTGTCCCCTGCAACCACAGGTCTGTCCATAAAGCCAGACAA
Organism: Melanocharis versteri; assembly: GCA_013397845.1. Taxonomy (NCBI): domain Eukaryota; kingdom Metazoa; phylum Chordata; class Aves; order Passeriformes; family Melanocharitidae; genus Melanocharis; species Melanocharis versteri. Next base: position 526,454 of record VZTG01000875.1, on the reverse strand, counting down.
GTCTGCAGTGAAGGTGCATCCCCACACAGCTCCACCACGGCAGGCAGGGCTCAGGCACCACTGCAAAGGCAATTCTGCCCTCAGTCTGGGCTGCTCTACTGCCATGGGCTGTATGTGAACCTCACCTGGCAGGTCCAGCCACAACAAAACACAGCAGGAAGGATGAGCTGCCCTTACAGCTTTTCAATTTAACCATCACAAATGCAAAGGTGAATGATAGCCAAGAAAGAGCATCCTTATGTTACCATGCCACTAACAAGCATCAGGGAGGCACCGTGGACATGTTTTCCTTGGCTGTTTCTAGCAATACTCTCAGTTAAATGCCAGGCAAGTGGCCAAACTGATGTAAGAGATTAGCAGCTGCTCCAGAAAGCTCTGAGGGGTCAGCTATATACCAAAGTAAGGGATATTTCATTTACTGCTGCTTCTGCCACCTGTACGTGTGCGGAACCACTCTGGGACTCATATGGCTTCACCCTGAGGCACAACCAAACATCCCCTTTCCTCCACCAGAATAAATCACACAATCATAAATCCATGGGGCTTTTACATGGGGGAATCCCAAACCACACTCTCCTCTCCAGTACTTACACTGGCCAGGCTATTGGCATCCAAACCTGGCAATCTTTACGGTGTTTATGTAGCACAGATGAGCCACTAGGACCCAGAGGGAATGAGGCTCTGTCTGTAGCACTCCTGGGGGCTGGCGAGGGCGGCACTGCCACCAGTGCCAGAGCTCCAGCACCCACACCTGCACACAGCCCCAGCTCAGCCCCTGTAAGCCCCTTCCCCCCCGTGCTGAGCAGCTTCAGGACCAAAGAGGACACGGTGTGACAGCGAGAGCCGTGTGGATGTGTGGTGGTGCCACAGCACAAACACCCTGGGTATGCACCAACGACTGGCATGGGTCCAGCTCTGCTGGCTGCCTTCAGGTTTGGGAACAGGCTCGGACACACTGTGCACTGCTGTGCTCTTGTTCAACACGAAAGCAGAAGGTAACCTAGACACCCTTCTGGTGGCCACAAGGAGAGCTGGCAGCAGGGCAGTGAGTCCCACCTGCTCTCCTGCACCTCCATTCCCTGCAGGATGCCCCGATGAGACACCCACTTCCCAGGGGAGGCTGACACTCCTGAGAACAAAAGATTACACTGCACAGTTTGTGTATTTACAGAAACACAGGCAGTGTGCTCCCAATATTGTTAGTCCCATGTAAACTTAAATCCAGGAAATACTGAAAAGACTGACTGCATACCATTCTGGAACAAAGTGATGCAAGCCTGACAGTAAAGCATCCTGTCCTGAGGTTAATGTCCTAACCAGGACATACATTTCCTTGACATCAAACCAAAGTTCATCCAGTCAGAGGCCACCAGGACTAATACATTATAGCTCTTTAGCCAATCTCTTAAGAAAGAACATACCTTGAACTCTTTGCAGCTTGGGTTTGGAAAACGTCATTGGTAAGTTCAGAGGAATGTAGTGCTCATGGTTGCAAATAGTTTGAAGAAATTCAAACTTGTATTCAACCAGCAGCTGAGACAAAAAAAGACAAACACAAACTATGTTTTTAGTTTGACCCATTTTCTTCCAATTCAATGCAGTTGTTGCACAAGGACTGAAGAATCTAATAAATAGCTTCTGGTGAAACTCACTAATAATTGGCAAATTCTTGTGTTAAGCAATCCTAAGTGTCAATGCATATGGGTGTCACTTTGTCTTTTTCATCCAGGCTATTAACCACTCTTTCCCTTCATTATGACTCTTTACATTACTTTAAAGAACATCTGGGTACAGGCCCTTGGCCCAGACAATGAGGTCTCTGCCTCCAAAACACTCTGCAGGAACAGAGCCTAAAAGGCCTCCAAGAGTTGTGTAAAATAATCACTACAAAGCTTTGACTGATGTAGATATGTACAGCTGCAAACCACTTTTCAAGAAACCTACTGCTTACCTTAGGGTCTTTTGGGCTGAATCCAGAAATGTAATCATTTATCAAGTTAAAAACAAATCCTCTGTCCATAAAGGTCAAACAACGCTGGAGAAAAAACAGCAACATGTGACCAACCATTAAAAATTTAAAAAATCATTCTAAATCCTCTCCATATGACCGTCCTCCCAGCAGCCAGATTTCATCCTCTGGGTTGTTCCTGACTTTCCAAAACATACATCATCCTGTTTCTCTGAAATCATTTGGATACCTTACTTAAGTCTCCAGTGGACAACAGAAATATTTAAGATGAGCATATACTCATTTCAGGTTCCAAACAGTTGCTAAGTATGCCTGAAAACCCTCAGCAACATACAGAGTTACTGACTCTTTGGAAAGAGAAGGTTTCTTTCCTAGGAACGCTTATCCCCTCAGGAGATTTTACAACTGACAAAACCAAAGACAAGATAAAGTAAAACCACATTTGCTTGCTTGCTCCATATTTCTCATTGTTAATATTTGTTTTTTTTTTCCCTGATAAAACCCTGGGAGAAGGAAAGAAACTGCTGACCTTCAGGAAGTTAGCCAAGCTAAAGTTGACATTCCTGGACTCTTCAGGGATCTCATTATAGCGGATGGTCACGTGAGGAATGATGGCAAGCAGCAGCGAGTGCAGGGCGTGCTGGTAGGACTCAGGGAACCTCTGGCCTCTGGGCAGCTGAAACCAAGAGCACATCCCAGCTCAGTGCTGCAAGCCAGCATCTGGGGAGAACTGAGCACAGGCACGAGTTCTTCAGCACTCTTTTTTGTTGCTTCCTAATAAAACAGCGGCCGAAGAAAGTATTGGCTGCGACTGGAGTAGGTAGTAACAGAAAAGGAGGCTGCACGAGCCATAAGGACTCCTGGAATTTTTAAATTACAATTGAGAGCGAAAGGGAGGAAAAGGGAAAAGTAAAGTGAAAAAAAAGTTCAGCTGTTCAGCTGGGCAGATTTTTTTTTAAATAAAGAGTCACACAGCTTTTCAGAAAAGCTTTTGGAGGAGTTTGTGACAGTTCTGTAATGCAGCATTGACCAAATTCATTTTTACCTTGATTTTGTTTTCTTCCAGTAAGTACATTGCCATGGACTTTGCCAGTGCTTCAAAGAAAAACCACGAGTACTAGAATGAACAAAGAATACTATTACTTTTCTCAACAGGATTGAACATGACTGACATTCCCCGACTATGTGGGGAAGCACTTGTGTGGGAGGGAAAGCTCACATCCAAATGGCTTTTCGTAAGCACAGCTGTGCTTACACAGCTGGCTTGGAATAGATGCCTTGGCTACCCCAGAGATGTCCTGCCAGTCTTAGGGTGGGAATAGATTTAGACCCTCTGCACCCTGCCAAGAACCAGCAGAGTTTGGGGTGCAAGCCCTGCAAAGGCCCTGAGAGGCAGAAGCTCAGTCTGCCTCCCATGAGTCACCCTTCAGGTGTGGCTTGAGGAAAATAGGTAAAACTGGCAAAATGAACAGCCTTTTGCTGCCTCCTGCCATGAGCCTAAACAGAGGCTCCCTGCAAGAGTTCACCTCTGTTTTAAGGGGAGAACCTCAAGGATGTGGATGCAAGGAGCTGCCCTGGCAGCTTGGCCTGTGCCATGGGTTTAGACGAGGCTAAGTGTTGGGCTTTGTACCAGACCCCCTTTTCTTCCCCTCTCCCCCTGGCAGCCAAGTACTGCCAATACTTCACCTTGAGTAGCTTATTGATGGCTAGAAAATCTGCCGACTGCTTCAAGATGGTGGCCATGGAAAGGACCAGGATTTCATGGGTCATCTTCGCCTGCTTGGCACTTGGTTTCTCAGCTCGAAAGACGTACTGAGGCAAGAACAGCAGTGTCAGCGTGTGCCTGCTCCCAGCAGGAGTCCTGAGGGGCAGTGTGTCATGACTGACCTTTATGAAGGAGCGCAGGTAGTGGTCCAGGCCTTCTTCATGGCACTTGGACACGATGTGCAGAAGAACCCTGGGGAGGAATGTGGTTTGTGTTCAGCACGCAACACGAAGGCAAGTTCCTTTATCTCACAAAAGCACGTGTCCCATCCTGCTCAACCCCAAAGCCTCATTACTGGCATGGCCTGATTTGCAGAGCACCAGTTCTTGCAGGCCAGCACCCCCCCCACAGCTCCTGCCCCATCCTTGCACAAAGCACTCAGATGAAGTGCCCAAAGCCTCTTCTCCACTTCTATGCTGGCCCAGGAATCGCCCAGACAAGCTGACTTTTAGCACTCAAGACTCCTTGCATGAGGAGGTGAGATGGAACATTGTCCATCATTGTTATAATCTGATACCTCCTTGCATCCCTGGAAGTTATTAATGCTGGAAGCCTCCTTTTTTTTTTCTTCTACTTTTTTTCACATCATGTGCTCCTTGTTACATGCACTGGATTATTCTGGGCTGTTGCCTTGAGTGTGGGAAGGTCAAGCAGGCCCTGGAGAACATGCCAGCCCTCTGGATGCACTCCCAGGCAGCCAATCAAGGCAGCAAGAGCCTGGCTTCCCCAGCCAGTACTGGGGATTTACATTCCACTCCCAGCCAGAGGGAACAACAAAGTACTGCATGTTGTCTCAGACCCCACAGGCCAAACCACAACGAGGAGTTTACAAGTCATTTGTCAGATAAAGTGGGTTCTAAATTCCACTATGAGAATCTGATGAGAAAAGAGACATTATTAAACAGAAAGCTACTGACAAACTGGAAAGCATCAGGCCAAGCTTTGATAAAAACCTCTGGAAATGAAGGTGGGAGCTGGTCACCCAGAAGGTACCTGGGGTCACCTGTTCCCCTGCCCTTGCCCTCTGGTGCTTCCAACAGAGTGAAATTACAGTGCTCCACGGGGAAAAGTTCTCACGACCTGCATCGTACGGCGCAGGGCCGTGACTGCAACAGGCACCGCATCCCTGGGGACCGGGGCTCAGCCTCCAACCTCCAGTTCCATGGGAGCAGGATGCTTCTGGAACGTGGATGCACGCTCTGCACTGGGACCAGAGGAGGAGAACATCCAGCACCCCCCCTGCACAGCAGCACTTCCCTGCGGAAGCTCCAGGGAGGGAGGCGTGTATTTTAGCGCATTTCTGGGTTCCGGGGGTCGCTGCCGGTGCCAGGCAGGGAAGCTGCCCCTGCTGGAGCCCCCTGCAGCGCCTGCCCGGGCCGGTGCTGCCCTCTCGGGGCTGTGGAGCAGCGCTGGAGCTCCGAGCCAGCACAGCTGGAGCTGCAGCACCACACACCCAGCTCCGGGCCACGGCAGCAATCCCGACACCAGGGACTGGCGTGCGGGGATGAGACCGGGACAGTGCTCCCCACATCCGCTGCCTGCAGCTGGGACACGCCTGGGCACTCCAGAGCCTCTTGATACGACCATAACTCCACTCCCAGAGCCACCAAACCCTTTCTCTTTCGAGAAACAAACCAGGAGTATCTTTAAAGTACCACGTTTTTCCTCACACAACTCCCAGGACAAGAGCCCCACAATGCCCCCACGCCACCCACATGATCCAGGGGAAGACAGCAGCAGGGGACAGCCAGTGCTGCCACTTAGCACCCTGGACTGGGAAACCAGACCCTGCTTTGCACTGCCATTTGTGGCTTTGCATTTGTCACTGGATGGTTCACCCAACACTCACATGGTGCAGTTAACAGCTACTTCATCCTCCTGCGTCACGTTTGTGAGGACTCTAAACAGTTGCATAAGAATTACAGGTAGAAACTGAATCATTACTTGGATCTCCATCGCGTGCAAACACTAAAACAAATGTTCAAAACACAGACACTTTTAGTTCAACATTTTGCAGATGTTAAACATTTACAGTCCGCAGACATTCCTGTGGCAATGGGACAGGCATTAGCAAAGGCTTCAGGGTGTGGAAATGTCTCAGCCCCCTGGAGGACAGGGGAACTTGGACCCATAGCAGGACTTGCTGCCTCCTTCCAGCTGACAGATCCCAGCTACAAACCCTCAGGGAGCAACATAAATCACTCATGGCAGGTATTAATCCTCCTCTCAGATGTGCCCAGGCAGCTATGACTTAATTAGAGGTCACATGCTACTATTTGATTTGAAAAGCCCAGAATTTAAGGCTGAAGTTTTGCTCTCAACTCTTCTCATCACTTGTGCCAGTTTTCTGAAGTCCCATTTCCACAAATGCCTTTGGAGCATGAAAAACTGCTGCCCAATGACTTTCAGAGAGACTTTTCTTTTCAAAGAGCATAGCTTGCTATCGAAAATGGAGTTTAAGGCACTTGGTGAAGGGCAAGATCGTCTCATGCGTACACTCTCCACCAGTCTCACAGAGCTCTTGTGCCTGAAGCTCATAATATGAGTCTAGGAAAGACAGCACGTTTCATTCTCAGTTTTCAAACCTGCAAATCTAATGAAAGGTTGTTAAATCTGTATATAACTATTTAAATTACTGAAATTATTGAGGTGGTGGTGGTGAAGAATCCCTCATTTGTGGTTAGCACATACCTATCTCCCAGTCTGGAGGCTGCAGTGAGGGTGCTGGGGCTTGGCAGGGCTGGGACCTGGCAAAACGCTCACAACAAAGCCAAGCGCTGTGATTTTAGTGCTTGGCTTCAAAACCTGCTATTATTTCTATTTCTTAAAGTGTTTATACATTATCTGACACATATTAAGCAACCCTGTGGTGATACATCCCCACCACTGGAAGTGGAGCTGTTGCTACGGCAGCACTCTCAAAAACAGGCAGTTATGGGAGGAAACGAGGACAGTAAATAGCCAAGAATAATATTCCCTGCAGAAGCCCTTGCTGGACCTGCTCCAAAGCCCTTACTCATGCTGCAGCGATAACCAAAAGTCTGGGTCTAGGTCATAGGTCACCTCTGCTCAAATTTAACTGGCTGATAATCTCACGTATCTTTTTCAGCCTGAAAAAAACCTCCTGTTTTCAATGGGCTTCCAGAAAACAAGGAACTGTGCTACAGTTTAAAGGTCTGAATCAAACCTAGAGCAGCAAGGGAGGAGTGTGTGAGTCCACCAGGAAGAAGCTTTGCCATGAGCACGGCAGAGCGATGCTGACTGCGTGTTTTATCCCTTGTGGAAGGCAGAGGGAAGCAGCACACAGAAAATCGTCTGACAAGATAAAATGAATGTAGGGACATGAAAAAACATTTCTTTTAAATACTAGCCTATCTGATAAAGCAAAAGTAAGGGTACTGCACAATGCACCGGCCCCAGCAAGGGTGTGTTGCCACAGGGTTCTGGGTGTTTGCTGACAGTCTGTAAAAACACAAACGAAGCCCAGCGACAGGCACTGTTCACCTTTAGGTATTTAACCAGCTCTCCTGGCACCTCCTTAGCTCCCGCCTGAACCAGCTGGCAGTGGTGGAAGAACTTGTGCAAGTGCATGTCCTGGAAGAGACAAACAAGTTCAATTCAGCAGCCTCAACGTTGGTCAGCCCCTACTTTGCCACTTGCACTCGGAAATCTGGTGACTCACCTGCAGCAGTGGGCCATGCCCCCAGCAAACCCATGTCCCTGCCAGTGGCACTCTTGATCCCCAGCTGCCACCTGCCAGGACTGCTCCCTGTCTTCTCCAACATACCCATCCACTGCTCAGCCCCTGGCTCCCAAATAACCTCACTATTAAGCACAAAACTTCCAGCAGTGTTAAAATTCTCCTGGGGTTGTACTACCCTGAGCCCCAATCCCCAGCCAACACTGGCCTGGAGAAACAGAAGCCCTCTCAACAGCTGCAACTCTCAGAAACTGCCTCAGCACCTGCATCACCAGCCTCCTACTGTCCATCTGAGGCAGACTCTCTTCCACCTTGCTCTCCCTCCTCCTCCAAGGTTAGATTTAATTATTGGGTTATTTAACTCTGAAAAGCATCTGGAAATGTAATTTGGTGGGAAGCACAACTACTATGCTGGTCTCAGTGCTGTACAGAATCAGTAAAGCCCCAAAACAGATTTTTTAGATGCTGAAAGCCATTTGCTCTGAATGTAAATGTAGCTGGTGACATCCAGCCAAGGGCATTCCCCCAGGAGCAGTGCTGACAGGAGGTGCCCCAGAGAATGTGCTGGGGATCTTTGCTGCACATCACGTGAAACTTAGGGAAGTCCACCACTACCATAAGACAGCAGAACACACTAGGACTTGGTAAAACAGCCTGAACTGCTCTCAAAGGGAAACCAGGACTGTTGTTTTCTTGTGTCTGCTGTTGTCAGAGAACTTTTTTTAAAAAAAACTTAATAAAAAGTCTAATACCAGCTTGGACTCGATGATCTTAGAGGTCTTTTCAACATTAATGATTCTACAGTTTGGGGAAACCTCTCACATCCACCAGTTCTCTCTTTTGCATCATCGAAGCAGCTCATTTGCTCAAATGTTTCCTTGGTCTTTCCAGCTATAGTGCAATTGGCCAAGGAAACATCAGCCTCTCCCTAGGCTCACTCAGTCACACGATTATCTCATCCCATCCAGTCAAGGAGCAGATCCCTGCAAGTAATCCCAGCCACGCTGCCTCAGAAGCATCTCAGTGCTTTGCAAACCAGCTGCCAGGGCCCTCTTTCCCACACCACCTATGGCTTAGCAGCAGTAGAGACACAGCAGTCTCTTCCTTTGCACTTGTGCTGGAAGTTTTTAAGGTGCTTGACTTACCTGGGTGTAAATGGTTGAGTCCAAATGGATTCTGATTTTAAACAGTGGCTTTGCTCCATCCACCCACTTTGCATCCATGCTGGGCTGCTGTGAACAGACAACATTCAAGTACTTGGTTTCAGACTGTGGTGAGAGGGTGGCTCTGTGCAGACACCTGGTCTGAAAGTGGCTGGGGTGGAAGAAGGAGTTCACCCCCAGCACAAACACCACCCTCCCCATGAAAACACGTACACAGAGCACAGGCTCACTCTCCTGCTCTGTGCCATCTGCAATAGCCCAGCCCAGCCTGCCACAGAACTACCCTCTGCAACCCGCATAACCAGAGAAAGTGGAATTAAGGGTGTCCTGTCTCCCATCCCCAAGAACTTTAAGCTCTGGGGGTGCCCTGCAGTAGAGACCTTTCCAGCTGAGCAAAGCACCAACAGAAACCCAGAATTCACAGCGGTAACAAAAGCCCAACTTTCCTCTTCCTTTTCCATTTTAGCCCATTTGAAGCGGCCTTCTCACCTTGCGTGACTCCGTGTCCCCGAGGCCCAGGTAGCCGGGCGGGAGGCTGGATGCCACCGGGAGGTGCCGCTCCAGGGTGACAATCCGCCCGTCCTTCAGCAGCGGCACCCAGGCGAACCCCACTGCGGAGACAACCGAGGCAGCAGGGTCAGCAGACACACAGTGATTCGTGTCCAGCTCAAAAAAGAGCTCTGTCTCACCCTGGGGAGTCCAGACTTGCAGTTCTGCAAGTGGCTTCAGCAAGGGATCAACCACGTCAGGGTCATTAAAGCACTTTTTACCTGGTGAGTAAAATTCAGACACTGCACAGACCAGGAGTGGGTTTGAGGGGCAGGAATAGTGCAAGAGCCATGGCTGTGCACCATGATGAGCGTCCTTTGAGGACTGGATGAAGGGAGAGGCTTCCCAACCAGTGGGACCCAGGTGTGCACATGCCCAGTGCTGGTAGGATCAGCCCCTGAGACCCTGATCTCGCAGCAGGTTTTTGTTGGTGACTTGCCTGACAACAGCACATTTGTGCAGGTCAAGTCAGGAACATACAGAAAGAGCTGCCAGACCGCAGCAAAAACTTGAGCTTTCATATAAACTAAAAACCTGGAGTTTATTCCATTTTAGACCTACAGTTTTGTATTAGGTTGCTTTTAGGAAAGAAAATTCAGATAGGCTGGTATGTTAATCACATACTTTTTTCATGTCCCTACATTGGTTTTATCTTGGCCTTTTACACTCCAACAGAAGTAATTTAAGCACTGAACATACCTTGAGTTTCAACGGTGTCTTGTTTTTTCGATGTTGCCTTTGTATTAATTTCACAGCTGACATGATAGAAGGTGAAAAGCAAATGATGCTTTTGATGGAGGTGAATTGGAAGCTCAATTTTAATCTAAAATGATATCATGATAGATCAGACTGTATTTTTAGTTGTGGAGTAATATTTTAGTTCTATTTCATTTCACAAATGTTATGTTGTATGCAGTTACACAAGACACATTCTTACCCATCTTAAATAACTCCTAACATTTTCATCACATTTGCAACGTTACTTATTAATGGGGGTGTGTGATTGGAGTGCACAAAGCGTGACAGTAAAGACAGCAGAAAACAAACTGACATTAAAAATTGACAAAGGCTCTGGCTTTGCTGAGCCCTTCTGCTGAGGCAAAGGGCTGGTGATTATCTTAACCCATATTTCACCCAGCCCTGGAAAAAGAGGTATCCTGAAAAGCCCCTTGGCATTGTAGCATCCAGGAAAATCTGCTGTTTCCCACACTTTGCTTTTACCTCATCGTAGAACTCCGGGCTCTGGTTGTGATGCAGCACGGCAGCGTACGCATTTGTGGTCAGGAGAGGGCCCCCGGGTTTGCCATAAATGCACTGCAAACAAATGGAGAGCTGAATTCAGGGTCCTGCCACCCTAAATGAGCTAAACTAAACCAGTGAGCATGGAAACTCAGTGCTTTTCTCCTGCCCTGCTCAGCCTGGCTGGTACAGAACACACAGCAGTGGCCAAACGGCAGCCCCGTTAACAGGTAACGTTAACCCACCTTTAATGGCCTGGCGTCAGCTTCATCTGAATCCCTGAACTCAACACAGACAGCAATATTCCTTGCCTGAAATAGGGGAGAACAGGAGGATGAGCAGCAGCATCACCCCGGCCCACACCAAGCCTGGCTGCAGGTCACTGCCCAGGTCCCTGCCCACGTCACTGACCTTCGCAAACACCTTCTGGTTCTCATACTTCAAGTGCAAGGGGTAGACGTAGAGGTGGTTTTTGTAGACAGTGAAGGGGTAACAGTATTTTGCAACTTCTGGGACAAGCTCCTCCACTTCAACGGCAATGTCCTCACAGTCCTTCTCCAAAGGTTTTATAGGAATATAAGAAGCTGTGAAACAATCTGGAAGAGAATAAGAACAGAAAAAATTAGGTCCACTAGAAAAGCCTTTTGGACAGGAGATTAGCCTACACAACCTGTGACAAGAGTTGCCAAAAGCCCGTGGAATGACACTGAACACATCACAAGTCCTTTCTTTGCTTCAGTTTCTTTAAATGCAAGGTAAAGAATCACACCGACTGTGTTTGTAAAGCCCTACAATGTTATGGATCAAAAACATCATATGAGATTGGTGCTAAAGCAGGCAGCTGGCTTCCTTTGGATGTAGGATGTAATGGCCGAACTGTAAAGCAGATGAATCCCTCAGGTAAATCTCTGCACTTGGACCACACCTCCTCCACAGAACACATCAGAAAGACCTACAAATCAGTGGTTGTGCTGAATTACCCATTTCTCATTGCGGCCTCGAGATAGTCTTGTTTTTGAAACAGCAAAATCCCCCCTAGAAGCATTAACTCCTGAGGCTCAGGCCATCAGCATTTATGTTAAGATCCAAGATCCTTACTTGTGAAGTCTAGCGGGATGTCTTTGATGACGATATTTAACTGGGCTGGAATGACCTGCAGTTTTGTCTTCTCTGGTCTGTGTTAAGGAGAAAGGAACAAGAGTGTGAACCTTGAAAGCTCAGGTGCTGAGCACATCATCAGCATTTTTTGCTACCTTCCTAGTATTTTAGAAATTGTCATCTCATGTTTACATTTAACTGTTTAAAGATGTATGTTAAAATGCCTGCTCAGCCCCTGCATCAGTCTCTCACACTTACTTCTTATACTCTGCTAAAAGCTTCAGCATATCTTCATTTGAGAGTTTGCCACTGTCTTGCTTGTACAAGGGTGAGAACTTTCCATCAGCATCAAGAGTGCCCTGGGAGTCTTTGAAAACTGGTCTGCAGAAAAGAAGAGGTGTATTTTCTAAATGGTGGTAAATATACAGACACTGAGGTCTTTGAAAGGCAGTTCATCAGGCAAGAGGCTCACTGGCCTGTGACTGCTCCCAATACCACAGACCTGACTGCTCTCCCACCCTGACGTGGTGCTTACCCCCACCCAGGCTGCAATCATGCCACATGGTATCACATGGGACATCACCCATTTCCCCTCTCTCCAGCCAGGTCAGAAGAACACGTCCAGTCCATTTCCAAGCCTGGTGCACAATCACAAACACCCTTCCATCCCCTCCCACTAACACCAAGGGGTAAAGCATCTTCCCACTTGCATATGGGGTCAGAGCACAGAAATCCTCCCAGGAAAGGAGTGCACGATAAAAACCACTTTGGGGACATACATCAGCTTCCTCCTGAAGCCAGAGCAGGAGACTGGACTTCGCCCTGGATGAACACCAGCATCTCTGACCTTGAAAATAATGGGTGTCTGTGTATAATAAGAACATTAAAGCATCTGCACTCCCCTTCTATGCAAACACTTTCCTCTGAGACCCACAGGGGAAATGTTCCAGGGATGCAGAGCAACACAGCTCCCCACACCAGGCCACTCAGCTCCTTGGTGTCCACAGGCAGCTCTTCACCCAGCAGGAACAAACCTGAAGCCAGTCAAAGTCAATGTCCACCCAGACTCACCATCAGGGTGAGGGTCCACTTGGAAGAGGGCTGAGTGCTGGCTGCCAGGATCCAGCTGCATCCCAAAAGCACCATCTCAAAGATGAGCAGCCAGCATCACAGGAACATCCAGCTCAAGAATACACATTGCAAGCAGCATATCCCAAAATTCCAGCCCACTGTGAGAGCTTTCTGTGTTCCCATGTCATTCCCATCCCTTTTGTCAACACCAAAATGCAATCTAGCACTAGGAGGCAGTGGATGATCTTGCCTTCAGGCCCTCCTCTGACTGAGAATTAAGAGAGTTTGCACTGACATACTTATGTATGTCAGTAAAAGAACAGCAAGGGAATGGGATCACTACCTCCAGCCATTCCCAAGAACATTAATTAAAGCAGAGTTTAAGATGGAAAACGAACCCTGTCTGATTGCCACTGCCAGGCTGGAAGTCCTCTGCTCTCATCCTCTCCCTGGCAATGGCTGGTGCCAGGAGGGAACTTCTGCAGTGATTCCCTTGGTAGCATGGGCTGCTGTATTTTGTCCCAAGGCATGTTCTGCCCTGATAGCAGTAGCTACAGGTCAGTAGGAAGGTTACTGCCTTCCCAGCCCCAGCACTGTTTACTTTTTAATATTTTGTTTCTAATTCTAGATAGAGCATTTCAGGCCAATCCCAGTTCTTTCTTGGGAGTCGGACCCAAACTCTGCCCTCGGCTGCAACTTCACTGACTTCAGTCACTTGGCCCTTTGCCCAATCGTGTCCCAGGTCACTCTGCAGCAGCAGCTCCCACCGTGGGCAGAGCCCAGCCTGAGGCACTGACCTGGCAGCCCAGCCGAAGGGCATCCGGTACTGCCCCAGACGGCTGCACACCTGCTTGGCCACCTTGTGGACCTTCTGGGCAGTCTGCAAAACATGAGAGAAGCAGGTCAGTACGTGCCAGGACTTTGATGCTGCCCCGGAACAGGAGAGAAGGGCGCTGCAGTCTCCAGGGAGCAGCACCTCTCTGCTCCCCAGGCTCCAGCACAGCTGACAGAATCCCTGTCTGTCACTTCACACCGCCTACAGCTGGTACTTCGCAAAGCAATAGCAAACTTTGTGGGCAGTCACGTTAAACCTCCTCAGGACTGACCTGTCAGGGTATTAGTGCTCCATTTGCCAAAGGGTATTAGTTTATTTTCCAAAACTGACCGCAATTGGCTCATCCTGTACAGACTTACAAAGTGTGCCAAGGGAATGCCATCATTACCAGGTATTCTATAATTGACTTTTCAGGAGCTACTCTTGACTGGCTGCAACAAGGCAGCATCAGCTCCACCTGGCATGCAGAGACTGATGCTGGTGGCAGCAGCAGGGCCTCTCCCCTGGACGTCAGGAAGAAATTCTCACTCAAAGGGTTGTCAAGCATTGGAACAGGCTGCCCAGAGAAGTGGCAGACGTATTTAAAACACATGTAGATGTGGTGCTTAGGGACATGGTTTAGTGGTGTGGTTGACAGTGCTGGGTTAATGGCCGGACTCAATGATTTATAGGGTTTTTCCAAGATAAAGGATTCTAAGATTCTATGCAGACACTTCATTCTGGGGATGAAGTGTCCCACTTTTTCCTGCCAGCCCAGGCTTTGGCTTACTGAAGTGTAATGGGGAAAGGTCTGGCCCCAAATCCTTGGCTCTTTCTAAAAATCCTCTGCCTCTTTCCAGGGGAAGGAATCGAGTCTCCTAGGACAGCCCAACTGAAGCCAGCCTGGAAACAGTGCAAACAGAATGGACAAAAACTGTATTTGCCAGAAAGAAACTGAAGAGCTGCAGAACAGCCCATGTGTCAGCCCACTCTACCCCCTGCAGCAGCAGACAGCGTTACTCAGTTGATACCCCCCTGGCCCCACCCAGTACCTTCCCGGGGTCCGAGTTTTTCATGTAGGGCTCCACACAGTGGGCGATGCTGCCCTGCAGCACCTTCTCCACACGGGCCACCAGGAAGATCTCTGCGTGCGGGTTGGTCACGGAGAACACGCCCTGCAACAGAGAGGCAGCAGCTGTCACACAGCAGGACCCCAGTGTGCACCACGGGGCGTGGCCCCCATCATCCCACTGCCCCTTCCCACAACCCAGGCACACCCTGCCCTGGGGAGGGGCCACAGGGCTCACCAGGCTTCAGCATGGCCAAGTCTTGGAAAACTCTCCCTGGCACTCTGCCTGTCGCTGCCAGCGAGCCCTGCATGGCAGCTTCGACACTGACCAAAACTCGGGAGAAAAGCTGGCTTCTGGCTACCACACAGTGGCTAACAACACACTTCAAAGTCACTGAAAAGCCTCGGCAGCAGCACAGAATGAGGAGAAAGTGAGGGATTCACCCGTTTTATGTAGCGCAGGCAGGACTCGGGGACCCCATGCACAAGGCTCTGGCTGGGACAAGGTCGCTGGGTGCCCTCTGCTCTGGGCTCAGAGTTATCCAGCAGCATCTCCCGGACAGACGGAGGGTTCAAGTCCACGTGGAAGTCAGCTGAAATCTTGCAATTATTTTTCAGGTCGAATAATGCCAAGCTTAGGAAAAAGGGCTCAACCTGGAAATTTATTGAATATGTATGTCATAAAAAATGCATGGCACAGGCTCAAGAGTATCAACATGCAGTGCTTTCTCTGATAAGGAAGGTGGCAACCTTCTGCTTCTGTTTGTTCCTTTAGTTTAGTACACCAGCATTTTACCTAACTGTGACACACGTTTATTTGCTTTATAAATATACAGATCCATTTTTTCCTGCACCTTCTTGCATTTTCATCTAGTCAGTTTGAACAAAGCTATATGAATGAAATAAATGATGAAATAAATGAAAATATGAATGAAATAGAGAATGAAATCTGTATGTTTTTTACATAAGTGGTAAACTATGAAGTCAGGAAAAAAAGATGAACTCAATTTATCAGAGCTGTTTACCATTTTGCAATGAGAAAGAAATCAGCTTAAGAGTGTTTATGATCACCTGCTAAAGTTCACTATATTTATTTTCCAAAGTCCATCAGCTCTGGATGGCTCAACTGTGACACTCAAAATGCTCCTCAGATGCTATCCCAAGAGGAAAGTTAACTCTCCCAGCCAGGAGAGCTCAAATACAAGGCTGACACTGCTGAGGAAATGCATGTGCAAAATCTGCCAACTCCTTTGTAGCTACTGACCTTGACAGCACCAGGCAAGTGGTAATAATTCATGTATTTCTAATTCAAACATCCTAGTAGGCGTGCATCCACGGAAAGATAAAAATGCAGGCCTGAAGACAAAACTGTAGCATGCCCAAGACATTACAGCATGACTTGAAGGCATTACATCCATGCTGAAAATGTGCTGATTAGGTCTCGCTCTGGACCTGATTAAGGATGGATAACAAGAATCTTTGCTGTTAGCGATGCATCCATCTGCTGGGATTTACTGAGCCTGGTGTTGTGTATCAGAGCTGTGAGCTGCCAGTATGAAACCATCACAAAAAAGCCTTTGTGGTTCTGCCTGGCATCAGACAGAGCAGCATCAGTAGAGATGGGGCAGTGCTGGTGCCTCTGCCTCCCCCTGCTGCTCTGCACCCCTGCAGAAAGGGCGACTCCAGCCAGAGCAAGTGCAGGATGTGACAGCAGGGATCTGTTTTGGGAGGAAAGACTGGAGGAGACCGGTCTGTTCAGCCCAGCAGAACAAAGGCTGAGGTGAGACGTAATAGCTGTCTACAGACATCAGAGGCTCAGAAAACACAGGAGTTTTTAGGCTAAGGCACAACTTTGGCACAATAACAAATGCATATAATAAAGTGGCTGTGAATAGAGCTAGGCTGGGAGTCAGAAGAAGGTTCCAGACCAGGGAAATCCCTTGCCATTAGGGGAAATGAAATAAAACACAGCCGTGAGTGGTTTGGAGATGGAGCGTAATCACTTACCAACAGGACTTTCACAGGGATGAAGAGTTTGGCAGACACACACTCCCCATTCCCTGTGCCCCTGAACCACAGGTTTCCCAGCAGTCTCAGTTTCTGGCAGGCTGAGGCATGTCAGCACAGACCCTGTCCCCAAACACGTTTTTGGAACACCAAAACACCACGGCAAACAAATCCTGCAATGACTCTGGGCCAGCAGTCACTGCCTGTCCAGGTCCCACTGATGCTCATGGCAAAATGGGATTGTTTTAACTCCCCCAGATTAATTTGCCAAGGTATTTTCTTGCTGGTGAGAGGAAAGAAGGCAAAGCAGGACATGCTGGAGCTCCCCTTACATTGGTGGGTCCTTCTTCTGCCCTGTCGCTCAGCTGAGCGAGGAGGTTGAGGGAGAAGTCCTGGCAGAAAACCACGAAGCGCCTGCTGCACTTTTCCTCAAAAGGCTTCACATCTGGCTCGATCCCTGAGAAATCGAGTCTCTAGACAGCAAACAAACATATCTGGTCTCATTAAAAAGGAAAACAACCCCCTGAATAATGTTAAGGGATCACATTATGGCCAATACTACCCTTATCAATTTTTTTTAAGTGGTCCGAAAGGTTCAAGACATGCACAAATGAGCGCAATTTGGTGATGTTACACAAAGGTATTCAAAACAGGAATTCATGGGTATGTATCAATTTTTAGCAACTTGTTTTGTAGAGCACAGCAAACTAAACCTCAGAATGATTTCAGTTCCTTCCTGCTTTGCTGTAACGCGGGGGATCTTCCCAAACACTGAGAGCTTGGGGAAGAAAGCGGAACAGAAGACATTGCTACAATCAGAAAAGTATCTCTCACCAGGAAGGTATGACTAGGTTAGAGATGGCCCCTGCGCCTGAAATAGAGACGAGGCACACGTGGGATTGTGAGCAACATTTCAAAGTGGCAGGCACGTCCAGCAGTAACTGGCATGGGTAGAAAGAGCAAAGACTGTCTGGCTGGGGAATCCAGACAGGCTCGACTATCATCACCTCCTCCCTAAGCCAGAACACCCACGCCTGGTCTGTGCCTCCACACCCAACCTCCTCCAAGAGCAGGCACACGTGCAACCAAAGGTCCTCAGCCTCTGACACACCCACTGTGCTGGGCACTGGGGACAGAGCTACCAAACACTCCTAAATACCAGCAGGTGTTTTTGTTTCCCTTATTTTCTTTTCATGAGGAAAGTACGTGGCAGGTATATGTTCCTGCTCCCAGTTTCCTTACCACCAGGCACACAAGTGTGCATGTAGCAGCACTGACTGGAGCAAAGACTCTGAATGCCTGGTGTTACAGCAGATCCAACTGACCCACACCAGAATGAAGTGCTCTAGGTATAGAAAGAGGGCAGTGAATTCAGCCTAACCATTTGATTAGGTAAAAGAAGTTATCTTAGATGCTCCACACTGAGTAATATTTCCATTTTTGTTATCTGACTAGAATATTGGAAGCTTCTCAGAGCTTCTCTTAAAAGAACAAAAAAGAAGAAACCAAAAAGCCTCCTGGATGCTTATCTTCCTCCTGTTAAAGACTCTAAAGAATTGCCAAGAGAAAAGCTCATTTTGTACAACTTAACCTTTTAAAGACTAATTACATTTCCTAGTTAAAACAGAATGTTCTATTTTACAGGTGTGAACATGCCAAACCAGAAGGAGAACCAGAAACCATGACGTACCCTGGAACAGTTCTCTAGAACTCTGTTAGTAATTGCAGCTCGTTCCACTGAAATCCCACACCTGGACCCTGGCAGAGAATTCAAGTTCAAAGCCAAGGAGAAAACAGGCCAATAGACATCAGACCAGCACAGGGTGTTTTTTCCAGTTTGTCTGCCCCTACATTTGAAAACTCTCTGAAGACTGAGGCTCTCCCTGTAAACCGCTGTCATGGCCTTTGCCACCACTGCTCCCCTTGCCAGATGTGCTGAGCCCATGCAGCATTGCAGGTATCCATGCAATACCACTTCTACTGCTTCTTCTTGCAAGCATGAGAACTTCCCAGAGCCCCAGAGGAAATCTGGCTTGATATCCAGCAACATCAAGATGCATCACACAAATGCCAGCAAAGCTGGAGGCAGGCCATGTGTGGGGCTGCTGCAACTCTTCCTTGTATTTGAGCTATCACCTGAGCACTGACACCTCATCCTGCTCTCACTGACAGGAATATGGGCTGCACTTCTGTTCTGCACTGGAAAACATGCTGCTTCTGCAGGCCAACGCTGTGGCCATGCAAGGGAACAAGGGAGGCACGACACAGTGAGCAAAACCTCACACTGGCAAACGTGGGAATGTTTACCTGGACTTCTGGGTCGAAAGAGAAGATGTTTTGTCTTCCATCATTTCTGCTCAGTTTGTTTAGTTGATCTGTTTCTCTTCCGTACTAGGACAAAGGAAGGCATTGATATTAGTGGTTGCCCACACAGAGGCAAACACTCCTTATTGGGAAAGAACTAAATCAAAACAAAGTAATTATTTCTCAGGTTGCCTTTGTGATACTTGAGCTGATGCAAAGCACTGACATGGTGCAAGGACAGTACAGAGATGTGGCTGCGCTGAAGGAAAAAGCAGGCAGAAGCAGGCAGCCACACTTGGAGGTGAGGAACATGCAGCCTCAATCCATGGGGCTCCATCTGTGAGACAGACAGGTGGGATAGCAGAGACCCCACCAGGAGTTGTGCCTGCCCAGCTCCCCCAGAGCTGGAGACACAGAAAGCAGAAAGCCCCTCTCACAGATAAGCTGGATAGAAGTAGCTGTGGGTGGGGAGAGTGATCTTGCAAACACAATACCTTCATCAGCTCTGGATGCATGCTTCTCTCCAGGCTCTCCAGGATGTTCTCTGACTTTCCCTGCGTGCTTGATTCATCATCTGCAAGGACACGAGAAACAGATGTTCAGAACAACTGCAGGAGCACCGCTCTGCCAGAAAGCATCCTGCAGTATCTGCTAACAATAGCACAGAAACAGTTTACGGAGACTTTTCCATTCCTTGGGAGTAAGATTTTTCCATGAATTACCAGTATCAAAGTGTACTATTACAGTCTGCTAGGTCTGTCCAAAGCAGAACTTCAGCACAGAGCCAATTTT
Organism: Melanocharis versteri; assembly: GCA_013397845.1. Classification (NCBI taxonomy): domain Eukaryota; kingdom Metazoa; phylum Chordata; class Aves; order Passeriformes; family Melanocharitidae; genus Melanocharis; species Melanocharis versteri. Next base: position 506,914 of record VZTG01000875.1, on the reverse strand, counting down.
CCAGGAGCCTTGAAACTTTGCCATGGATTTCCCATCCAGAAGAAGGGTCATGCTTCCCTCCACTTTTATTCCTCAGACTATCATCTGTGTTATACTAAGCCCCTTTGCACGACACTGTGTGTCAGCCATGATTCTTCCTTTAAATACAGTACAGTTTACACCTCTCCAGGCACACTGCTTGCATCCTGCTGGAGAAGGGAGAAGGGACGTGTTTGTTTACAAACTGACCTTGCACAGATTCCACAGCATCCTTCTTCTCTTGCACCAGACTCTCAGTATTGCTCTGAATGATCTTCCTCAGAGTTACCAGCCATTCCTCCATCTCCTGCTCAGTTTCAGCTGCAAGATAGTGGCTGTACTTGTCTATTGTCTTCAGCTCAAACGCGTAGCGGCGCATCTTGGGACACTGAACAAACAAGAGATTTATGTTACATTTTCCTCAAAAACCCAGCACAGTACCTGCCAGACAGCTCCTCTCTGGGAAAGCATCCTGAGCTGAAACACCACAAAATACAAGGCAGACACCCTCTCTGACACAGCAATCCTGCTGCAATCACGGAGGGCTTCATGGTTTGAGCAGGGCACGGGTCCATGGCCAGCTACTCTGAGTGAAGGAAAGCCAGACTGAAGCACAGACATTGCACCAAGGAGCAGGAAAAAGCTCCTTCTGATGCCATCAGACCTTTGATATTTACCCAGAGAAGCCAGGAACCGGATTTGTCTGACATGGTAAGTAATGCTGCATGCCGGGACACTTAGAGGCATCTGTCTTAAAAAAGCAAGTGGTACAATGCAGCTTTTTGGAGCTGTGCTGGCCTTTAAACAGCATTTTCCAACCAGAAGCCAAGGCAAATCCAATGCAACTTGGGAAGTACATCCTATACATCACTGAGGTGTGTGCATTACTGCTTTTACTGTGTTCAGAAAGATAAATGGAAACCCACAGCTCTGACTCATCCATGCTGAAGCAAAACACTAGGGTAATTTAAGCCACCCTACACCACACTCAGTGCTTGAAGCTTCTGCAGAGACAGCCAGGGCAGAAGGCAGAGCAGCAATCCACTGCTGCACTTCATTCTAGCACAACTAAGCAAACCCAGGATTTAGACCTGTACAAATACCTGCTCCTAAAACCCTATGAGCCCTGAGCAAGTCCTAAATTCCAAAGGACTGCATGTTTGCATGGACTTATCAAGATACAGCTTAAGAAACAAGAAGCTAGTGTAAACAGCAAATAGAGGAGGAAGGTGCTGCAGACAAAGTACATTTACTTACTGGCCTATTGATCAGTTTAGCCAACCAGCTTTGGGTTAGTTTGCAATTCCATGCCTTCGGACCTCGAGAGAGCAGGCCTATCTCAGAGCCAGCAATCCATAAGTCCATGCAGAGCCACACAGAAAGCACACCTACCTGAACCACATCATTGCAAGCATCCAAGAAAATGCAGCCTTTGGATTCTTTTGAAATTTTCTCATCTTTGTAGGAATTCAGAATATAGGAGCCATCTGTGAGCTGTGACAAGTAAAAATACCTCCTCTTGAATACCTGTAAAAATACAAATTCTTGCTCAGGCAAGTATTCACTCTGCTGTGCATCACAAACCATGGCCATGGTTTCCATATCTGCCCTCCCTGCCATTGAGAAAACACTGTAACATGAAACACTGCTGACCCTGGAGTGTAGCAGATTCATCCACTTGAATATGGTTTGCTTTTACAAAGAGAGATTTCCATCATCTTCTTTAATTTTAATGCCCTTGTTGTTATTATAAGTTCGCCCATCTAAAGCAATGCCCCAGGGCTTCCAGCTCATCCCTCAGCTGGCTCCAGCCTCATTTATCTTTACAAAGTAATGCTGCACAGTAAGTTCAGATCAGCACATTACTTGAAGATCCATCCCACTCTAGAGCAGGTATTTCCAGAGTCTTTTTCATATAGACCTCAGTTAGAATTACAAAGCAATTGTCTGGAAGACTTCGGATCAGATGTGGAAATTCCTAGCACTCAAATGCAAGCCAAGGGAAAATGCAATCCACTCAACTGTTTGGGTTTTTTATGGCTTTGGGTTTGGGTTTTTTTATACAAACCTATTTTCATGAACTGGCTTTGGCTTAGTGTCCAATTCTCACATCAAAAACCAGTAACTTTGGGAGAAGTGTTCCTGTACTACTGATTTTCATCAAGAAAAAAAAGCTCTCCAGTATCTCTGAACATCTTTTTTCATGCTTGTCAGCCAAAAGCTACTGGACTATAATTCAGGAGAACATTTTGGCAGCAACTGTGGTACCACCATATGCTGTAAGGAGCAGGGTGCATTTCACAGTTGCTGGGTATCTGTGTTAGGAGAATCATGAAGGAAGCCAGGACAAGCAGCACTGCAAGTATTTCTACTGTTCAGTCTATCTGGAAGATCTATGAATAAACACAGCATTTTTCATCCCACATGGGAGATTAAAAGTAATTTCCTGCTCCTACCATTACTGACACTAGCACATGTTCAGTAAACCCATCCACTTGCAGAGAACTGGGAGGGAGCAGTGTGCCCTGAACCATAACCCATCCCTTCTGAGGTAACCTCTGGCATCATTTGGATGACTAATTAGCTGTAGAGATGCTCCACGGGTTGTTGAGCTTTAAGTTTTATAAGATTTCACTAAACCTTTAGTTCAACAGAGCATAAAGATACATGGAAAGCTAAGGATGTGAAGCATTAATCCAGCCTAAACACTGATTTAGCACTTCACTGAAGCAATCTCAGGAATTTTGGCAGTGGATGCTACAGAAACCCATGACAGATCTCTCTCTAGATATTACAGAGTTGATATCTCTCATGGTTATGGGATTTCATGCTAAACAGTTTGCATTTGCTGAACTCTGTTCAAATGTAAACACAGAATCAAACAGCAAACACTGTTCCTATGATGTCAGCCCGTGCCAGCACTGCTGTCAGAAATCACTGTCAGAAGATGATGATCATTAGACATTAATACTATGAATCTGCGAGCAGAGGGAACATCCCCTCTGATCAGGCTACAGGTGCTGCTGGTGAGCCCTGAGATTGCAGAGGGATGGCTAGAGAACTGGAGAAGTGCATTTGTGCAGAGAAGGACAGCAGGACAATCCCGATGCCGTGGCTGCAGTGCAGGCCACCAACACACTGCAAACCAGACAGAGAGTGCTGAGCCAAACCAGGGCAGCTCTCTGCAAAGGAAAGGGTGCTCTGAAATAAAGGGTGGCAGCTGTAGCCTAATGAGAGTTTGCTTGTGGTTCAGCTCTCCATAAAACACTCTGCACACACCTAGCAACAGTGTGAGGCACCAGCAGCTCAGCAAGGAACCAGCATTCACAAGACGGACACATCACAGCAGCCTCTCCAAGGGGTGACAAGGCTGAGGATGGTCAAAGTCCTCAGCTTTCTCACATGTGCCTCAGAGGTGTTTTGTAAAACACAGCTCATATAACAGCTACTGATCCTTAGTACTCTGATATCAGAGTTTCACTGGAGACTCTAGATCTTATTAATTGAACTGAAGCCAGCATAGTTCAGATAACTTCTCTGAAAGGCAGGTCTGAGTTGCAGGGCACTGAGACCAATACCACCAGAGGCTCAGACTAGAACAGACCCAACTGACTACTTTGAGCATGTATGATACCTCCTCCAGAAGTTTCAGGAAAAAAAGTTGCTTTAACCTTGCTTGGAAAAGCAGAGAATCAGAAAATCCTGTTCTGTCTATAGCCTTAAAGCCCATTTTAAAACTCGAATTAAAATTAGCCCTATGAACAGTCCTGTTCCACTTCTCCTGAAAGCATAACTCATTGAATCAAGCCTTGGAACAATTAGGCTTTTTGAGATTTTTAAATATATCTTTACAAAGCAGCCTTGCTGCAGCCATCCCTCAGCTGCAGCATTGAGCATAACTCCCTAACAATCTCCCTGTGCTGTAACAAGGCAGCTGCATGGTGGGACAGCAGACAGGCTCACTGCCACAGCAAAAACCTGTGGTGGAACTACTAAAAATCTCTGCACAATCTCAGCAATGTCACACCAGATTATAAAGAGCAGAGAACAGGAGACAAGGCAGCTGTTGCTTTTAGGTCAGCTACATCTCCGCAGTAATATCACCCCTGCTTTAAAAGCAAAGATTCATCATTTTAATTTAAAGCTGGCCCCTCTACATGTTTCCAACCAGTAAAGAAACTATCAATTCAGAAAGCTGTCTTTGCAGGGCAGCTGTTTCACTTATCCCAGTTGCCTTCCTCTCCTGGGCCTCAGCTGCTCATCCAGAAAACAACCTTGCTTTACTAGAACACGCTTGACCTTTTTGGTCAGCTTGCCTGTCATGGTCCAACGTGCATCAGTCTTACATGCTAGGGAGGGGAGGGTCAAGAACTGTTGCCCAACTGGGTTTTCCAGTCCACCATGGCATACAAGAGGGGCAGATGCCCATCCAAACCCAAACCCACCCGTTGTGCTCCTGGGAGCTTTGGAGTTGTGGCCTGAACTTCACCTCATGCCTCGATCATGAGTGACTGGACCAAACTCACCTTCATGGTAACAGTGATGGTGCTGTTGACATTTGCTTTGTGCAGCCAGCCCTGCTTTATCACACCACCCTTCTGGGAGCACAGGGAAGAGGAATCCTGAAACACAGCAAACGATGAAAAAAAGAGGAGGTCAGCTGAACTGTCTCCCACAGGAAATTCCCCTTGGACAAAGGGATTTGTTCACCCTGGAAAGCAATACCATTTTAACTACAGCAATACAGTGACATGTAGAATGTATGTGTAACAGGTACAGCTACTCATACAGTGCTATCACAAAACAAAAATCAGGGATCTCCCCTCCCAATAAAGAGGCAAAACAGGCTAGATTGGGTCACCTTTAAAAACAGAAAGATGACATCTATTCTGATAGGGCTGCACAGTGATTTTGTAACGAGGCCTGCTGGTTCTTATGCAGTATTTCAAAACCTGGGGAAGATGGAAATTTTCAAGATGGTCTGTTTAGGAAGTTGCAAAATGCAGAACTCTGAACTTATACTGTCATTTCCTTTTGTCAATCTCGTATTTTAAATTTCAGCAAAAACCACCAAACCCCAATAAAATAACTGAAATGTAACTGGCTGATTTCACATTTCTCAAACCACAAAGTTCCAAGTGACCCAACCAGGCTGCTCTTGGCACACCAGATGGGGTTTCCATCTGCTCCTGTCCCATGGTCCCAGAAAGAAAGAACAGCTCTCCATTCATACCTAACCATGACCTCCACTGGGGAGGGAAATGAGAGCCCAGAGTGATGAAAAAATCTCACCCGGGGGCTTCCAGTGACTCAGCAGCAGAGGCAGCCCCAGCCTGCCTCCACTGAGCCAGGAAAGAGCTGGTTTATACAGCCTGCTGCATCCAAAGGGACAGGTTTTCACTCTTTTCACGTCAAACTTCCACAGTAAATTTTCTGATACTTTATGTCCCTGGGTAAAACAACCCATGATTTCTCCTTTATAATGGTTCACCCTTTCTCATCAAGAGATTTCTTTTATTGAATTTCCATTACACAATTCTAATGCAAATGCTCTGTCGGGAAACTGTAACAGAATCCTTTAGATGCGGTCATGCCAAAAGATATAAACGTCAAAACATCTGTGAAAGCACTTGGAATACTCTTCCACAACAAACCTCAGTAACTTCTCTTGTTTGAGTATTTGGGCCACTAGCCAGAAGAAGAAAGGTCTCCAAATTTTGATAGCGTATTTTTTCCTTTTGCTTTTTCAGAAGCATGCTGATAACAGTGAACAGCAACGTCTCCAGCCTGAGTAGATATTTTTAAAGAGGCAGCACCTCAAGTTACTGATGCAATGCAAACCAACAACATAGCCAAAAACAGATTAAGGCCAAACTTGACAAAACATTTCCATTTATAAAGAAGCCAATGCAGTCCAGACCTGAGGTGTGCTGGGACATACCCCGACAATTTAAGAAATGTGCATGAAACAGCCCCTGCAAATCTTTAGCTCTGCAACAAAGTTCCCTTTTCCTCTGTAAGTTCCTCAGCAGCAACATATTGGTGCCATGGGAATTTTAAACAGCTGGGCTAAACCCTTCCCTCCGTAAACAAAAACTTCCTTCACGTGCATGGATTGATCTCCACGTGGTACTTGAAACAGAAAAACACTGCCCATCCCTTCTGCAGCAAATGTGATATGCATGTGCAGGAAACATGGCATCTGCACCATCCAAAATAACCACCAGGTCTGAAATGTCCCAGCTGGCAGAGCCCCCAGCTCACCCCCACAGAGGAGCTCCAGGGCTGCAAATCTTCCCTGCCGCCAGCTGAGCACAAAGATGCCAACTTCAGAGGAAATAAATGCCTCCCAGCGTTGGCACAGCATGGCCAGAGCAGGACTGACACACTGACAGCATGTTGGGTCCAAGGCACTGATGAAAAATTGCAGGTTATGCGGGAAACCACAACACTTTCTAAGAGGAGAACCCCAGAATCACAGAGCAGTTAAAAAACTGCCCAGTTTTAGTTCTGGACATGAAGAGCTTTCCTCAGTAACTACCTGGCTTCCTTTTTCTCCTCTTCCTATGACGCTCTGTTTCAAGTGAAAAAGCCATGAGAAATATGACTAATCTTCCAGGTAAGTTAGGAGACCCTTGGCTCCAAGAGATTACCTTGCCATACTTCGAAACAAATCACTGCCTCACTTTTGATCCCATTTTCACAGCAGAAAGCACCTCACCAGAAAACCGTTCCTAGGAATTGAATTCTGGCTTTGCTTTGTGAAATTTGCTTTTTAACAGGAATACTTTAAAAATACACCAAAAAATCAACTTTCTCCTTACCTCATCCTTTTCAAAGTCTTCATCAATTTCAAACACATGGCTTGGAATCTTGTCTGGCCTAAAGGACTTGCTGAAATCACAACACATTTTCATGTTTAATGAATGGAACACAAGGGTCGTATGAGCCAGCAGCCGATGCTGGATCCAGAAGCAACAGCCAAACTGCAGGCTACAGAGCACAGAAGATAGATTGCAAGAGACCTACAGCTCCTTACAGCTGGGAAAAGCTAAGTTCTGAGTGCATTTCATGGAAATTAAGCACAAGCAGTCTGTAACTAGCTTTCTCTTGTTAGCTGTTGGATTCTGCGGAGTTTTTGCTGACTTGCATTTATGGAACAAAGAGAGAGCAGCCTGGTTTATCTTCCATCTTTACCAAAAAAGAAGCAAGATCAGACTACACGATTATTCACAAATTTTAACATTATCTGATCAACAGTATTACTCCATTGCTGCTCCACATCCCCTTGAGACCCTCAGAACAGACCCACTTCATCCAATTAAGAAGAAAAAGCATTTAACAAGCTTCCAGCACACGAGCAGCCTGGACAGGGGTCCAGACATGCCCAGAGTGTGGGCAGCGAGAGCAAAACAGGCGCCATCACAGAGAAAATAACAATCCAGCAGAAATCCGAGATGTATGGGCCTGTCTGAAAAACCCAATTAGCTTTGGAGCTGGAAGCACTGGCACAGCCCAGCGTTTCCAAGCACGTAACTGCCTGCTGCTGTTGAGGCGGATGCAACATGAAGGACTTACTCACAGCCTGGGTAGAAAAAAACGTTTATTCTAAGAGCCAGTGTCATTTATACACTTTTGTATGTTTATCAATCAGGCTATATGTTCATTGGATCTTTAACTACTGCAATACATCTATTGGCTATTACTTAATCCACAACATACCACCACTGGTCATCTACAGCATAAGCGTTCAGGAATTTAGAAAAATATCAGGTGCAGCTTGTTGCTGTTTTCTCTCCCTCTTGTTTGGATTTCTTCTACTAAGTTTCTCACGGGTAAGAACGAACTGCGTTAAGCTCAATGTCGGAATCAGACAAGCTGTCAGACCTGCTGTTAATTCCCATAAGTGCCCAGCACTGGCAGCACCAGCAGCAATATTACATCAACCTTTCTGTACTGGAGGCACAAGGAGAATCTGCTTGGCATGGGAACACCGTGTGAGGCACACGGGGAACATCAACCCAGCAGGACAGTGAGGCTGCTGGTCAGGATGTGCAGACACTGCCAACACTGCTTATCCTGCCGTGGGTCTGGGCTGCAGTCTGTCCTCATCCCAAATGGACGGGGTGTGCACACACTGGTGGATAGGATATGAAGCACTGACCCACACAATATTGTGGGCATCTCCCTGACAGAGCTGAGGGGCAATGGCGTGACAACACAAACCTCTGGCTCTAACCTGCAGAGTGACACGCCTCTGGAGGAGAGGCTGCTTGTGGGACAGGCATCAGGGAAAGGGCAGACTGCTCCTGCTAAGCCCTGTGACCCCCACATTAGCATTCCAAGGGAGCAGAACACTTACCATGGCAACATCCGAAAGTCTCCTGAGTATTCCTCATATTTGTAGTTTACCACGAACCAGTCAGAGCTGTAGGTTTTAATGCACTGAAAGGAAAACAATACAGCCCTTAGAAAGGTACAGCAAGCAAAACAAAGCCCGGCACCAGTCTGAAAGGTTACACACTGCAGGGTGAGGTAAGCACAAGCGGGAAGGGTGTGGGCAAGGCTGCTTCACTTGTTTCATTTAGCAACAGAATTTCCTAAGGAACCTTTTCAGCACAGAGACAAAAATCACACAGCATCTGGCCTGCCACACAGCTACAGATTTTGTATTTACATCGCTCCAGAGCTCTAAAAAAAGGAGTAGTGATTTGGGAGGAGACTGCTTTCCAGAAAGCACCAGTTTTCTGTCCTCAGAAACACAGCGCGTCTAACTCGACACCGACCACTGCTTTTTGTTCCACTGCACCTGGAGGGAATGGTCCTGGGGAGCAGCACTTCACAACAAACCCACAGCACTCCAGATGCTCCAGGGAGGTTGTGGATCCTTGTCAGGCAGGTGGTGCAAAGCCACACACCTCGGCTGTGTACAAAACCCCCTGCAAAGCCACTCTGCACAGGAGATGCCTGGGAGAACTCTCCTGTTCAGCAGGTCTGGCAGTGCTTCCCACTAAGGAAAAGCCAAGTGATCCGCAATCCTGCGGATCAGGAGCTACAGCTGAGCATCTTGCCCAAGGGCTAGCAAGTGCTGAAGGCAGGTGTCACACGGACTTTGCCCCTACCTCTTTGACAAAGAGACTCTGAGCTTTCTTTAGAGCATCTTCTGGCACCGTTGACTGGACAGTCCTTCTCTGTCGGCCGATGACCGAGATCTGCAGGAAAAAGGAGAACACTTTTTCAGCACAAACTCCATCTTCAGGGCTTGACATTCACTTTAAATAAATGTGGTGGGCCGAAATCACCAGTGAGTCATTTCGGTTTCATGTGTCAGTAATGCAGCCAAAATTAACATGTGGTTAATGGTGGAAATTTTCCAAGGCAAGCGGGACAGGAGACGAGTGAGCCTCAAACATGAGAAACAGCCAGAGCAAACTCACAGACACATCTTCGATCGGAAATATCAGGAGGTCTCGGAGGGGATCACTGTAGATCTGAACTTTGCGTTGAAGGATCACGTTCTCATAATCCAAGGGTTCCACCACTTTAGTTTTTTCCTGCAGGAAAAACAGAAGATGAAAAAAAATACATATATGTAACATCTCAAATAATCAGCGACTAACATCTTGTGCTTAATTTCAAAGTGTGTGACCACTGGAGTGCCCATTATTCAGCACTCTGATTCTCCTGTGCTGCAGGTAACCACTGATGAGCATGTTTTGCAGAGAGGGAAATGAGGGGTTAAGTTTTAAGTAATAAGCTACGGGAAGAAACAAAGCACTGTGCTGCCCTGTCTCAGCACAGTCTCTAATTTCTTAATGGAGCAAGAAAGCCTCCTGGACAGGCCATGGCTTTAACAGCTGCAAGATCCAGCATCTTGATGTTTGAGCAGCTCATCTGTACAGCTTGGAAGAAACACAGGCTCCTGCGCTGGCTCTGCTTGAGGAGCGGATGAGAGCTGATCTCCCTAGGAATGATGAGAGCAAGGCTGCTGCTACGACTGCCAAAGCAGGAATCTCAGCCCGTGGAAGGAAGAACAGCATCCCTCTGGAAAGACAGGAAAGCCCTCTCCATAAATCGCACCCCAGACACAGCCAAAAGCTAGGGCCTAGTTTTATTCTCACTCGCATTTCAGGGAAGCAAGAGGAACTTCTCCAAAAATCCCCAGAGTCACAAGCAAAAACTATTAGGAGAGCTTCATCACATTCCCTACAGCACCAATTTTGTCTGTGTAACAAGTCCAGAAAACAGAACTTATTAAAATGAGAAAAACACAACTTCTGAAGCAGGCAAATGCCATCTCAGCTGCCCAGTCTGACTTCAGATTTCACGAGCAAGAGTCAGGCTCTCAGCACTGCACTGTGAAAATCAAACTTCACACCAAAAGCCAACCAATGACTCTGTATAGGAGTGGTCACAATAAAACAGGAACCGAATTCTGACACATCAGCTTTGCCCTGTTTTGAACCTTGACCAAAATCCTGATGCTTGGCCCTGTCACGGACAGTGTTTATGAAACCCCTCTGGCAGCACGTGATGCCACGTGCCCCTGGACATGACATCCTTGCAGGACAACGTGCAAGGGCTCTCCACTCTTGGAGGAGGAACATCAGATGCTCCCCCACGGGCAGCAAACACTACCCTCCAGTCAAAGGGCTTTTCTGGGATGAACTGCTCACAATGACTGGAGTTAAAGACAAGATACAAGGTCTCTTGCTGAACAAAGCACAACCTGCAGCTTAAAAAAATGAGCCCCAAATGAGGACTGAAAGCTCAGCATTGTGTAACACCACTGGATAAACAGCCACACCACCAAGAGTCCAAACAATTCAGTATTTTCTGTGACATGTGAGATAAAAAAAGAAGTCAACACTGCTCTTCCACAACCAATCCTAGCCAAAGGTCCTGTGCCTGTTCTGTGCCTGTGGCTCCTGAGGATCTGGGCTGCATTAATGAAACACCTCCTGCCTCAGACAGTTTTGCATTTCAAATGTCTCCTTCCCATGCCGCACAAATCCAGCATGAATTAGCTCAGTTATCTGAAAAAGCTCCCTTCTTAATCACTCTCTGATAACGCTGCTTTACTGCTTGCCCAGTCCTGAAAGGAACCTCACACTCCTCAGATTACCAGTGAGAAAGGCAAAGGTCAGTCAGCAGAGAGCCCAGGCCGGGTGCCAGAGCACCCAGGGGCTGCTGCCTTCTCCCTCAGCCATGGGGGATTTGGGAATGGGGTGACAAATGCTGCCAGACCCACTGCACACAGAGAACTCCTTGCTTCTACATCCGAGATCTGAGCTGTACAGGGATTGAATAAGAAAAGAAAGAGTCCACCTGAAAAACAGGAGTCTGAAAAACCCAACAGGTAGACAGAGAAAAGGAACTCGTTTACTCTCCGTCAGTCTCATGCTCATTAAATGCTTAATTGAATTTGATTAATCATCTGAAACACCGGTTTTATTTCAGGATAGCACTGTGCACTTCTGAAAGGCTGCCGAGCTTTGCAAATTAATGTGAATTAACAGGACATCCATCTGCAGCTCTGGGGCCCCAAAGCTTGTCCTCCCCACGACACCAGGCAGGGCCCCACAGAGCAGGCACACAGCTCTCTGCCGACCTCTCTGATTCACTGCAGCAATCCTGGCAAAACTCAGCACAGCTAGTGGGTTAAAGCAGTGCCACGGCCCGAGAACTCCCACCAGGCCCCCTCTCACCTCACCCTGCAGCAGCTGTAACAGTGAATCAGAGTCCCTCTATGAGCCTTCCACATCTCTTTGGGAATGCAGGCCTTCCAATCACACAGTATTTTTGCAACATGGTCCTGAAACTAGGACTGTGTTTCTAAAGCTGTCCTTCTTAAAAGCTGGGGCTTTGATGACATTTCTTTTCTAGATCTGATACCTCTGATGACCAGCAAGACAAAGACCTGGCAGTCATCCTCATGGGATTCAATGACAACTAAAGGGTAAGAGCTGAAAAGGTCCCAGATCCTCACATGAGATGTTTGAAAACTCATAGAGCACTGCCTACAACAAATATGAAAAAAGTCCTTAAAACTTGCTGCAGCCCTTCTAGTCTGGTGGATGTAATGATACTGGAAAAAATGTGTGGTGCAGGCTGTGATCTACATCTGACAAACCAGTGCCAGGCCCTGCGACACGCGCCTGATGCCCCAGGGATGGAGGGATGTGCGCTGCAACCCAGAAGGGTTCTGCAGCACCCAGACAGGCACTTCTCCTCTGGAGCTGTTGGAAACACAGTCCCTAGGGCTCCCCCTCCCCAAGGGCTGCAAATTCCCTGTCTCAGCACACAGCAGCCCTCCATTCCCTGCAGCTCAGTGTCACACTGACCATGCTCACACCCAGCACATCACCCAGGCAGCCACAGGCCACGACAGGAACCACAGACACAGCCCTTAAAGCAAAGGCAAAAGATGTAGGTCAACCTGTTTGTTAGCAAAGCAGCTGCTCAAAGAAGGATGTGGCCTGGCTCCTGCCTACCATCGAGGAAACAAACTCCTAACTCCTCCTAAACTGTGCAGGCTGCCCAGCAGGGCCAGGCATGCTCATGTCACTGCAAACAGACCTGTGGAGCAAGGAGGGAGCCATCCCAAATACTGGTTGCCCTTTTGACCCTTTGAGTCCACAAACTCCCATCAGTCCAGAAAGGCTGGAGATAAAGCTTTAAATGCTGAAAATGGGATTTCAAAGTCTTAGTTTTCCTGAAGGTTGAAGCGCACACCCCACACCATCCTGGGCTCAGATCACACTGCCCAGCACTGTCACAACAGCAGATGGCACCCCCCAAAGCCATTACAAAAGCAGAGGAAAAACTATTACACTAAAGTAATTAGAGTCTTAGAAACCACAAATTCCTCCTCAGGGGAAGCCAATACCCAAGTACAAAGAAATGCTGTCAGTCCAGCAACAAAATCAATCCGTTTCTGCAGGGAAAGCCATGCAGTGCTGCCAAAGGCATCCTGCTGCGCGGCACACAGCAGCTCCTCACCCAGGGCAGGCAGACCCTGCACTGGGATGCTCCTGGGCTCCTCTGAGCCCCTGAGAACACAGCAGGCAGCTCACCCCAGCCTGCCCTCTCCTGTGGCTCCTGTGGATGCAGCATCCCAGCACACCCAGCAGCAGCATCCAGCCCAAAGCACCACAGCCCACTGTGCTGGGATAAAAAACAAGGGAAATACCTCAGAGAAAAACAAACATGATTTTAAACAAAGACAGCATGAGAGCAGTGCATCCTCCCAGATAAGCCCACTCATCCCTCTTTAAAAAACCACAGGTTCGAGCCCCGCGCACCAGCCTGCTCCCGAAAACACACATTGCTCTCTCTGTCCTCTGCTCCTGCCCCGAGACTGCTGCTCCCCCAGCACAGGGCCGTGCAGGGCACTGTCTGCTGTGCTGCAGCCCCCATCCACGCCGGGTCACGAGGCTCCCCCGGACAACAGCACAGGCAGAACAACAGCCCGTCTATTGGAGTATTGACTCCCCACCACAAGCGAGCTGGCTGGCATTTTAACAGGAAACTCAGAGAAATTACTTCAACAGAAACACGCCCACAAACACCAACACAAGGCTCTGCCTTTGGCCAAGCACGAGCACAAAGAGCCCGGCATGAGGGAAAACCCAAGTAAGGTCCTCTTGTCCCCAGTGCCCTGCTTGTCCCACTGCCCTCTGCCAGCCTGAGCCCAAACCCTCCCCAAGACAGAAACCACCAGAGAGACAGCAAAGGTTTAGCAAGGGAATTACCCGTTAACAAAGAGGGGGATGCTTAAGACAGATTAAATTTTCACCTTTCTGCATCCATTTTGCAAAGCGTGTAAAATTCCTTTTATTTGCTTTATAAACAAAGGCTCCCAACGACAGCTTGTTCATGTGGAGAAGTATAGGAAAGAACATTTCTATTTTAAACTTTTAGTGCCTGAAAAACAGCAGCCACCTGTCTTCCAGTGTTCTGCATTTGAATACCATAAAAATACACGACTTTTTTGTTATATGTGATTAATGTTTTTCTGAGATCTGTTTCTCCCATCGAATTACAACAGATATAAACACAAGTGATGTGAACATACAGAATGAAAAATGTTTCATTTGGGGATTTTTTTAAAGCAGTGGCCAAAGGAAAATGATGAGAAAGCTTTGTATTTTCAGTCCTATCAGTTCAGCCCTCATTTAAAACAACATCCAGAGAAGAAAATGACAAACCAGGCAGGTTTGGCTCCAGTGTAACCAATTTTCTGGTCCCTTTGCAGCGACACAAGTCCTCAGCAGCTGCCAGCGCACGGCAGAAGCCAAGCCCAGCACTGGAGCTGCACCACACTTGACTTTCACTTCTTGTAGTCCCAACGGCCACCAAACACACACAGACACACACACCCTGCCCTGCAACGCTTCCTCCGCGCCTTCCACCGAAAAACCTGCAGGTTCAGCAGCCCCCAGCACGTGATTTTTTCTCACATCCTCAGAAACGAAGCCCTACCCAGCGTGTGCATCCACATTTCAAAGCGGCAAGAGAGACACGAATGAGATGAATTTGTAAAGTGCTGGCTGTTTAGAGCAGCTGAAGAGAGAAGGAGGAAGAGGACAGGTCACGTGTATGTATAGAACTGTATTATCTCAGAGCGTACAACTGTTCCCCAAAATTTAGCAGCCATTTTAGAGCCTATCTAATTGCTGCTTCATCTGTTGCAACCCTGTACTACACTTTTGTGGAAAACCAAGCAAAAGCCCAAATTTTAAAATAAATACCACAGGGCCAAGTAGGTGAAATACACAGAAAATGAGAGGAGAAGTCAATCTGGAGAGTTAAAAGCTAAAAGAGGGGAAAGTGGAGGCATACAACTACCCTTTGGACACACCTGTCACAGCTAAAATCACATCACTTCTGAGACTGGCAACACGTCAGGGCAGAGAGACCACTCCCCAGTGCAATGCACAACCTGGAAATGTGAGGATACCTCAAAAACAGCAGAGAGAAGTTCCCTTTTTTTTTTTTTTTTGCTCCAGAAACCTGACTGTACATGAGAGAATTTAAATGACGCCTGGGAACTGAGCAAACTCACTTGGCAAACCATATAGGCATATGGAATGGAGCAATTTCTATCCACAGAAAAGCTTTTCCACAGCCAGGGATTCAAATATCAGGTCAGGGCAAACTCAAATTGTGTGGTCTTTAAGAGCTTTTTTTTTTTTAGTATCACATTTGTGACTCCTCACTTCTTTCCACCCCCAGTTCCTGCACTGCCATCTGATCCCATTTACACACTCTCACTCAAGCTTGCAGAAAGGCTACAGAGCTCGATTTACAAAAGCTCAGATTCACAGAGAAGTCATCATTCCAGACTGCTGGGCACAAGAAAGAATAATGAAAACCCACAGACTCTGGGCTTGGCTATCCAAGGTTTATTGAACTTGCATAAACCTCTGCAAAGCCAGAATAAAGTCTGTGCCCCAACGACTTTGCATTCAAAATTCCAGGAGAAAGGGAAGAAGTGGGAACAGAGATCAGGGGAGGAAGGGCAAGCAGGAGACAGTGTGAGTCAGCACATATGGCAGCAGTCACAACACAATGCAGCCTTGCTGATGCCAAGAGGTTTGTGGGCTTCTCAGCAAAGCCACATTTTGGGAAGAAATCAGCAGGGAGGCAATGAGGCAGCTCTCAGCAGGTGATGGGGAGCTGGTGTCCACGAGGCTGCTGCAAACCCAGCACTCAGCTGGATGTAGCAGATGCACGATGGTAAAACCTCAAGGATGAAAAACAGTCAATAAAGCTGGGTATGAGCAGGCCAAAACTATTTTTACACTGGCCAGAAAGAAGTTTAAAAACACAAGAAAAATGTCCAGACAGGAATACTGGCTCTGTTGAAGACACCAAAACACTGAGACACCACGGCTGCACCTGGGCCAGGTGAGAAGGATGGACTGTAAGGTGGGCATGCAAACACACACAGCATCTTGTGAAATGGCAAGGGAGGAAAACCTCACCAGAAGGAGGAGGAGCAGGGGAAGCATGGAGACAGAAGGGCCTCAGGAGCTGGCCCAAGGTGGTGCAGGGGAGGGGAGAATGGGGGATGGTTTTACCCATCTGGGGATGGATCTGTGCAGGGGCCACATCATGGGAAGCAGGAATTGTGCAAAGGCTGGGCTCTGTAGCTGTGAGAGGCAGGAGATGGGGTCAGGGAGGCCAAGAGGGGTTGGCAGAGAAGGTGTGCACTGCAGACAGGAGAGAAGCCCCATGGGCAATCAGGAAGGGAAGGAGGAATTGGGGAGGAGAAGGGGCCTGCCAGGGAGTGATCGGGTGCTAACACAGCTCAGAGCAAGGCTCTGCACAGCCCTCCATGGGCAGCAGGAGAGCAACCTCCCAAAGAGCAACACACCATTGCTAAAGGCCTCATCACACAGGGGTCTGGGTCAGAGGCCACACACTCTCATCTCCATCCCGGAGTTATGTGCCAGAGTGTGCAGCTCTGAATGCAGTGCCAGCAGCACAAGGCTGACGTGCCCCACTCCTCCCCTTCTCTGCACTGCATGGAGATGGCTGCACCTTACAGGAGCTCTCAGAGAAATAAAAAGCCACGTCGTGGGGAAGGGGAGGATGAGTGCACAGTCCTGGCACCCTGCAAGAAAACATTTGCAGTGGAAATGACTCACTCTTTCCATCCGAAAGCTCTGAGCAAGAGCCAGCCCCCTCTCCTGTGCTTCCCTCCACCCCGCCCAAGCTCTGTGCAAAAGCATTTCACCGATCCACACCTCTCCCCTCCTGCATCAATGGCCCTGGGTGGCACCAGAACCTGGGTTCTGTGTAATTTGTAAGGTGGATGTCCCCTTTTTCAATGTAATGCCCACTTTCCAGTGAAAAAGCAAGTGTCTACAGTCCCAGTGCTGTCCCTGAGAGCGACACAGTATTGGTGCGAGACACCAGCTTGGAGAAGGATTGAAGAAACAGTCAAAAAGTTGATGTCAGCATAAACATGCAAACATTTACCTGTCAAATAAAATGAATTAAGGCCTTGAAGTGTCTTCAAATTGGTTTAGAAATTACAGGAAGCCAGGATAATCAGCATATGACTCTTCATTTTCCTTCCACTTACTCAGAAGTGGACTTCACAGTTCAAAGCCTTTAGCAGATCCCACTCTGAAGCAGAGCTCTGCAGCCATGAGGGACAGGAACACTGTTTTTTTTTCTGAAAGCTTGAGATTCTTGCATAATCACTTAAGCAAACAGCCCTCAGAAAACAGCTGCATTGCAATGAAGCAGTGAGAGTTCACAGCCCAAGTGTGAGTGGCCCAGCCTAGAAGGCAGTGCTGCCACTCCAGCCCAGCTGCACTTCACCTTCACACACCACCTCCGAAAAGGACGCCTTGAACAAGTGCAGAGTCAGCAGGAAAAGCACTGGCAAGTGGCAGCTGGGGGCATGACCCACGTGTGGCATGAGCACACACTTGAGGTGACCCAGCGCTGCTCCTGCACAGGGCAGTGCATTAGGACAAGCATGAGAGATTGCTCCCAGTACCCTTGTCCCCTGTGCCTGACCCTCCTCAGGATCACCAAGTGCTTCTGTGTGACAGTGACAGCTCAGCACACACTGCCATGGAGTCTCCAGGCCCCACCCACAGCACCTGAAGTCCCGTGAGTCCCTGCCTGCACAGGTACATCCTGGCTCAAATCCAGCCCTTCTCCTCGAGGAGCACAGGGCGGGATCAGGGTAGCTCTACGTCAGCCAAACTGCACCTGCATCCACCTGAGCATCCGCTGCAGAGCATGAGAGATGTGCAAACATCACAGCTTTGATTTTCTCCTCTGAAAATAACAGAGCTAATAGAAATTGGCAAAAGGGTACTGGTTTCTATGGGATAGCTGAATTTCTGCCAGATAGGACTTCTCAAAACATTCTGTAAGCACAGGCATGCTAAAAAAGGAAAACAGTAATTACAACTACAATAATACATGTTATTTATTTAGGTTCTTAACTGGAACATCTGAAAGTGCTTTTCAGATGTCACTTGTATTTCATCATTTATTTATGTAGTATCAGTTTTATATTTAGCATCCAGATCCAGAATAGTCAGCTCCAGAACATCTTAAAGCCATTAATGGCACATAAGCAGAACCCCTCCCTTTCCTGTCTGTCTTAAACTCTTGTTTTTCACTTAGAAAACCACTCGCACGCAGGGCTGAGCCAACAGCACAGCCGCTGCCCCAGGCGAGCAGGGGAACGTTCCCAGCCCCACTGGGGCACCGACAGAGCCAGGACGAGGGGAAGAGACTTGTCCAAGCCCATGGAGCAGCACTGGGGAAAAACGGCAGGAAGTCACAGGCCAGTTTTGGGCTGCCTCAGCAATACAGCCAACAGCCCAGCAGTGCAGCCAAACCCCAGCCGTGTCAGTGGTGGTTTCAGCAGCTCAGGAAGTGGTCTCAGCCTCATCTGTGCTCCATTTTCAGGCTGCAGGCACTGGATACAGGTGCAAAAGGCCTGTAAAGTTAAACTCTATTCCCCCCAGCAAATGCAGGAGAGGCTGGGGATGGGCTCTGCAAGGGATGGACTCTTCGAGGCTTCAACCCACCCACAGACAAAATGCTGCTGTCAACAGAAGCACCTCACAGTTTCCCCAAATGAAGACATCCGTACAAGTTCCAGCTTCGTCCAATGGGACAAGGGAGAGTTTAGGGCTCCCCGGGCACAGAGGGAAAGGCAGAACTGTAAGGAAAACCTGTCTGAGTCCAGTGCAACTCTTCTGGAACCCCAAAGTGCCATGGAAAGCAGCTCTTTGCTGGAAGCTGGGTTTGTGTCCCTGAACACCAGCTCTGTGGGCATTCAGCCCACCCCAGCCAGTACCATCATCTCCCACCAAGAGATGGAAACTCCCTTTTCCTCCCCTGACCACGACCTTTCTACCTGCCCCTGTGACAAATGCAGCTCCTGCCAAGCCCCTCATGTCCCTGTGTCGCCCATCCCTTTCTGGCTGGCACAACAGCTCCTTTGAGTCCCTGCTCCAGCTCACCCCATGTCCCCAAGGGCCAAACCACAGAGCCTGTGCTTGGCAGGCTGACAGAGCCCTGGCAGACACGGAGCCAGCTGCCCTTCTGAGCTGTGGCTTTCTCCAGACCCCTGGGACACGTGCCCTGCTCCACGCACAGACGCTGCAGTCCAGCCCACATCCCAGGCTCCTGACTGTTGCCAAAATACAGTTACATGCACGGCTGTTACGGCTCTCCAGAGCAATGTACAGCGCTCTGACATCACCAGGTCCTACTGCTGCACAGGGGAGATGTCGTTCTCCTGGCTTCTCCCGTGCAGTGTCCTTGCTCAGGGGACAGAGAGGCCAGGCTGCAGTGGGGATGTCACCCAGCAGGGAGCCAGGGGCAGGATGAGGGGGTGGGGAATGCTGGGGACCAGTGCAGAGTCTCCTTCCAGACGCAACCGCTCCCCAGGAACAGTCCTGTGACAGGAGATATCAATAGGGGAGAGAAGAAACTGCTTTTCAGCGAGAGAGAGGGGTGAGAAAGGGGTCAGGAACAAGCAGCCCTGACCCCATTAGAGAACCAGCAGGAGGCAGGGAAAACCTGTAATGATAAGTCAGGGCTATGTTGAAGGAAAGAGGAGCCAGCAAGGGACAGCTTTGATTTGTACTTTTAAGAGAATGAAAGAGATGGAAAGAGTTGGTGGCAGGGAAACATATTCCAGCATTTTTAAGATGACAGCAATGGCCACAAAGGTATAAGAAACTACTCTTTTCTTCCTAGCACAAAGAAGGAGTAAGGAGGCCAATTACCCAGGGATGCTGAAGCACACGTGTACCCCCGTCTGGCTGCTGTCCAGCTGCTGTGTGTGACCGTGACTTGCATTCTCAGGCCACAGAAATGTCAAAAGCTTTGTGCAATTTTGCACCATTAGAGATAATAAATCAGCATGCAGAGGGCTAAGTGAAATGATGAAAGAGCCACCCAGCTGCATCTAGAAAATGATGCTACACTGTACACTACAGCAGGTAGTCCTGGTTCAAATGCTCCTGGTGGTGGGGGAGATACCTGCAAATACCTCCCGATACCAGAACAGGCTGCAACAAAGCCCAGGAGCCATTCCCTCGCTGGATTCTGAGTGCACCAAATCCCAGCTGCAGTGCTGGCATTGGCTGCAGGCACCACCAGCAACCATCTGTTCCAGGCGTTGTACTGCACTGACGGCGGCGGGCTGGGGCAGATGCTGTCAGCGCAGGGACACCTGCATTTCCATGACACTGTTCTCGGCACAGAACAAACCCTTCCCAGCCTCACCTAGCAAGTGCTAAAACCCCAGCAAAATGTGGTGAGAGATAAATACATGTAAGGGCTGGATGCCACTTGTTCTCTTCCTAGAGCTCTCCTATAACAGGCAGGAGGACGCAAACATTTAAATGATGCCTTGGGAAGGATAAGATTTTGTGCCCATCAAAAGCTTGTCATTGCCTCCAAAAACCTCTAGAACCGGACACATTGACTGCAGCTCATCCTATAATAGTCACACTTCAGCACACAGGCACTCCTAGAAGAGCAGGGGATTGCTCCATCTCTTAAGGACTGGGTATCAGTAGGAGGTATGCCAGAGATTTGTCCCCACATAGCTGCAGAGTGTACTTGGAGCCTTGCTCCTCTCCACCAAGCTGTGCCCTTCATCCACTCCACAGCTGGTGTGTGCTCAGGCAGGAGCAAACGCAGCCACTTCCCTGGCACACACTGCCCAGGCCACGGCTCCGGGCTAAATCCAGCCCTTCAAGGCACAGGAGCCCCCAGTCAGGAAAGCATGTGATTAATTTTAAGAATGCTTTTAAGTGTTTTCTTGAATAAACCTCTGTGAACAACATTCCCTCCGCAAACACATCCACAGGAGTCACCAGGGCCAGCTGAGGTGGCCAACTCTGGAGGCACCCAGCCACAGCAGGCAAATCCTGCCCTGGTTAAACCGACAGCAAAACTCCCACCCACTTACGCAGGGACAGAATTTCCTCCCATGTCTCATATATGTCTGTTTTTCTATGTAAATTGTGCAAACACAGCATGTTGACTACCCCCAGGGGGAACACGCATATATTCTGTCTCTCTTGAGTGCCAAGATCACTACAAACACTGCATATAAACAGGCTTCACATTGATCAAAGTGAATTTAGCTTATTAAAAGAGGATTCTATGCAGAAAGCTGATTTCCTCTGCATGAGCATAAATTGAGACACTAATAATATAGTTTAAGCTGAAAAAAAAAACCACAGAAAGAACAAAATGCCTTTTTGCCTCCAGTCAAAACCTCCTTAGCATCATCATTAAGGAGCTTTATATCTCCTTTTTGAGTCTGACTGAAACTGAGCCACCCATAGGAGCCCAGCCCAGCCAGGATCAAACAAAACCCATCTCCTCCTGGCACGCTGCCCACCCTCTCCTGGGGAGCTCTCAGGGAGCACATCCCACAGCACCACGTAACGCAGAGAGCAGACTCGCTCTGAATACCTCTGGATGGCAAGGATCCACGCAGCTGTTGGTAGGCAGAGGCTCTCCCACACTGCCATTGCTGTGGCCCAGACCTGTGAGTGCCTGGTGCCTGGGTGCCACCAAGCTGTGCCCTGGGGGTACCCAGAGATGCTCCCCTGGGCTGGCTGACCCAATGTGGGCAAATCCTTTGCAGCTGCTCCTTCTCAGATAAGATACTCTGGCTCTGCACCCCTTCTAAAATCTCTATGGCAAAGCAGTAAATGCATCTTCAGTTAATCTGTATAGAAATGATCTAAAGAAAATCAGAGCAATTGTGCGAGACTTAAAATTGCCACCAGATGACTGGGTTTGGCAGCACTGTGGGAAAATGCATCATCTGTGTTTTGTCAAGTGCTTGCTGCTCTGATCTCGTGCCTCCCCCACTTTTAATTTCTCTGTCACGACACAGAGAACGACACTTCTGGAAAACTCGCAGTGGGTTGAGACACAGCCCCCTCTCCTTGCAGGGCCCCAGCGCTGCTGAGCACATCCCAAAGAGACAGGGGAGGCACAGGGTGTCTCAGCTTTGGCCTCACATCCACCCAAACAAGTGACCACGTGCAGCTGATTTGGATCCTGAGGCAGAAGGAAGAGCCTTTGCTGTTGTCCTGGCAGCGTCACAAGACCCAGGATCTCATTCACACACATGTGCTCTTAAACTGCTCAACTCTACGATGCCCCACTGCACTCCATGGGATGAAGGAGAGGTGCACAGGCACCTCCATCAGAACAAGGCCTGCACACCTGAGCACATGTGCATCCTGCTGGCCAGTGTCTGAGCTTTGCAGCTGCCCAGCTCCCACTCCAAGCAGTGCCTCCGAGCAGGGTTCTCCTGCCTTGCTGCTCAACTTTGCCACTATTACTCAGCAACATCAGAGGATGGGGAGGAGGGAGACTGCACTGAAGCCTGAGCCAAAATCACCCATGTCCATCCACGACCAAAGGTCCCTGGCTGCTCTTTCAGCTCTAGCCCAGACGCCTCTCCCAGGTATCATGAGCACTTCAGCTCTGAAGTTGCACTTCTAACACAATATTTTACTGTTGGTGCCCCAAGGGTTAAGCTACAGGTCATCTCTTGGTTAAGAAGGGTTTAAATTATCACACTTGGGCATTGACTGCTTCTTTCTTCAACCTAATCTTAAAATTTTCCTTTATCTTTCAAGTGTGCCATTTATCCCACCTGCCAACAAACACTGAATTTGTCTGTTTATTTAAACAGTGACATTATTTGTCAATTAGCCTGCTGAAACTTCATCCCCAGTTGTAATCAGTAGCACACATCAGGGACCATTCAAAGCTGAAATTGATATAATCTGCCCTGCAGCCTCTTGAGGAAAAGAGCACAGAGAGAAGCAGGGTTCCCACAGAGCGCGGCAGCCTGCGGCACCCCGGCACTCCCAACGCTGCTCTGCAGGGCTGTGCCTGCTTTCAAGGGATTCCTGCTGAACTCTTCCTCCCCACCAAGACCTCCCCTACACAGCCTGTCTGTGAACGAGACGCAAGGCCAGAATGACAGCCAGGATGCTGGGAACAGCAGCAGAGTGAAAGGGAACAAGAGCCCCAAGTGAACTGCACTTCATCCCTCCCATGCTGCCCACAGGGCCCAAAGTGCCCCCAAGCTCCCCACCACAGCCCGTGCTCACTTTCCCTGCTGCTGCTCCAGGTGACAGCTCTGCTTACCCTGACAGGAACAGCACTGACTGCATCCTAGCAGCTGGTCCAAAGGGCAGTGGGTGGACACAGGGAATCCAGGACACCTTGGAAAGGGACAACCTCCCCTCACTGCCAACCGCCACCATATCCAACGCTTCCCTTTCACAAGCACAAAGGAACAAAGCCCTGCCAAAGTCAACAACATAAATATTCTGCTTGCACTAGACAGGCATAAATAGAAAATCAGGAATAGAAATAAAATGGCATGGGCTTCACTGCACCTGCAGGACAGCAGTTTTGTAACCACACTGTACCAGACATCGTACTCCCTCGGGCTGGACACAGCGCTCCTGGCTGGAGACACGCCTCCTTTAAGGCACAAATTGTGGCTCTGTACAGGCTGACCACTTCCATGATGTTAAAAGCTTTCCTCACTGAGATGTTTTCATTTATGAGCATTTCATTCACTGACTACAAACAGCTTCTTACTCCAGACAGTTCCTTGTCTCGAGGAGTGCCCTGAATGCCCAAAGTGCTGAGCTCAACCAACACAGGGAAAGAGCCCCATGGTGCCCACTCCTCCTGGGGATGAAGGTGTGTGCTCTGGTACCTGCAGCACTAGCTCTGCTCACCACCCCTTCATCTCCTTCGTGCTCCCCACCAGAGATACCTGTGCTTTCAGCTACGACTGCCCCAAAGCAAGCAGACAGCCAAGGCACCTGACAGGATGACCGACGGAATATTAAACTATTCAGATGCTTTTTATTGACTCAACATCAACCACTCTGTCTAAGGTGTAGGAAGAGGATGGGATCCTGCCAGGCAAAGGCTCCAGTGCAACTCCAGTCTGCTCCAGAAAGTCCCAGTTCCTGACATCCTGGGACACAGTGCATCACTTGCTGCCAGCCTGCTCCATCCAGTTACCAAACACCAACTCCTACTCCCCGTGTACTCACTGGCCACCCCCTGCTTCCCAGAGGCACCTCTGAGCTCAGCACTGCCCCAGGGTGAGGCACAGCTGGGATCACAGTCCTGGTGCTGGGCCCTTCCATCAGCCCCACCCTGGCTGTGGCAAGGAGAGGGTGGATGGGATGGGGAGGTGCTCACACATCACTCTGCAGCCACCCAGCACCATCAGCACCAAAACTGAGACTCACCTTGGGAACAGGATCAGAAACTACGACTTCTCAGTCTCGCCCTCGCTCCACCACTCCCCACCATCATTTCCCAGGATCCTCTCTGCACCCTCCCAACAGCCAGCACCCAGTGCACAGACATCCCTTCCTCACAAAGATGACAAACTAGTAGATAGAGAGGAGCCAGCTTTTTACTGGAGCAAACCTCATCCTTAATCACTGAGGAAGGTCAAAATGCCATCTGAGACAGTCCTATAAGCTTGTGCCACCTCCTTCCCCACTCCTTGATCACTGCAGTGTCTTATGGCTCTTCCTAGTGATGCAGAAGTGCTGGGATTTATCCGTTGCTGCTGAACTGTCGAAAGCAGGAAACTCTGCCAGGACCTAGGGATCAGAAACACCTGCCCTTACCCTCCCCTGGTGCTTGGCTGCAAACACACAAGGCAGCACAGCAGCTCTGGGGATTTGCCTGCCAGAAAGAGAGAGAAGTTGGCAGGGGCAGTGTGGGCAATGAAACCTTAGAGAGGATCAGAAAAAGAGTGGCTGCGTGACGGATGCTGGACTCTGACAGCTCCTTTGGGTTCCTGTCAAGGTTTTATTTATCTTCATCTGCAGTCCCACCCATCCCTTCCCCTTCTGAGAGAAGGAACCTGACACAGGCGCCACATAACCATCTGCCTGTAGGATAGCAAAGCTCTTCTGGTCCTATATATGCAATTTTATTTTTAATGAAAAGTTCCATCAGCTTGTACAAAGCCTTTGTCCCTGTGTATTGTTGATGAAAAAGGGAAAGCAAATCACATGGAAACCCATAAGGATCCCCGAACAACCACACATAGGAAGCAAAAACTAGCACTAGGAAATCAGGCTGGATTATCACCACGGCTTTTTTTTCAGTCTTCGAAATCTGTAAATTTACAGGAAAACTCTGTTTTTAAAATAAATGTTCAAACCCCTCCATTTATTTAACAGCACATGCCATTCAATCTAATAGTAGAGAACTAATAGGAATTATTTGCTGAACTTGTACTGCACTTTCTGCATATCCCATTGCCTAACCTTTCTTCCATCAAACTCAAGGTCAAAGTTGATTACACGCTAGAGTAATTCAATGAGCACCAGTGAAACACATCCAGCAAAGCCCCGGGAAGCTGTGAGCTGACCCCGGCATCCTCCCAAGGCACAGCACCAGCCGTTTGCACAGCTGTGAGCACAACAAAGACAACCTGCTGCAGCATCCCGCATGCCGGGATGAAACGCATCCGATAACGCACGTGACTTTCACCCTAGACATTCGAGCGCGATTCCCGGGATATGTCGGGCTCCCGGCTTACGCCAGTGCCTGTGCCTCCCACCTTGCCAGGTCGTGCCCTTCAGTCCTGCCCTATCCATGCGCCGCTTCCACATCGTCTGCACCCTGTTACTCCGTTACCTGTTTGCTCAGTGCCCCGCACTCGCAGGTTCCCGTTAATTCCTGCTGCCGCCCCCCCAGCACGAAGCGCCGCTTCCCCGCGATCTCCTCGGCTCGGAGCGCTCAGAGGGGCGCGGTGGCGGCAGCTGGGGTGGCCGGCGGGATGGCACGGCACAACGCACACGGAGGGGACCCCAAAGAGGGATCCCCATCCCCTGCCTTGGCCAGCCGCGCCCTCCTCATCCCTTGCCCAGCGNCCCCCCCCCACCCCTCCCCCAGCCCTCCCCAAACCCCCCCCCGCCGCGCCCTGCGCATCCCCCGCTCTGCCCAGCCCCGACCCAGCTCTGCCCTTTCTCCAGGCCCTTTCCAGCCCCTTCCTCTTCCCCTACCCGCTCTCGGCGCATCCCCTGCCCAGCTCTGCCCCTTCCCAGCGCTGCCGGGCTCCTCCCGCTGCCGCCCATCGCCGAGCGGNGTGCCCCGAGCCCGCCCCGGCGCACGGCCAGCCCCGGTGCCCCTGCCGGGCACGGCCGGACCGGGCCCCCGGCACCGCGGGGGATGCTCGCGGCGCGGCTCCGCGGATGCGGCCCCGTTTGCCCGGCAAGGGCACGGCGTGCCGGGACTCACCCGAGGGCAGCAGCCTCCGGCTGAAGGGGCTGGACGTTTAGAACAACATTACTCGGCGGAGACTCGGTGCCGAATGGGGCACGGGTCCCCTTGGGCTGGTGATCTCCCTGCTCTACCAGGTGTTCCTGCGAGGCTGAGCTGGATCCAGGACAAGACCTTTCTACTGAGCATCTCTGTGCTGGTTGAGGTTGCGTTAAATTTATTTTTCTCCCCGGTAGCGGGCTGTGTTTTGGATTCGTGTTGGAAACTGTGTTGATAATTAGGGATGTTTTCTTACCGCTGAGCAGCGTTGACGCAGAGTCAAGGCAAGAACTTTTCTGCTCCTCAGCCCACTCAAAAATTGCTGGGGGTGCAACAAGAAGTTGGGAGGGGACACAGGCAGGATAGCTCACCCCAGCTGACCCAAGGGACATCCCACACCCTATGGCATCAGATGACTGGTATAAAGCTGGGTCAGAAGAAGAGACTGGGGACATTCAGAGTGTCTTCTCCAGTCATCATTACTCATGACAGAGCTCTGCTGTCCTGGGGATGGCTGAACATCTGTCTGCCCTGGGAAGCTGTGAATGAATTCCTTGTTTTGCTTTGCTTGTGTGAGTGACTTTTGCTTTACTTATTAGACTGTCTTTAGTTTCCTCACTCATACCCTTCTGATTCTCCCCTCACATCCCACTGGGGGGAAGGGATGGAACAGCTGTGTGCAGCTGAGCTGCCAGCTGGGGTTAAATGAGAAAATGCCCAACCTATAGAGTTTGCTATAGGAAAGTGCTTTGATTACAGAGGCCACGATCACATTTGCTTGCCCAGCTGCAAAACCAAGAAGTAAGGATATGAAACGAAGGTTCCTTAGGACTCAATTCCTACTCCGCATAACTTTGTCATTGTGTACTTCTTTCAAGGATGGTGATTTTGAAATTACAATAGAGAGCCTTTGTTTTGTTCATTAAAGCCTTTTAATTTTTTTTTACTTATTTTGTGTGTTGTGTCTTCACAGCAAGATATAAATTTGCCATATAGTCATACGCTTGAGGAATTTACACACATTGTGCCATATGACTGATTAAATGCCATCTACAAGGATCGCACTGGCATTACAGACATGCCACAAGTCACACAACATATAGAGAAATAGTTTTGATTATGAGAGCCAATCTGTAGGGGGTAATGAATACAGCCATTATGATCCAAACCATTCAAAATGTTATTTGTGACTCCTAAAGCATGCAAGCCGGTTATTGTTCTGCTTTTAGCAGTTCAGTGAAGGGGCAGCAGTCACCATTTCATATGAAACATTGCTCTGATTTTTTACGCCAGAGGCAAAACAAATCTGAAATTTTATAGTTAATTATCAAATCTCTATTAGATGTGGGATAGAAAAAGCTGATGAGTTAAAGAATTTGCATTTTCACGAACATGAAGATTTTCCAAACCTAAGTTAAATGCAAAGGGTTGTGGTGCACAATTCCAGCAGCAGCACAGTGAGGTCCACTTCCTTACCCCCACACCCATGAACATTCTTGCAGAGATTTTATCAGCCACTTCAAATCCTCACAGCACAGATCCAGTGACTCCGCTGCTGTGAACTGGCAAACAAAATTATTAGGTCTCCTTCACCTGGCCACAAAAGGACAGGTAACACAAGGATGCTTGTCACAGAGTGAGGGTAGCCCTGCTCATCCTGGCTGCTGGGGAGAGCCCCTGGGCCCTGTGGTGCCTCAGAGGGGGCTGGGCACTGCAGGAGAGCCCACACCCATGACTGGGGTCAACACCTGCGGCAGAGCCATTTCTGCCTTCTGTTTGCTACATCAGGAACAGCTCTGAGAATCAGAGTGTTTGTCCGAGGAGGAGAGTGCTCTGATGGTCACTTGACAAGAAATAAAACCCTCCCTAAAGCACACACTCCAGACAGAAGCAAAAGGTTCCTACTAAGATTATGAGCCTGGTTTGGCGCCAGCATCCAAAGAGCTGCCCATCAGCATCCCGCTGACCTGAGCTCAGCTGCCAGGGAAGACCAGCAAACAGTGAGGCTGTTTTTTGAAGCAAAGTATGAAAGGGAAAGTAAAAGCAAAGGGAAGGACACACCACATGAAAACAACCTGCAGAAAGATGTGACTCCCTCTTGGGCAGACTAAACATCAGAGTAAGAGTCTCAAGCACAAAAAGTGTTAAGGCAAGACGACGGCAGCCACAGCACTGCTGTGACAGACAGGCCCAGACCTGCAAGGACTGTAGTTTTCATCTTCTTTTTCACAGGGAAGAAAGGCCAGTAATGGTTTATCAGCATAAGAAAGGCACCCAAGGACACGCAGGGGAATTCTGGAAGTGCTGAGGAGTTGCACTGCCTCAGATAACCAAACTTTCTCCAAGTCAGTCTGCCACGGGGAACTCACAGATTCAAATGTGCTGTCATTTTCACCTCTTTGTCTCTTTGTTGAGACTACAGCCTTGAAGTCCCCAATGTCATTTTGATCCCACACCTGCCTGACTGATCAGTGGGTGAGCAGCAGCAGCTTGTAGTTTCCAGTGAGGATACATGCTGGAAGGTGTAGCCAACCTGTGCAAAACAGCTCTCCTTCCACACCTCTGCCCCAGCTCTGCTGGACAGCACAGACCACAGGAAGAGAAGATTTGCAGAGGACATCATATTACACTGATAGTGGTATCCTTCCCACTTACCAGTAGCACTATAGCACAGAAGATGCACCAGGGAAGAATCTTTTTTTTTGACAGATATCTGTCAGTGCAGCTGACACTGACATGAGGTCTGGAACCGCAAGGTCTGGACCCCTGAACCAGCTCTGCAAGCTTCCCATAGGTGCTGAAGCGTTCATGGCAGGCTTAGAATTTAATTTCTCAAGCCATCCAAGATAAAAGGCACTTAATATTATCAGCCAATAATCCCATTTTTCACTGCTTTCACTGGTTACCTGTGGGCCTTTCTGCACAAGAGCATGTCCCAGAAAAACACTTACCTATGTGGTTAATTTAAGCAGGTGATTAACCAAGTGTTTCACTGCATTGGAGAGGGTCCTGCATTCCTGCAGGGAACCTGCCAGACTCAGTTACCCAGATCCAGATGTGCTTTTTTTGCTGGGCAGGAAGAGGAATATGAATGGCATTACATCTTCAATTTCCCATCTTCAAAATTCATGTGAGATACAGCTGTGATGTTTGGATATATTTCAAGTACTTAAAAAAATTTAAAAACCAACAAAACAAACTAGAAAGTGGCCTTAGAATGATAACTGCCCACTGACCCCTCTTGATAGCAAAGCCAAGACACAGGCTGCCCCAGGTCCACACGTGAAGAACTCCTTAAGCAACAATTGTTGAGCAGCTCGTGCCTTCTGCCAAAACAAGGGACAAATGAAGTACTTGGGTAACTTGATCAGACACCACTCCTTAGCTGCACATGCAGCCAGACAGAATTGCTGGTGTGCTCAGGGCAAATATAGGAAATCTCAGGAGATATAAACACTGTGCAAGGCTAGGTATGGCAAGAGCAGCTGGTCAGACACGACCGCTGTGGCTGTTCCTCCCTGGGAGCCACATGCCCTGTCACCCATCGCTAGAAGTGTAATGGCACTGTCATTAAGCAGCCACTTGTTGGCTTCTCTGTGAAGGGAGGATGCTCCAGCAGTGCAAGAAGCTGGTCCTCATGCTGCAGAGTCCTGGCGTTAAAGGGCTGCCCTCTGCTGCCTTACCCTGGGTGGCACGGGCACAGCTCCTGGGGATGGGAGGAGCGCCAAATCCAAGCATTGCCTTTCCAGAAGGGCACCCTCCGGGTGAGCGTTCAGCTCTGCAGGATCACACACTGCTGCTCTTCGTGCCAGGGCTGCTGTACTCGTTGTTCACCTCCTTCAGCTCCCGGGGATGGAAGTCATGGCAGCTGCAGGTGCATCCCAGCAGCTCCCATCAGCATCCATTCATGGAAGAGCATGCAAGGGTTTGCAGGGACCTTGGGTGAACTCCTCCTTGCACAAAGGGTCAGGGAAGTAGCACTAAGAGGCACCACCACTAATGGTGAATCCATGTGATGTCCCAGGCTGTCCTTAGCACAGCCTTAAAGAGAAAACACTGACCCAGCACTCACCAGATTTTTATATTTTGTATTTAAAAGTTCTCCCAAAGTTTACCTCCCGGAAAATAAAGTAACTTAATCGTATCTGATTTAAGAAAATTCGACCAAGATGCTGCTTCTGAAACAGCATTAACCATTTTCAGATACAGAACTACAAATTAGATTAATAGCAATTCCAGCTGTCTCTAAATCCCCTCTTCTTCATTTTTCATTCGTGGCTTTTTTTCTTCTGCCTTAGAGAACTGAGCAGAGATAAAACCTCCTCACTCCATGTATTCTGCACACCCAGACAGTGGAAGGGAGAGAGGTCAAGACGTGGTTGTTGGTGAGGGCCAGCACTGGTCTCACTGTACAAGTGGAGAGCCTTGAGAGCAACTGCAGAGCTGCTGCCTGCACCAGCACATCACGAGCGTGGTCACACACGACAGTGACAGCACTGCCTCGGCTGCCTCACTGCCCCTGCAGGCTCCACCCCTAACCCCAGGGAGAAAGGGCAAGAACAATTTCTGGTAGATTGGGAACACCTCAAGAGGCAGGTGTTTGAATCTGTTCTAGTGTTTTACTACTCTGTCAGGAAAAAAAAAAAAAAACCCAACTCAAACCTTTTTAAATGTTTAAATAAACATAGGAACTTCCTATACCTCATTTGTGCCCATGGCCACTTGTCCTTCCACTGGATACCACCAGGAAGTCTCCAACACTTACCCAGTCAGGAATTTTTACACACGGACATCCCCCTGAGATGTCTCTTCTCCTGAGTGAACAGACCCAGCTGTCTCAAGCTCCCCATAAGGTGACTATCCCTTTGCTGGACTCTCTCCAGCATATCCTTGTCTCTGGGTACTGGGGAGCCCAGCACTGCACAGTGATGATCACCCTGAGCTGTTGCCCCTCTCTTCTGCATCCTGGAGTACAACTAATCAGACAGCAGTGACCGAAGGAAAGCACAGGTTTAAGCTGTACAGCTCTGCTGTAACACAGCAACATCCAGCTTATGAGCACTCTCCTGTTTATCTTCCTCTGCTTGCAGGCTTTAAAGATAATTTACAGTAACTGCCACACACAAGAGGATTATTAACATCTCTCACAACTCCCATGAGCAGCTCTCTAGCTTGGACAAAGAATACAGCAATTAAGAGGCGGATACACACAGCTGCTGACCCCCTTAGGTCAAAATGCCATTGCTGCCTCGTCTCAGCCCAGTATTTTTCACAACTCTGTGAAAAGGCAGAAGAAAAAACTCCCTGATGCTTGTTTCCTTGTATAGATATGTGAGACCAGCTGGAAAACAGTATAAGGGGGGGGGGGTCACCATTGCTCAAATAAATCTATCTCACAATATGCTCTGCAGAGTCAAGTACTGCACAGGCTAATAAAATAATCTCTCACCCTTTCAAATTTTCTTACTTTGTTACTGTTCTTAATTATTTGTTTTCAGACAGCAAAAGGAAGGAGCAGTAACTTCCATAAAAACAGAGTCTGTTGAAAACCTTAGGCACAAATTGAACTAAGCAGAGCCCAGTAGGTCTAAAAAGACAAAAATGGCATTGGGACATATGCAAACTGAGGAAGTAAATGGAAGAATGAAAGACTACAAGGAAATACTTTCTGTGAGGCTGGTCACATACTGGAACAGGTTACCTAAGAAAACAGTGGTGTCCATGCCTGGAGATGCTAAAAGGCCTGTGCAACCTGCTCTCACCTGGGTGAGCAGAGGGGATTGCACTAGAGCTCCAGAGGACTCCCTGGACCTTGAGTAATGTGTGATTCTGTAACAAGCTGCTCTGTTAATCACCATAATTTAATACCAACCTTTATTCAGGAGAGTACTAAAGGATAGGTTTAAATTTATGCATGAACCCCACGAAAATCAAAGGAGTTACGGTTAATGGAAGAACAAACTTTGTGGCACAGCTCTAAACATGTGCTCATCACTTACCACGGTTAGAGACAAATTTACCCATAGACTTAAAGAAGTAGTCGTGTTCCTTTCTGAATGGCCTTTTGTGTGTTGTTCTGTACATAGCACTTGGCTTCACTCATTTTTTGTGCTCCATTTACTGAACATTATAGTCTGAGCAGAATTGCACACAAAAGCCTGAAGCACCATCACTAAAGCACATACCAGTTTCTAACCATGTGAACTGAAAAGCCTCCACTGCATCTTGGCACGAGACCAATACTATTAGCAAAATACTAGGGAAGCAAAAGTAGCAGCTCAGACATCAGCATAAAGAACACGGATTCATGACTCCAGCAGCACGTCCTCAGAACCAGCCAACAGCTCCCTCCAGCCTTTCAGTTTCTCTTACTTTCACAAAATGAAGCAATGTGCTCATAAGCAGTCCTCAAACAAGCAAGGTATCACACATGGAACTAGAGAAAACACTTAGAAAACAGATGCTGATAAAACACAAAAAATTTTGCATTGCTGATATTCCAGCCAGAAGCAGCAGGCAAGCGTGCCTCAAAAGGTAACAGCCTAGCATTCCTTACACTCACAGGTTCACTTTGGATCATTTGAAGAGTGGCCATTTTCCAACATGTGTTCAGCAAATTGCTAATGACAGGCAAAAAAAGCACAGTGGCCTTCCGTGACTGATGGATCGATTCTGCCATGCCTCTGGCTAATGCTCTTACATTTAACAGTGTTAGCATCATACCAATCACAGAGTTCAGCATTGCTTTCAGTTAAAAAAACAAAACCCAAAAGAATCTCACCAACCAAAAGAAACAAAGACACCCCTCCCCTTTTTAATTTGAGAAAACATGACTTGTGCAGCATCTAGAAATCAAATTTTAGCATGATTCCTCTACTCGATCTGTTATTTTTGTCCCTCTGTACGTGCATTGGGCTTGGTGCCCAGCTCTGAAAGAGACAAAGGTAGCAGAGACCCAGCTTTGTTTCCACCCACAGCCACTCACTGCCAGAACCAGCTGCCAGGAGCCAGCTACAGCAGAAATGAGGTGCTGAAGATCCGTGACACTCCAATCAGCTCATTTTATTGATTCTTGGAAGTGACTGGGTTAATTCACATTTCCTGCACCAAGGTTCCTCTGCAATGGCAATTCCTCACTTTGCCTCCTGGGAATTCTCAATCACTTTCTGTAGGCAGAATTTTGATGACATGAATGTCAACCTTTTGTTCTTTAACAGAAGTTGTTAAGTAGCCCCCTGGAAAAAACACTCCACAGAGAGGAACTCTCCTGCACAAAGGGAAGTGTTTTATTTCAACAGATCTCCTTCCATGCTGTGCTTGTGCTCCAGGAAAATCACTGCAGTGCAAGGGCACTCCCTGACGTACAGACAGTGAAGGCAGTTCTCTTGAGTGAACTCAACAAGCTCAGCAGAGAAACTGACATTTACCTGCAACTTAACATTTACCTGCAAGGAGAGCTTGGAGGCTCTGGACAAAAGCAGAATGCAGCATGTAAGGTACCAGAAAAGCCTCTAGACCCAGCAGCAACTGAGATCAGACAGGACACAGCACCACTCAGACTGGAACAGCACATAACCGACACAACTTTTGGCAGGAGAGGGAAAGAGGCACTGATTTCTGAATCATTAAAAATGAGCAAAACAGTTAAACTGGGGAAAAAGCATAGAGAATACTAGATCAAAGCAGGGGAACACCAGAACTCCGAGTGATGAAAAGCTAAATATCAAGATAAATGGAAGTCAATCTTCCTCAAGATCAGCTTTGTTTACTGCCTGGATAATGAAAAATAACCCTTTTTTTTATGATCACCTGAGTACTTAACAGGTCCAACACAACATCTTAATAGAGTTTCTGTCAGCTAATATGCAAAACTAACAGTTCAACTTATATCTCCAAAGTAGTCGTGTTGAAAAAAAAACCAAAATCATTCAGATCATTAAGAGGTTACGGAGGAGACTTTGCATAGAATATGTAAAACAACTGCCGAAATGCAGGTCATTCATGTTGCAGGAATCCCTCCCAAAGCCCACTTAGCCCCACATGTACCTCCAACACTGCATGTTGACAGCAGCCAGGTCTTCAGTCACTCAAAGCTGGGTTTGACCCATTCTCTTCTCTGTCTTTCTTACCAGCTAATAAGAGCTCCCTTCTCCTATTACTCATCCCTAATTTGTACATTTACTATTTTAACTATAATATGGGAAAAGCAGGAATGGAAGAGCAGCACACACACGCACACACAAAAAAAAGCATACCCCAAACTCCTAATGCTAACCCCATATGCCTCTTCCTCCAGTCTAGACTTCTAGTTCCAGAGACAGGAAGGCCACAATGTGCCAAGACTCTGGAATTAAGGTACCTGTAAGCAAAGTGATGGCATTTGTACTGCACAAAGCAGCTTCTTAACTTGTATGAGTCAATAAATACGTAGAACATCTATAACAAACCCTAGAAGTGTCTGGGAACAGCTCACAGAAATCTCAGTCAGTTACAGTCTTCTACACAGATATTGCATGTATCATAGAAACTGATTTTTGGAGTCACAAACCAAATGTCTTCTTGTGCCACCTCCTCACTTCTGTCAGTTCAGTGGAGCTCAAAGTAACAAAAGAACCTTGAGAGAGTTTAGCTTGTTTCATCCATGCAGGTATTTTCAACTTGGAGTCAAACTCACCCAACTGTGTTAATTGAAGAGAATTTTATATAATGTGTGTACCATTCTTGTATCTATCTTGACTGATGATAAACCTTTTGCAACTGTCTTTCTTGTCCAAGACAATTCTATACAAAGTCATAGCCAAATTCGTCTGAGTAGAAAAGAATTAAAAGATGAGTGAGACTCACTTCCTGCCTTTCCATGTCTTCATTCTTCCACTAATGGGAAGGAGAGGAGGTACACACTTTTGAAGTGTCCTCCTCATGCTAAACTATCATATAATTACTCTTAATTCTGTTTAATATCCAGTTGCAGTACTCTATTCCCCATTCTTTAAGAAAGAAAGGTGTGACAAGATGAGGAAAAGTAGAACCCAGAAGGTAAAAAGCGCTTGCAGGATCAATGATCTCAGAAACAGGTCAAAACTCCTCAGACAAAAGGCAAATTAACGAGTCAAAATGGAAAAGAAGCAACAATTTCCAAGTGTTGACCAAGTTTAATGATACATTTTTTCTCAGAAACATTTGACCATCAATAACATTTCGTGGGTTATGATGCCCAGAATGTTACTTCATAGGTGTTTTATATGAATATTTACAAAGACTTTCAAAATTCATTGGCACTAAACAAACAAGAAGAACTTAAAACTTTAAGCTACAATGCTTAAAAATGTAAACAGTTTATTTTACATAGTTGTAAAATATAAGAACTTTCTAATGCAGCTTAATTTTATCTGGAAGGTGAATATATCCTGGTGCCCGTGAATACGGAATGAGAGAATTCTTTACACAAGTATTGTGCTCCAGTGTGCAAAAAATTATATATAAGAAAGGAATCTAAAGTCCACAACAATTAAAAGACAACAAAAAAATTTTCATGTCCTGAAGTTGAGAAATTTATAAAAACATTTACACATGGTTGCTGACCCATCAAAAACTTGCATAACTTAAAACTCTGAATATTAGCTACTACAAATTCAAGATCTTTCTCAAATGGAATTTTGTGCAAAGATCAGACTACATTATTCAGCATTTTTCCAGCCATCCCTTCCCACCCTGGTTCCTGACATCTAGTGGCCACAAGCACCACAAAAATGCTTTCCATACAGGTTCCAGTTCGTGCATATGACCAAAAGGCACACACATGTGCAAACACGTTTTTGTGCAGAAACCTGTGCAGGTTCACAACGACATTGCAAAACAACTGTTTTTAGAAAGTTTAAAGTCTAATGTTTGGCAGGATTATTCTCACACATTCCTTTCTATCCTACAAGCCCAGGTGTTAATAGGCACACTGCTTTCCAAGGATCCAATATCTGAGTAGCCTTAAAATAAAGATTTAAAAATAAATCAGCCTGTAACATTATTATATTAGATACTTTGCTTTCGCCTGCATTATTTATGGAATTTTAATCCCACAGTACCATAGCTTTATGCTGTCAGTTGCAAACCAACTAAGATACATATTTCTTTTTGTTAATGAAGACTTTAATTGCTCCAGTAAAGTCAGCTGATAAAAGCACTTCCGTGTGATCTGTCTTCAGAGCTCCTTAACAGGAAAGAGAATAAACCGTTAGTTCATTAAAAAATAATAAAAAAAAAAAATCATGCTTTCATTAACATATACGACATCACTGTGATACCCTTCTTCCTTTATCATATTCCTGATTTCTAGCCAATACTTCAAGAAACATCTGCATTTCTAGGAAAGAAACCTTTTCATTAATGGTTGGTGCAGCTCTACCTCCTAACAGCTCCAGTGTAAAAGGAATAACCCTAAAGTACTTAGGATGGCAACTGTACCCCTCATCTCACACCTCAGCTTTTAAGAATGCAACAGCTGCCAAAATGTTCTAGGTGGAATGCTAAGTGGGAATATATACCCATGCCACTGCAAGGACTTTTCTTCTCAAGAAACCCCCCACCCAGATCGAAAGTATTCATAATATTTTCCTGCTCATACCATGGTAGAAGCGGAGTTCACCTTAAACACCTACCAGAGGGTATGGTGTCCGATATCTCGCAATCTTCTCCCTTACTTTCAGCTTCTTGCTTTTCAGAAGTCTCCAGTGACACCATCAAACCAGGATTTGGAGCAAAGATTGCAGAGGTGACGACTGCATTGTGTGCTTCAGAAAGACAATCCAATTTTGATTACCTTGTGTCAAGGATTTGTTAATTTTACAAGAATAGCAGGCGTAAGTTCTAGTAAATACACAAGAAATCTCAGTGCTAGTGACATCAGGTGAACTCAGAATTCAAGGAACAATTGTTATTGTTCTATAATCTTAAGAGGTTTCAGAAGACACTCTAAGTCCTCAGAACTAACTGGCAAAGAGGTCCAAAACACATTTGATATAAACACGGCCCCACGTTTCCCAAAAACTGTGTGTATGTGGAGGGGATAAAAGAGCTGCTTTTTTCCAACCTGTTTTTGTTTTCAGCCTGCTATGAAAGAGAAAAAGCTTGTATTTGTTTTCAAAGTCACGTTTCCATAAAGGATTATGGGTTGATAATTATTTTGATTTCTACAATCACCCAGCAAAACATTACATTAATTCTGAATCTCTTACTGAAGCTGGACAAACTCTAAGCTACTCTGTCTCTTGCCATCCCAAAGAGAGCCTCCCGTGAACAAGGATTCCTGACAGGCCACCAATTACTATGCATCCTGCTAAGGATTTGTTCAAACTAAATCCATAGCAAATACAATATTTCAATTTTCAAATCATATGAGGTTTGATAAAACAAAGATCAAAAGCTGGTTTTTACCTTTAATGCCTTCCCAGAAGTCATTTCGGTCTCTTCTTACAGATGTAAACTTGCTCAGGTCATGGTATGTACTCCAAATGTAGACATATTTATCTTCTGAACCACTTACAATGTAGGTAAAGTCATGGCTAAAGATTCAAATAAGGAAAAACATTACTTTTCTCAGCTGTTCAAGCATGCATTACAGTAGCTCTGCATCTCTAAACTCCGACACTAACTGGGCTACAGCCCAGTAAGTAGAGATGATTTAATCTGAGAAATTTATCTGGAGCAGGGGGGGCTGAGCAAAATGATCTCCCAAGGTCATTTCCAACCTCAGTTCTAGCACAGTTCCTGCACTCGCAGCAATAATAATGGACACACCCCACACTGTCCACAGGATGCAACTGCATTCACCCACCCACAGGGGCTCCCAGCTCATCACTCTTGACCAGAGCCTTTTTTTACCTTTGCATTCTGAGCCAAGTGACATTTCAGAGGCTCAGTTTCATGCCAATGTAGATTATTTAAACAAAACCCTCTGTACTTCAGCCACAGCATTTCCCAAATCCAACAACTCCATTGTTACAATGCTGTCTTACCTAAAGCTGGCTTTGATTTGGCTGCTGCTGTTGACATAACCTTTGTACTTCATAGATAGAGACAGATCTCTTAGGTCATATAACCTGATTCTGGAATCATTTGATGTCACTAGTATCTAGAAAAGAAATAAATTTAGGAGTGGAAACAATTAGCCATCTGGAACCATTTTTTCACCTGCACATCAATCAGAGCATAATGTCATTAAAAGAATATATATATATATTCTATTTTACCACTACTTAGTATTGTATTAGCCTAAATCAGCGAAGAGTAGGGCTCATTTTAGTAGTGTTAAAAGATTTGGCACAAACTTACAAAGCACTAGATATAAATATCAGAATTCAGTACTGGGCCAAAGCTGCACTGAAAGACAGTACCTTATTTTCTCCTGGCAAAGGCTCAATGCCAGTAATTTTTCTTCCAACTCTATTTCGACCTCTGGTAGAACGCACGTGTATTTGTGTGTGGTACTTCAAGTGCTGAAAAGATATCAAAATGTGTCCCAGTTTGAAACAATTGTGTAAAAATGTTAGTTTGCTTCGAGCTGTAACAGGTTTGTTTCTTGGTATTTAAATAACCATGACTTCTAAATCTGTTTGTTATTTAACATAAAAAAAATCCACAGTCCCAAAGCTTTTACCTCTGTGTCATAAAAGATGCATCTTCCATCGTAGGTGCCTATGACTGCATATTTGCCATTCTGACAGAAGTTGGCAGCTGTAATCAATTTTGTCTGCCCATCTACTTCATTCCATAATGCCACTTTTTTGTCAGGAATGTTCCAGAGTCTGAGTTTTCCATCCAATGAACCACTTAAGAAGTACCTGTCATCCTGAGAACACACACAAGGTTTAATCTCTGCTTGTGCTACAGTATGTCTCTGCCTTCCTGAAAACCTTCCCAGCCCATTTCCAAACAGCTTCTCTACAGAATTTCCCAAATAAGAGCCCTCAGGCGAGCTGATTACAATGTTTAAGGAATTTGTGGCAAATGGAATTCAAATTCTTACAGGTTTTTGACAAGATTACACACATGCAGCTATACCTCAGGTCAGAAAATTGCTCACTGCGAGCACAGGTAGTTTCTACCCTCTCAACACTCACCTTGCCAGGAGCTGAAAGCTCCTTTCACAGTTTCCCATACATCTACTAGTTCTGTATGTTTAGGGAACACTGACAAACTGTTCTTCCACTTGAGTTTTATTAATATTAGGAAGCTTGATTACAGTATTTTAAAAAAATTATAAAAAATATGTTGAAAGGAAACTCTGGAGGTCACTGATCCACCTTCCCTGCTTGTAGCAAGGACTGTTCCGAAAGTTTGATCAGGCTGTAGTGGGTTATATTCTGTCAAGTTTTAAAAATTCCCAAGGATTCTGTGGTCTCTAGACAATCTCTTCAATCTCATTATAATTTTTTTCCCACAAATATTTAATCACAATATCCTTCACTGGAAAATCTAATTTTTCGCTAAGTTACTCTACACTATACCAGCTGTGATGGTACAACCAAAAGACAACTCACTTTCCACTTCACACGTCCACATGGTTAAACCCCATAGACAGTCCCGGCGAAGTTCAGTGAATATGAACACAAAGTTCTGGAATATTATCCAGGAGGCATATTTTTAAAGTGCACAAACCCTACTATTCAATCTATTTTTTTTTTTTTAATGAAAAAAAAAAAGAGGGAGTGGAATGTTATCATTTTAAATTCTACCTCTCTAGAAGTAAGAGGGCTGTTACACTTACCCTTGGATGGAAAGCTATAGCAGTGACAAAGTCTATATGCTGGAAACAGCAAAGACATTCTCTTCTTGATATGTGCCATAATCTGACAGTTTTATCCATAGAAGAAGAAAGCAAGAAGTAATTCTGTGAAACGAGAGAATTCCTCAGTTATTAAGAGACACAAAAGAAACTGGAAATACAGAAGCAATTAGAATTGGTAGAGCTTTACCAACTTCTATGCTGCCATGAAATTCAACATTTTATCTTTTCAGATAAAAAGGTTTATCCAAATTGCCATTACTGATTGGTGCTTTCCTTAAGAGCTGTACACAGACCTTTGGCCACAGAAAATTTTCTGGAAGAATCTCAGTGAAAACGAATACTTGGAATGTAGTTAAAGTATTCAGAGAAGAAATGGCATGACAGACTTCAGAGATGCCTGAGATGCTTCAACCAGACTGCGTTCCTAAAAGTACAACTGCATTTCCATGTGGAGAATTATCTGAATAAGTCTGACGTGAAACAAGGTAATTCTCTAATTTTAAAATAGATGTATATATTCAGCAACTTCAGAACGTGTACGCTTCGCACAACAAGAGAAGCATACTGAAGACAAGAAAAGCAGTAACACCATAAAACAGAAACCACACAGCTCAATGGAAAATCCTCCAACTCTAAATAGTTTACTTTCACTATTGAATACACAATTGTAATTGTTACTGGCTTGGGGTTTTTTTAAAGACAACTCATAATTACACAAGCCCAAGAAGGTTGCTCATTTTATTCCAACTATTTAAACTAGAATATGTGTTGCCTTCACAAAACTTCTCTTAACTTCAAGGATCATTTCATATTGTTTAAAGTATGGTTCCAGTGGCAACTGACAACAGAAAACAAGGAAAACACAGAAGAACTGTGTAGCCTGTATTAAGGTGCCTTACTTTAGACCAGGAAAGATCAAGAAGATCTGCTGTATGGCCTTTGTATTTGCAAAATGGTCGCTGACGAAACGGGGCATTTTTATCATCTGGGTCTTCATCAACTCCACTGCAAATCTATCAGAGAAATGTATAGAAATATTACCAAATATTAGCTGGAAAAATTGACAATGAGGCACTTACTCCTCAAAAAAAGTATAAGGAGAATAACAATTTGAACAACTCTTACTACTTTAAAATAAACAATATTGCACTAATAAACAACCGAAGTAAATGTCAAGTATAATGGGCTGTGAAACATCATCCTGAAATGGCAAAATTAAGAAGTTTTAAATTTTCCATTTTTCAGGTCTTATTCCGTGGGATTAGTTTGACAGCAATTTAAGCAAACACCTGAAGATAAGCTTTTAGAACAAAGTATATCAACCTTAAAAACTGCGTTCCACTTCAGAATATAAACTGTGAGTTCAGGTTGCCAAGTTTCTAGTGCATATCATGAATGACAACTTCCCAGTAAGAGACCAGTTCAGAATTAACAGGTGTAAAATAATAATTTAAAAAAGCCCTGGAAGTTCCTACACAAAACCTCTCCAGGAAAAAAAAAAACAACCCAAAACCAGAAAAACCCAACCACTCAAAACAACATCTCTGGTGTGTGTATCTTAGCAAGCCCACTCATTTACATGAGTTAAAGAATGATTGCTGGCCTCCCTGCTTCCACCTCTGCCAAAACAACACACACTAAATAATGCTACTGCCAAGATCTTCACTTAAAACCTGATTTTGTCATCTGTTTCTTACAGTACTGGAAGCCAAAAATAGAAAAAAACCACCTTAAATACATTAATTTTAATCGCAAGGTTTACTACAATATCTGGAAACTCTACAAGAAAGAGTGTCTGAATACTTCTCATCAGTCATGTTCCATTTCTCTCTACACAGATGTGAAAAATTTAAATGTGTCAGGTATCATCATGCTTCTGCGAATCTCACTGCTCACTTTGGCCTTCCTCAGAAAAAACATCATCAAGTCAGATGTTAACCACAGATAATGGTCAGAGATAAAACACTAAGACAGGAAATTAAATGATGTTGGGTTTTTCCCCTTAGTTCACTCAGCAGTCTCCTGTGGCAGGAGGCCACAGCACAGCTACGCAGATTTTTTAATGCTTTAAATTCAGTGATGAACTTCCTTGCTTGCACCCCTCACACACAGGATTAATATATTCGATTGAAGACATCTATTGATGTAACAGTTTGGGTCTCAAAGACACAAGCCAAGAACTCCTTAATGTGTGTTTGGATAAAGGAACAAGGAAGATCTGGCATTACAAACCAGTGCAGACCCCCCAGCTCTTCCCCTCCCAATACCTTGGGTACCTACCCCTGCATCGGTATCAGACTTGGAAGAATTCAGGCTCTCTTGAGAGGGAGAAGGGGAGACACGGCCTGGAACACAGACAGAAACACCATGGTCAACATGAAGTTCCCAAATACCCAGAATTTCTACTGTTTCAGAGCTCTAGCCATGCATAGAGAGATACCTTCTGTGTTGTACTTCATGCGCATGTTATTGAAATAGTCAAAGGCATTCTTTAAAACCCATATCCTTACTACGTTGTCCTGCCCTGCAGATGCCAGTAATCGACCACAGTGAGAAAATTTCATTGTCCAAACAGCACCCTGTCAAAATAAAGAGATGATTGTTTAAGTCACAAAAAGTGCTTTTCTGCACACCAAAAAGACTTTCTATAACATCAACCGACAAGATTTTAGACGTACAGAAGATACCACAAGTAAAATAAACTGTAGATCAAAACACTGATAAGTAATTGTTAAGACTGGTGGACTGTGCAACACATGTGCAAAAACAATTCAAAAGAAAAAGCCCACAGGGCAGATGACTGCAGGAGAGGAGTTACAGGAGGTCAGCATTACCACAGAATTCCACATAAGACTGGTACAGTTGTCTGAGGGACTCAAAACCTCCTGTTTGTTTTGTAGAACTGACAAGTACTTGTAGCTGCTCTTGAGGTTCACATGCTTTTTTTTTAAAGTACAAACTGTGACTGGTTACACCAATTGGCAACCAAAATGGGTACTACATGTATGTGCTGTATTCATAATTGGCATGAGGGTTTCGCAAAGCCTCTGATGATAATTCTTTCTCCATTGCAAAGTCCAAAGAGTTACCAGTCAATAAAACATAATTACACAAGCAGTATCTCATTTCCCTCAACTACTGAATAAAGAGCTACTAGGCATTTGACTCCACCAAGCTCCACCAACTTGGAGGAATTTCCTAGGTTTAATAAGTCAAATACTGGTGTGAGGGAAACTAACACAGATTGCCAGCAGGAATGGAAAGTTCAGCTGTGGATGACAAGCCTGGAATCTCTGGTCACTGACTGCTGTAGGTCATTACCCTCAGCCCAACACTTAGAGATGAGGGGTTGCTTCAAATGCCAGGCAGCTGCTGTCAGCAGAAGTTTGGGAAATCAGGAATACTAGAATGTATTCCAGACTCCATAGGGAAGCATGCACACTTCAAGCAGTGATGAATAGGTAGCTTTTCTGCCACATTCTCCACAGGCATCTCTGCAAATATCCTATCCTGGTTTCTCCTCTCCTTGTCATTCTGATCCACATACTCCATTAGCCTCTCCCAACTTTTGCCTCCAGAACCGATTAAGTATTTCTGTTCAACACCTGTGTTCATTTGTCTAATAGACTAATTTATTTACTGCTGAGCAGGTCAAGCTTGCTGGTCTGTGCTCAGTTCTGGTAGTAGAAAATAGCCTATTTCAGCCTAAATTTGTAACTGCAGGAACCAAAAAAACCAAATACAGCTTGATGCCATAATTCTTCAAAGGAGAGCTCTGGAGAATCCCTGATGCCTGGGAATCTACATGCTTTTTACCCCCTGAAGATCTGGTCAAACCAGCCAAATTTTCATTTTTCACCAGACTATTGTTTTTCAGAATGAAGTTTTTCCCGGAGAATGAACCTGACAATAATTTTTGG
The DNA here is from genome assembly GCA_013397845.1 of Melanocharis versteri. Lineage (NCBI taxonomy): Eukaryota > Metazoa > Chordata > Aves > Passeriformes > Melanocharitidae > Melanocharis > Melanocharis versteri. Next base: position 462,847 of record VZTG01000875.1, on the reverse strand, counting down.
AGGTCACCAAGTAGACGAAAACGAAAAGTTGAACCTCAGGCTGAACAGATTCAGCAAAACCACAGATGGAATTTGAGACCTACCATATGCTCTCCACTGAGATCCTGAACAACTTTAATTTGTTCAAAATCATATGGTCCCTTGAAGCCATGCGCTGCTTTGAACTTTACTGGTCTTGTATAGGGCATCCCTTCATCATCACTGGAAGAGGGATCATCTTGGTCTGTGTGAAAGACTAAGAGGAACACAAATTCAGCATTACATATTGCAGCACCCATTTAATCTATTATCAAGCTTTTTGGTAGTGGATTAGTCTTGAATTAGACAATTTCTATAGGCAATTTTAAGATCTCAAAGCAGAACAAGGATAATACTGCATCAAGGTCTAAAAATACATCTCTACTAATTTTAGGCTACAGTGAATCCAAACACTGAATGCTGAAAATAAGAACTGCTATCAATTTTTGTCCTGCCCCTTTCTCGGCACCTGTCTTGCATGCAGCAGATCCTACACTAAGTGATTTCTGTCAGTTTAATGTGTGCTGAAAATGAGTCTGTTGGTTTCTTCTCTCTGAGTACACTGCAATGGCCTGGTGATTTGCCCATGGAGTGTAAGAATTGCAAAAGAGCTGTGGCCAACAGCCAGTGGCAACATGAGACACTGAAGTGCAGCAGTTCCATGGCACTTATCTCAGGCTGTGGTTACACCAGCTTGCTGCAGCACTAGGAAAGACACACTGATGAAACAAGAAGGGGAGAATCCAGTTGTAGTTGGGAAATCTAACAGGAGCTCAAGCTGTATGAGAATTCTAATTATGGCACTGGTTGACAGAAAACAATCTGATTTACTAAAGTGATGAAGATAACCCCCACTTCTACCTTTGCTGGAACAACCTTCCAAGAATGTTTACATTTTGATATCAAAACCTCTTTCTAACAGCACGACAAAAAATCAGAGTATTCACCTGGTTTAGTTGAAAAGGTCTCTCAACCATTACTTTACAAGAATTTATCGTTGTAACCTGGTTGTCTCAAAATGCCTACTAAGCAACAAGGTTCAACTCTAAAAAAATCATATAATCAACTGTAGAACAGTGGTAGAATGCAGCAATGTATGTTTCTTTGCCAGCTTTGATTCCTAAAAGCACAAGGATAAACAGACTATCCTATTAAAAAAAAAAAAGGATTGAGTGCCACTTACCTTCATCTCGAACACTCTTAACCTTATTTACAGCCCGCTCACCATATTCTTCAGCAAGGTGCTTTGCTTTCTTTACAGATTTGCCAAGGAACTTTTTCAGTTGAGTCCTTAAAAGCAAGAGTTCTTTTTCAACACATAATAATGGAAAATTCTCATTTTTTCTCTCTATTATGAATCAATAATTTTGATTTGAAATGCAATCTTATCTTTTTTCATTACTGCTTCTTAAAATAAGCAGTAAATTTGACAGCAGTCAAATCTTCAGTTCAACCACAGAGCTACAGGCTTATGTAAAATCAGGTTATCACCTGTAAAGTGATTACTTAAAAGGTAACTCGTTCAGTGCTCAGAAGGGAAGCTTCAGCTTAGAAAAATAAAATCTGTTTTTTCTTTCTAGGGAAAGGAAAAAACATAGAACAGCATCTTACGTTTTCTGTTTTAACCTCCCTCCATCAGTGTCAGTTTGCTGTGTCTGCATTTTGTCTTCATCATCAGACTGTGCTGCATCATTACTAGGAAATAGAGAAGTGACTGCTTAATGAGATATCATAATGAATCTAAATTGAATGAAACATTAGTAAAGCAGGCTCTGCATTTTAGCATCCATCTTTACTCCTCTATGTAACACACTGGAAAAACATGGATGTTACGTTAATCACATAATAAACAGGTCTTTCAATTCTTAGGCATCTTGATATGGAAGTTGCATACACTCTGCAGGTGCCAAAGACGTATTGGTCCCTTCCCTGAATTTCCAACTTTAGCCTATTGTGACACTTTGAAAGCTAAGAGCAGACAAAATACATTAAATTACTAGGAACATGCCACTTTGTTCTCATATCTTGCTTTCCACAGATCAAACAAATTAACAGTTGTTAATTCTGAAACAGAAGTTTTTTCACAGAAGAGTTCTACAGAAGTGAGCTTTTCAGTAATACACTAATGCAAAAAACCTAGAAATTGTCTGATGTATAAATTCATATAGGCCATTGCAAAGAACATCTAGACTGACACAATTTTCTGATCATTAAGCACGTGTCTTTTTCTATCAAAGATTGCAAAAACTCAGTTTTACTGAGTAGAAGGATCTAAAGCTCTATTAAGAACAGGTAAACTTCAAACTAGTCAGCTGTACTAATGACAACAGATCTTCAGAGGAACAGTCTCCTATAAAACACTGAAAAAGCTACAGGAGGTGGTGGCATGAATAACACCCAGTACTTGAATGTAAACTGTGTTTAATTCAGCATAGAAACAACAGTTAGTATATCAAAGGCTAACTGGAGATCAGTGGATTTTCAGATGTACATGCTTGTCAAGTTCCAGCAATATCAGCAACTTTTAGTTAACTTGAGAAAAATCAATAAGGAGCCTGGTTCATTGAGAACTGGGAATCAGCCCAGATTAGTCAGACAGATGGATTGGGGCTCTTTTTACCTGCATAAGAGCAGCTTCTGTTTATGCAAAAACTGTGAGAGCAACAGCATCTTACGAGCTGAAAGCTCTCATGATTCATACCTGACGTATTCTTTAGTTCTCCTCATGATATGCAAAGTCAGGGGATTAATGCCTGTTGGCAACTTTTCTTCTGCCAAACTCAGAGGTATTTCTTCACCTGTATCAAGGTTTTTTATCATTACACTTGCTAGAATTTCCTATGGAAAAAAATAAGGTGTGAAATGAAGAGAACTTGATTAGAATTCAAAACACAGAGCAAAACGGAAATCATGAAAACTTACAAATTACTTATCTTAATGGGAAGTTCTGTAGCTCATTAAATATTTATTTTACAAAGACTGAGTTTAAATTAGCATGTTAGTGCAAACATTATCAACCATTAGACAAAGATGAACAGTTACATATCACAAGCTTCAATTTCATAAATCAAAAATGCAGCTATAGAGCCATCAACCACTGCCTGACATCTTTCATGCTAATATCAAACACATGTAATTAAAAGACATTGCAGTCTTCCCCTTTCCTACTCCAACTGCTGTATCTTGGGTTTAGCCAAAGGCAAACCTAACATACAGAGAGAAACGGAATTCAGAACCAACTAGCACCACAAAGGAAAAGGTTTATTTGGAGCATCTCATTAACGCCTACACAGGTTCAGCAACAGTTAAAAAAAGCTATATACTGATAGACATAAATGAAAACTTACAAAAGCCAAATATCATCAGGATTAGCAGAATTATTAACTGAAGAAACTATTTTTTAGTATGAGAAAGATAATTTTTCTATTGCTGACTCCTTCCCCTTTTACACAAATGACAAAATGCCAGGTTTGCTGGTGTTCTCTCCCATGCAAATCCTTTGAATAGCTACCAACACAAACTTGATGGCATTTCAGATCTATTGCAGCTCACATTTCCAAAGGCTAACACCACACACAACTCAGGGGCCACGAAGTGCTTAGGCGGACAAAGCCAGCTGTGCCATCACGCCTATTTGCATTCCTGGTGACAGCATGGAGTGGTTCATTGAACAGACATGGAAAGCAAGCACAACGGTGTACCACGTACAGACCACAGCCACTGATACCTCATCTGTGAGCTCTCTGCCAGAGTTAGACCTGGGTCTTTGTGGTCCAAGTACTTCATTTGTTGTTTGGCCATCAGCTGCTTTCCCGTTTTCCTGAAATTGTGCAGACATAGGTTACATTATCTCTACTGTAACACTGAAGCAATAGAAAATGTTACAGTTATCAAACTTACAACCATTTCCCAATACCTGTGCAGTGACGATTTTATCTCCACTAGTTGCACTGGCCAAATCCAAAGAAGGTTGAGAATCTTTGGGCACACCCTCTGTCACTGAACTTGAAGTTAAAAGACCACCAGCTGTGAAGCCATCTCGAGAAACTGAAAAGAGATTTATTAGAAAGAAGAACATAACACCTGCCATAGGCATCAAATCCTAACATCACACAGACCTGAACACAACTGCCACCAAATCTAACTTAAAATTATGTATTTCACATACAGTTAAAAGTTCAGGCATGATTTCGCACTTAGGCCTCTTAAGTTTCATTAACTTTTTTTTAATAGTCGTTTCCTTAGTAACCCAGGACTACTCATTTTCATAAGACCTCAGTCCACACCTTGACTTGCATTTCTATGCAAATACTGACCACACACATTTTATTTGAAGTAACTGTTTTTTAGCTTACGTATTGATGAGTCAGCTTCTCCTTGCTACCGCTATTTTAGTAGGAAATGTTACTTTACAAGAAAGTCTATGAATGAGAAACACTTCTAAAGTAGAAGGGTATTACTTCATTGTAATAAGCTAAGATTGTTGAAGGATTTTTTACCCATCAACTAAACTAAAATCACAAGACTCAATGATCCTTCCCTCAAAACACAAAAATAGTAACCCTGTAGATAAGTAAACCCATCCGAAATAGAATACTTGCCTTCTAAAACAGATTTTTGCACTTCAAAATCCAGTTCACTCTTCTTCTTCCGGGGAGGTGGAGCTGGCCGTGCAGGGGGGGGTGGTCTCGGGGGAGGAACATTTGCGGGAGGCGGGGGCCGGGCTGGGACAGGCTTCTTTGTGCTCGCAACTATGTCAGGCTCTACAGTCAGCTGCCTTGGTGGCTTTGCTGGGGCCATTTCTTCTGTTGTAGAAAGGTCTTTGGTAGATAAATCTGAAGCCACTTTTTCTAAAGTATTTGCCTCTTTCTTGTCTGTTATGTCCTCTTTTTTTGACGTTTCTCCTTGTGCTTCAGTTTCACCCATTTTATGGTCAGTTGCATTTGTTACTTTTGTTAGTTTATGAGATTCCTGCTGCTCAGAACTAAACAAAAGCTTCCCAGGCTCCAATTCAGTGTCCTTACCCACACTCTGATCCTCTGGTTCTCTAGTGTCTTCTGGCAATGGTATTTTAGCAGCTAGTACTTCTGGGATATCACTAATGATACCTGCTCCAGAAATCCAAGCATTTGCATCTGAAGTTGGAACAGTCAATTCATCTCCTCTAGAAGCTAAAGAATCATCCTCTAGTTGTTGGGCCTTCTGGCTTTCTTCTATAATACTGTCAATAATCTAGAGAAACAAAACAAAACCATTCTACCAGCCACCAGCAGGCACTTCCTGTGTACACAAACCAGTCAGCCTGCACAACACTCACAAGAACTCTTCCACTAAGGAGTTGCTTTATATACAAAATGCATTTTATTTAAAAAGGAGACCAGAACCTTGGTGCAGAAATGGGCATATTCAAAAGATGAAACAAATTGACTAATTTCCAGTCTTCTTCAATATACTTGAGGAGAAAGTTAGGAAACAAAAGCTGTTCACCCTTCAGAGTTCTCATGTACTGCTAAATATGATCCTGTAAATTACACAAATAATTCAACACTGCTGAATCCTAAATATGTTTTTAGAACACTTAGTTTGATTTTTACCCTTTATATGAACATTCTTACTAACAGTAAAAACGAATTCTAATCTACGGTAGTTTCAGGATGAATATTGATCATTAAATGATTTAATATTTTTAGTGTGATGCTGGAAGCTCAAAGCAATATTTAACTAACCTCTTTTGAATCATCTTGTTTCATTTCTCGTACAAATGTTTCATTTCCAGCTTTGTGTAGTTTATTGTCCATATCCTACAGAAGAAAAAGTCATAAGATGATGGTACTAACTTCTTCAGTAAGATGATCTAACAAAAATATAGCTCCAACAAATTAAATAGCATAAAGGACAAGAAATCTGCCACATTTTCACACATAACTGCTGTCAGATGTTTAAACAGTAATGCTCAGTACACATGAATAGTATTTCACAGTCATGCACAGAAAGGCTGAACACTATGCAACAAAATAGGCAGTTATATATGAGAGGCTGCAACCTCAACTAAAATAAAACTGAAGGCACCATGAAGTTTAGAGAAACAAACACATGTAATAATCTGCAGCAAGGAAATTCCATATTAAAATATTTTCTGTTTTCTTTATAGGCTTTTAGGAAAGGATGCAAGAACTGTATAATAGCCACATGTAGTAGAAACTATTTAGAAATTTCCAAATGAAGGCAGGCAGCTCTAGCAAGTGGTCACAGATATGCTTCTGAGGTTCTAACACAGAATCTTACATTCTGCAATCATTCCTAGTGCACACTGTCTATTTTAGCCATCAGTCATCTTCATGCAGATCCTTCCAAAATCTAAAAAAGCTGAATTGAAAATATTCTATTTGTGAGTACATATTTTAATCAATTCCTGCAAAATTTTAGGTTCAGAACCACAAGCAGTTTATACCATAGGATACTGCTTTAACCTCAGGTGATACAGACTAGTAAGAACTTCACCATACACCTTCTCTTCTACATGAATTATTAGAATCCTAAAGAGTTTGGGTTAGGAAAAAAACCCTTTAAAGACCATCTAGTCCAATGAAAGGCCACAACATCACATTATACATAAGCATAATAATCAGCAATATCTAAAGTGGAATCTGGTGGAATCCTTGACTTCTCTTGGAATCCTTCCTTCTCTTGGAAGAGATCTGCAGAAATCCAGCAGCCCTCAAAGCAGAGCCAACTAGAACAGGGTATTTTCAATCATTTGTCCCTGTTTTTCTATTTAGACTGACTGTCTAGTACAGATATTTAAGAAATTTCTCCTTAGACTTTGTCTAGACTCTCAGACAATCAAACAGAACCTCTAGAGCATCCTACCACATTTTGAAACATTTGAAACCCCTCCCTGCCCCAAACTCCTGCTGACATCCATCTTGGAGAGTTCTGACCTAAAGAAATGGCACATTGTGGAAAGACAGCTGCAATTACAGAAAAATTCTTCCTCCCTCTCCACTCCCTCCCCCTCCTGCCACAAAGTATTTCTAATCTAAATGCAAGCTTTACTTTGCTTTATTGTTAAAATCTATCTTCAAACGTACGATGACTTACATACTTAAGTGTAATCAGTGCCTACAGAAGCCCATTATATTAATTTCCAATTCTGTTGACATTAAACTCACACACCTATTAAACTTTGGACTTAGGAAATATTTCTTACCCATTCCAAGACAAACTATACCATTAATCACACCTTCACTGAACTGATATGATACCAAGCAGAGAAGCTACCACTTTTTCCACCTTCAGAAACTTAGCTTTGAACAAGTGATTTAGGAAGCCACTTTAAAAAATTAAAAAATCTAAAAGCAACATAGAGAACTTCATAGCTAATAATTCATGATGACATTAAAGTTAGTTTTGAAGTTCATTGATTGCATGGAGTTTAGTGAGAATGATAAAACAACATTTCTTGAAAGGCTTACACATGTAATACTTAATTATTAAAGGGACATTAAACAGAACACAAAATGAGGGGTAAGGCCCTGTTCCCCGAGAGGTACAGCAAGATACGGTATCACTGTTAAAATACTATTGATTCAGGGCAGAGTACTGCTGACAGCTCAGGAACACCAGCTTCACTAGGATTTCCCAACACTTCGCAGACAAAACTACAAGCCTTCATTAGGCAGAAGTGCTGTACAGCACCACCTTTGGCCCTTGTGAGACCAGGAAATGAGTGTTATTTGCACAAGGTTCCACCTATTCACTGTGTGCTGGATTCAGCCGCGCTGTCACTATGCACAGAATACCAATTACCTGTGTGGGAAGTGGCAACGCTGTCTCATTAAGCTAAATATAGTGTTTTATCTTCACATAACCTAGAGGGGAGGCTTCTGAAGTACAAACATTAAGATTTTTCTTATTTTGGAGACAGAAGAGAGCACCATCAACTACTTCATATAAATCAGGACCAAAACCCAGGTGCTGCAGAGGCTTGCTTACTACTCACAAATCAGCTGAAAGAGGGCAGTTTAGTAATCACATACAGCTTACTTAAATTGCACATACACATTTCAGAATAAAATGAGCTTCAAGACACTGTAATATACCCTAAATAAAAGGAAAGCTGGAATTTCAAGACAAGCACAACTGCTACCTACAACAAGGAAAGTCTGTAATCTCCTTTGTGTGCAGATGCCAGGGCTACTGTAGGACATCTAGATTAGGTGGAAATACTCAACCCTGTGCTCATCAACAAGCATTTGACTGATTTTAAGGAGAAACTCACCTTTACTACATGGGTTCCAGTTTTTGTTGGTGACCTGTTAGAAAGAGAAGATAGACTTAGGTAGAGTTCAGAAACAGTAAGCTTTGTTTAAAACAGTCTATAACACAGCCTTCCTTTGCAGGAACTCTATACTTGATAATTTAGATGAGCAACAAAGTGAATGTTTTTCACACCACTTCTATACAAGTTCCCTACTCTACACCACATGCAGACCCACAGCTTCTACAAACTCTGAGAGTTTGTCAGCAGAATCTTCCAGAAATCACCTTTCTATCACCCTTTTCTAATAAAAGTATGTTATTCCAAGTAAAAAACTAAAAACATTTTGCATTACAGAGAATTTAAAATTAACATGGGTATGCCAAGCATTGGGTGGCCATTAAAGAAACAAAAATTCTCAGAAAGCAGAAGCACAAACACTCCAGTACCCTGCAAATCAAGTGCCTGAATTCTGATCCATAGAGTGGGCACAATCACAGCCACCCTGCCCTTCAGACTCTGTAGCAAACCTAAGATCTTGTTTCTAATCAGGACATTTGGAATAAATAGAGACAAAACACATTGTAACAGGAAGGATCTAGTGTGCACTGCTTTCCAAAATACACACTGTGAAACAGTGACTTTGCATTAGCAACCACTCACACACCACCTCTCATTACACTAATTACATGAAAGAAAAAGCTATCTTAGGGGATTGGTATCAAATAATTACTTCTTGTCAAGTCAATTCAATTAGTGGATGGTCACCTCTTATTATATCCTGAAATCACATCCTCTACAAAACTCTCGGAATTCTGGAAGATATTTAAATACTGAGTCACACTGCTTACTCTGACTACAGAATCTTATTGATACATAAAGGAAAGGTTGGACCAGATGATTTTTCCAGGCTTCTTCCACCCCGAATTGTTGTACAATTTTATCAGTTTGTCAGTCACAAGCAGAGACAAAGTTACAGATTAATTACCTAAAAGCTTACTACCAAATGACCAATGTGGATTGCACACATATCCCAGCTAACTGCCAAGATCAGCGACACTCCACAACCCCAAATATCACCTGGTACCAAGCAATACAGAGAAGTATCAAGATCTCAGGCTCATTTGCCCCTCCTGCCTCCAAAATGGTTTTAAGGAACAAAACTTCCTGAAAAAACCCACAACTATTTCCATTTAGTTTTTAAGAAGTTCAGCTCTTCTCCTTACCATCTGGAAGCACTTAATCACAAAAAGCAAAGATCCCATTTATACAGCAGAGCTGAGTAAACAAAAAAGTACAGTGGATCGGTACATAAACACTCTATCATTGCAACTAATTTAACATGTTACACTGAGATGCTTCTGTCCAAATATTAACACCTCAGGTGACACTGTTTTGAGGTATAATCCTCCTAGAAGGCTCTAACCCCGATGTGCAAAAAAAGAGAAGAATTAATATTCTGACCAGAAAAACAAGAACATTTTTTGTCTCGCAAAATACACTGCTGTGAAAGGCCGCAGCCTGTGCGGAATTTCTGGTTACTGAAACATTTTCAGTTCCACTGTCAACTCCTGGATTTCCTTAGGAGTGGCAGAAATGTGTCACAGTTCATTAAATCCATGAGATGACTTTAACAATGAAATATATTTAAAATTACAACGTTAATGCCTAGGCTACAGCCAGGGTCTTGTTTCACACTGCTTAGACTTAACGACCTAAATAAGACAAATCTCTCAACTGCAAATAGATATTTCAGTTTTCTGCTGTGACACTTCCCACTAATTAGCCCCTCACTTCTGGTACAGGCAACTCATTCCTATGCTGGTTACACAAAATAGGAGGTTCAAAAGACATGGCTACCGTTTCAGACTTCTTTAGCTAATTAGTTTTGCAGAAAATCTGCACTCAAACAAAACCAGATGTTACTTTCCACTCACAGGCTACCCAGCTACCTTGGGAAAAAGCAGCTTGAGAGATAAGGGTTACAGAACTAGCAGGCGTAGAACATAACATCGTGCTGATAGCTTGACATAACCCACACACACAATTAAGGAGAAGCTTTACCATGGAATTTACATGCTTTTAAAATACTGCAAAGCTTCCACAACTGTTTGGCAAAAGCCCCACTTTCAGACCAGTTTGTAATACAGCCAGGTAAGTTCAGTGGCTTGCCTGAGATGACTTGAGCTGTGTGTCTGTCAGCACCATTGCTCCCTCAGTCGTGAGCAGTTACTGCTTATGTGCTACTACATTTACACAAAGTCAGCCAGCTCGGTGACTGAAATCTTTTGTAGCTCAACATGACCCTCGAATGGTCTCATCTTCCCAACCACCTGAACTTACCAGCTTTCTCCACGCCCTAGTTCTACCTTAAGCCCATCAGTTTCATGGATGCAGTGTATGAAATCCCATTAGTTTTATGGATGCAGTGTATGAAATCCTTGCATTTTTAAAAAAAGTATATACAGTGGCAAAAGGGTCTGAAAATATTTACATAAGGTCAACCCAAAGATCAAATATTGATTTGGCTTTGAAAGGTCAGGCAGCACATGAAAACTGATATATGCCACAAAAAACATAAGGCAAAAACTAATCCCGTATGAACGTTTACTGAGAAGTAAGATTTATAAACTGATAGTGACGCATCTTCTAGATTGCATTTCACATAACTCCTAAATTATCTTACATGATACCACTTTTACACCAGTTTAACAAAGGAAGGCTTCAAGGTTATCTACAAAGATTAAACACAATTCAAAGAAATATCCCATTTCACCTGCACAAACAGACGTCTGATTAGTGTGAAAGTCAAATAAACTCACAAAGAAACTTTTTTTAAAATTGTTTATCCCACTATCAAATTCATCCTGATAGTGATCAGACCACAGGAAGCTCCCACTCTTATTATCAGGTAGCTCCAGCCTAGCACCTGTTTGAAGCAGGCTTCACATTTTCAATATATTGTTGTTAAGTTTTGTGACAGAAAACAAAACGTTCAGCCCTTCAAACAAAAAACAATGCGAATCCTGGCCTTGGGCAAATCCCAGACCGACAGTGCCTGCCTTCCTGGGAGGATGTACATTGTTATACAACAGGTGTGTTAGCAGGCAGATGGGAAGAGGTTTGCAGTGCACACGTAGCAGCTGTGCCCTGTACAGAACACACAGGCTCAGCAGCCAGCCCCGAACTGCGCTCACCGCTGTCCTGCACACCACGTTCCCTCTAACCTGTGCCTGCCCTGGAAGCTGTAATTACTGCTGCTGCAGCTCTCCACGGCAGTCACACCTTCGAACCTACCGAGATTCACTGCTGCAATGCACTGTCTGGGCTGCCCTGGGGAAGCTCCTGCGCGGAAGTTTCAGCAAACTCTGAGTGCAGAAATGCATCTGTAGCACTGAACACAGCCAACACTCCACACTCCATCTATTTGCTGCCAGGATCAGCTTTGCACGTTGGCTAAAACACTCACAACACACACAAGTTGTACTAACCATCTCCCACATGTCAGCGGGGCACACCTTAACCTCACCTGTCTTCCTACACAGAGGAACACTAGATTCTTCAGGAAAAGCATCAAGGCAACTTCTAAAAGACAGGACTACTGAAGTTACAAGTCAAGAATTCAAACAAAAGTACCAGAGGACATTTCTCATTACCTACACCATCACTTTCGTTTGGTTTCTCATAACAATTTTTAGGATACAAGTATACTAGGAACAAACTTGCCCCCTCACTGTTAGGCATATGAAGTTCAAACTATCAGGTTTGGCAGTTCTTGATTTCAGAGTGGGTGGATCACTTTTCCTATAAATAAAATATAGAGTGTCTGTCACGTGCCTGCATCTAACCAAGTGTGCCTTACTTCATACTTTCCTTCTCTCAAAACTGATATCCTCCTGCATGGGACTGCTCAGGCCTCTACATTTCAGCATCTTTTCTTAAATTCTTCCACGGTTATAGTGCTTTTAAAGTGTGTGACAGAGGTCAAATAGGGGCATCTTCTGTCACACTACCTCTCCCTTTTTACTCTACACTTAGTTATCTAACAGATGGACACTCTCCACATGTCCTGTCAAAAGCAGAATTACAAGTAAAAGGCAAGATCTAGAGCAGAAGGGAAGCACACAGGCCTTGCCAGAGGGGACACAGTAGTCTCAAAACATCTCCAAACACATCTCACCTTAGAAAAATCATCATCCCAGAAGCACTACCCCAGGAACACTACCTCAGACCATTCTAATCTGGAAGAAACTCTTTGCATCGGGTTCTGTAATTTCTGCTAATTAGTTCTTAAAAAGCACCAGTTACAGATGTACTTGAGGATGAGGATATGGTGCTTTCCTTGAGAAGGACTCAAGCACCAGTAATTAATGACTTAACAGTGGGAACTGGGAACCTACATCCAACTGGAAAACTTCACTCTTATAGACCAAACAATAAAACAAATAAACGGCAAAGAAGTCAGCAAGCTGACGTGAAGCACTTGGCATCACTTTCAGAGTTTCTCTATCAGCAGTTATTAAACTTCCCTACATAGAACAAAGGCCAGGGAGGAAGGAAGCTACAAACCCCACACTTTTAATGAGGTCAAATATATCTACACTGCTTTGCTGCAAACTATCGCTGCCAAAAAGGATTCCCAACTGGCTTTACTGATCATCACAACACTGAATGCAGGAGGAAATATCTGAAACTGCAGAGGGCAACATGCACTTGTTTTCAGTTGCCTTGCGTGCAACAAGAAGGTTTTGATTTTTTTTTTTGTGGCCTCAACTCAATGTCATTACACATGCAAAAAAGATACTCTACCAGCCTGCTTCCTAGAAGTGTCCAATGCACATGTGAAATTAGCTCTTATGAAATCTTAAACCTTATTTTGAGAAAATACTGTCCATATTGTTAGATTCAACAACAGACTGAATTACAGACCAGTTGCTGTACTGCAAACTGAGCTCACAGACATCACCTCCTTACTTGACTCAGGCTCACAGAATTCTATTGACTTGAGTCAATGATGCATCCTTACAGGTTATCGAAGAGCACTAGAGAAATTAAAAGCATCTTTCACTTCAATTTCTAGTGAGCAACTTCGTATTATCAAGTTCTGCTTAGATACAAGTGGTGGAAATCTGCAAAGCCAGGACACACGGCATTATCTGTACCAGACAAAAGGTGGATGTGCAGTTGGGCAGATTTAATGGCTCACTTCTACCAAACAGTCTCCCTCTCCTTTCCTGCCTGTGGCCTCTAGTCACACAAATCCCTCACCTTCACCCTCTCCTGTCTCAACCCTGACAGGTTTCAGCTGCTCTAACTTATTGAACAGTTTTTGCTGTTTCTAGTTTTCAGCTGTTTACTTTGAGTTAAAGCAACTCAGAGAAGAGTTAGATGGTCACTATTCCTATAAGAAGACAAGCAGTTGGAGAAAAACCTGATTTCAGTACAAGTGCTGTGAGTTTGGCTTATCACATCTTGCAGAACTGTATGCTAAGATGTGCTTTTCAGCAGGCTACAGCTAAGTAGCTAAGTTCAGAAAAACTTTAATACAGGATCCGAAGGTGAGGATAAAAGATCTAGTCTTTCCTTTCTTGTAGGTATCTAGTGACCACTGATCGCAGCTTAAAACAAGCTCCTTAGTCCATTATTAAAGCTTCAAATGTATGGATCCCACAATCCATATCTATTACTCTATAAACAAGCCATTTGAAACCTCATCCTACCAAGTACAATAATGCAGACGTTTGGTCCAGGCCACACGAAAAACAGAACTGATACAAGCCATAACCTGTCCAGCACACAACCAGAAACAGAGATTTACAGCAAGAGGGAGCACATTTGGCTGACACCAACAACACGGTGTCAGGGCTAGCTCTGAGGCAGCAGCACTGGGATCTACTTCATAAAACTGGTAAATCTTCACTACTGGAATCAGCTGGCTAAAGGCAAGAAGAATCAAAGCGACACAGAATCACAGATTTGTCAGGGTTGGAAGGGACCTCTGGAGATAATCTAGTCCAATCCCCATGAAAAACAGTAAAAGTATTAAAGACACCACTAAAAACAGCGCACAGAGCACACCAGAAGTTTTTCTACACGCAGCAACAGCTGCCTGTTGCTGACGAAGCTCGCTCGCTTCTCCTTCCTCAGAAAATCTGTTACTTTTATCGCATTTCAGGGATTACTTCTGCCGATCGCGACTCNGCTGCAGCGCCCCCTGGCGGCCGCCGTGAGGGGGTGAGGGGAGCGGCCGGCGCTCGGCCCCTCACGGAACCGCGAGATCGCGAAATAGCGGGATCGCAAATCGCGGGATCGAATAGGTTGGAAAAGACCGCTGAGGTCATCGGGCCCAACCCATGGCCCAACACCACCTTGTCAACCAGACCAGGGCACTGAGTGCCACGTTCAGTNTTTCAGTACAAGTGCTGTGAGTTTGGCTTATCACATCTTGCAGAACTGTATGCTAAGATGTGCTTTTCAGCAGGCTACAGCTAAGTAGCTAAGTTCAGAAAAACTTTAATACAGGATCCGAAGGTGAGGATAAAAGATCTAGTCTTTCCTTTCTTGTAGGTATCTAGTGACCACTGATCGCAGCTTAAAACAAGCTCCTTAGTCCATTATTAAAGCTTCAAATGTATGGATCCCACAATACATATCTATTACTCTATAAACAAGCCATTTGAAACCTCATCCTACCAAGTACAATAATGCAGACGTTTGGTCCAGGCCACACGAAAAACAGAACTGATACAAGCCATAACCTGTCCAGCACACAACCAGAAACAGAGATTTACAGCAAGAGGGAGCACATTTGGCTGACACCAACAACACGGTGTCAGGGCTAGCTCTGAGGCAGCAGCACTGGGATCTACTTCATAAAACTGGTAAATCTTCACTACTGGAATCAGCTGGCTAAAGGCAAGAAGAATCAAAGCGACACAGAATCACAGATTTGTCAGGGTTGGAAGGGACCTCTGGAGATAATCTAGTCCAATCCCCATGAAAAACAGTAAAAGTATTAAAGACACCACTAAAAACAGCGCACAGAGCACACCAGAAGTTTTTCTACACGCAGCAACAGCTGCCTGTTGCTGACGAAGCTCGCTCGCTTCTCCTTCCTCAGAAAATCTGTTACTTTTATCGCATTTCAGGGATTACTTCTGCCGATCGCGACTCCATCTCCGCACGTCTCCTCCCAGCACTACACCCGCTGCCGCCTCAGGAAGGCAGGTATGATCTCATCCTCTCACGGCCACTGCCGTCCGCACCAGCGCCGAGCACCGAGCGAGCCCCGCTCGGCTCCCCGCGCCCTCCGCGCTCCGAGCAGACCCCGAGCTCTCAGGGGGGGCCGCGGCCCCGCGCTGACCCCGCTTCTCCCCCACACCCCCGGGAGCTGCCCGGGGACCGCGGGGCCGCGCTGAGAGAAGGAGGGAGGGATGGAGGAAGGGCAGGGCCGGGCGAACTCACGGCGCGGGGGAGCCCGCGGGATGCACGTCCTCGGGCGCATCGTAGAACTCCTCGGTGTCGCTGTCGGACGCCATGGCCGGGCCGCGCCGCCACCTCCGGGCACCGCGGGCCGGGCGGCGCCGCGCGGGTATCGCGAGAGCGGCCCGGCCCCNCGGGATCGAATAGGTTGGAAAAGACCGCTGAGGTCATCGGGCCCAACCCATGGCCCAACACCACCTTGTCAACCAGACCAGGGCACTGAGTGCCACGTTCAGTTTTTCCTTAAACACCTCCAGGAACGGTGACTCCACCACCTCCCTGGACAGCCCGTTCCAATGTCTAATCACCCTTTCTGTGAAGGAATTCCTCCTAATGTCCAACCTAAACCTCCCCTGGCTCAACTTAAGACTTTGTCCCCTCTTCCTGTCGCTGCTTCCCCGGGAGAAGAGCCTGACCCTCACCTGGGTCTTTTCTAACCAAAGGATTCTGTGACAGAATCAGCTGACAGAAAATTAATATAGTCTACTAGACAAAATGACAAGAACTTTGTAAACAATTTTTTCTCATTAATTTCTGTAATGAATGTTTGAAACCGGCAGCAGGAATTGAATCATATGCTTCCCTATTTGTTTTTCCTCATATTTTCCTTTTGTAAATTTTCATCTGGTCTTCTGGTCAGTTTCGACCTCCTATCAAATTTTGACTGATCAACAGTAACTCCCAGAGGAAAGAGGCTTTCCCTTGAAACCTGCACTGCTTTTGATGTTTGCTCAGCAGTATGTGCCCGGTCCTGAGCCAAAACACTTAATCCTTCATCAGTATGTGTGATGGTGGCAGGCTGAGCATAAATTTAGGCTTCTCTCCACATTCTCTGCACTGACCTCCTGTCCCCCGTGCTCTTTGGCTCCCTTAGCTCAGTTACAGCTCTTTTTCTGACTTCTAACAAGCACAGAGTTTCCCAAAGCAATGACGCAAACGGGAGTTCTCTATTCTCTTATTTTTGTAAAATGAGTAAAGGCTTAATGTATTTGAGACGGATACTGTTGTCAAATGGTCAACACAGAGGTGGCTGTGCACATGCAGGCATGTACATGCACACCTGTCCTTGCACATGCAGGTGACATGAGGCCACATCCTCCAGTTCCCTTAAAAAACCATGATGCTTCCCAGCCAAACCAGCAGAACTGCTGGGATGACAGGAAGGGGACACACTGGAAATGCATGAGCAATGCTGCTGATTCTTTTTGAAAATAAGGAAGAATAAGCCTAGCATACACCATAAGCTCTCAATATTGAAGAATTTGAGTAAATAATTAGTACAGAAAATTGCTGACTTTTTATTCATTGCACACTGTTCCTGCTCTGACTGACAGCCAAACACGACAATTGCATTAGAGTAAGTAGGATGGCCTCTAAATTATTAAAGTCGGTAATGATGTAACCTTAGCTGGGGAAGGCAGACGGCTCGGGAAACTGGAGGAAAATGCAATTGAAAAGCATCTTGAATTGTTTATCAGTTTGTCACTCGTGGCAGCTGCATGACTTCACGTTTTATTAGGCAGAGGAAATTACATCGTTGCAGAATTGAGGAACATTCAAATAAAAGCCCAGTTTTGGTTTTCAGTCAGGGCTTACACGATGATTAAAATTCAGTTTTACTGCAGTAGTCTTGACCTTTCCACTCCAAACCCACTCGTTTTTTGCATCAGAGTGGCTTCTCAGAGGTTGATTGATAGAGCCCCTAGATCAGGAGGATTATAACCACAGCTCCACAGTGACACAGCCTAGCCTGATTTGTCCGTGGAGACCAACATTACAGTGGCTACTAAGGTGTTATCTAAGCATCAGGAAACCCATTGGCCAAGACAGAGACAGAACAAGGGCTTGTTTCTGGTGAGGTTGTGCTGGCTGCTGCCTCTGCAGGGTGTTGCTGGGGCTGTGCAGTGTTTTCAGGCTGACTGACTGCTGCTATCTCTGCTGCTTGTAAAGATCAGCAAGAGGAAAATCGGGTGTAACAGGGACAAAATTTCCTGAGATAGAAGATAAAGGTCATAATTAGTGTTCGCAAGTGACCTGGCTGCTTTCTCCCCAGAACTGGCACAGCTCTTTCCCAGGCTGCAGGCAGGGATGAGCACCAGGATGGCAGCGAGGGCTCATCTCACCTTGCCATGGAGGTGGCATGTGTTGGCTTGGAGGGACTGTGATGCCCAGCTCTGTAAGGAGCTGTTAAATCCTCAGACTTACATCCAATATTGTCTCTGGCCCAGTTTTCCCAAAGCCAAACCCACATGAGGAAGAAGACAAGACTATAGGTAAAAATCCTTATGAATGGCAGGCTCCTTGACGTAGCAGACTGTACATTTGCTAGGATTTTCTGACATAAAATCATACGTAATTGAATTACTTGAGTTGTTTTCTGACTTCCATGTCCTGCTCAACCATTAGTCTATGCATTTCACACCTGAGTGAGCACAAACTGGCCCCAGTGTTTCCCCAGTATACCATGGCTGAGCCCTGTGCCCAGCAGCTGAAGGTCCTTCGTGCTGTCTTTGATCCTGACCAGGTAATGAGAATTTTTATCTTCTTTGGCTTGGACATGTATTTCCCGCAGGGCCTCCCATGAATCAGAGCTCATGTATCAGCCTGTCCCAAACACTCTGTGGTGCCAGCAGGACCATCTTACCACTGACCACCAAACACCACTGACGTGTGGAAGTTTCCTGGTCTTTTGCCATGGCTAGGCCGACTTCAAGCATAAAGGTTTGTGTCTTTTTGAGTGACTTTGCTGCTGCTTTTGTGGTTCAGAGGCTCAGAAAGCACGGGAGTCCCTCTCTGTTGCTTCCTGGCTCATTTGCTAGCACTGCTGATATTGGCAGATAGGTCTTGGCTCCACTAAATCTTAATATACTCACTGCAGACAGATACAGGGTAGATTTGCAGCCTCTGCAAAATATCACCAGTCTCTCAATTCACCTGATCACCTAGGGACATAAGGTTTTAAAGCAAAATTGGTTTTTATCATTGCATTAAAAAAACAAGGGCAAAAAGTATTTTTAGGGATAACTTGGAGCTGATTCCGTCCTGCAGCTTAGACAGTGAGCGATCTCCTATGTGCCCTCTGGGCACAGGGAGAAGCAAGAGGCACAACTGCTGGAAGAACTGCTGGTCCCAGGTCTACCATGGGATGAAGACAGTCAAAGAGAAACCCGAAACATGTGGCTGAACCAAGAATTACACTGAGTTTTCCTGCACGGCATCCTGGGGCTTGGAGATACTTCTCTGTATGACCTTGCTCCCTGGGGCTACAGAGTTTGGTGAGAGTAGAAGAGACCAAGACGACCAGAGGTGACAACTACGTGGAACTGTGAACGACATCAATGGTCAGATAAAACAGGGTAAGTCCCTTTGATTCAAAATCCTGAGCACCAAGCCTGTGCCGGTCTGAGAGAGGCAGGGAAACAGGAAAAGCTGCATACCTTGAGCACCATGTAGGAGCATCTATCTTTGCCAACTTGTTTGACAAGCCATTGATGCAAATCATGATTTCTGGTTCCCTTTGTGAGAACTGCTCCTGCCCAGTGCTGCAAACCACTGTTGACTCACTGCTGCCACTTGGGCACCTTCCCTTGGCACCTGCCACCACAGCCATTGCACAGTGTCACCTTGGCCCCTGTGCTGTCCCAGGGAGAGCTTGCTGGGACATTTGGTGTGTTCACAACTGTCTTGCACAGGCAGCTTTGTGTGCAAGGTGGTCTCACAGGGTGCAGAATGCACCCAAAATGGTGCAGAAGTGCCAGGAGGATCACAGGAGGATGAGGAGGGGCTTGCAACTTTGGTGAGTATTGGCAAAGAGAGGAACCAGGGGAAACTGGAGGAGGGAGGGAAGGAGGATCCCAACTAGCAAAATGCAATGAGGGAACTCAAAGCATCCTGCTAGGGAGTGAAGAAATGCACTGAGAAATGCAAACACAGAAGTAACTGGTAAAATATTGTCCAACACCCACCTCCAGGCACAGGGGAATGGAAAGCCTGTGTTGTGAAATGCTCTGTACCCAGCTCCCACGCAGCCTTCCCTGGGCACCCAGGTAACAACAGTGATGAAAACCCCATAAACAGCAAATCATCAGATCACAGAAAACACACTGACGAAAATATACCAAGCAAAATGAAAAAAATGAACTTTCCTGAAGAAGGTGTGGCAGGGAGGAGAGATATGGCAATGTTGTATGTGGCTGTATGTGCTAGGTGTGGGAACAGACAGTGGCATTTGCCAGCTGCTGACAGCTAAGTCACACTGCAAGCCCTGTGCCTGGGCTATTTACACCAGCAGCTATGAAACAGGTTTGTTTTCATGCAGGTTATGAGACTGATAGGGAGCACATGGTGCTGTAACACATGCCTTTCCTTTCTGGGAGCATGGGAAGTGCTCAGCACGAGGCATGCTGTAGGAAAGAAAATATCCCACGTAACTGAAAAGCAGATCTGGAAAATATTTTCCTTGATTGGGCTGGGCAGTCTTTTCCTGTTGTGATTAAGAGGGAAAGGTCTTCTGATTTTTTTTTAGGAAGGTTCTTCATCAGGAGCTGTAGTGATAGGACAAGGAGTAATGGGTTCAAACTGAAAGAGGGGAGATTTAGTTTAGATATACAAAAGAAATTCTTTACTGTGAGGGGGGTGGGGCTCTGGAACAGGTTGCCCAGAGAAGTTACGGATGTCCAATCGCTGGCAGTGTCAAGGCCAGGTTGGATGAGGCATTGAGCAAACTAGTGTAAAGTGCCCCTGCACTCCTTCCTTATGCAGATGCCCTTCCCATGCCTGGCAGTGCCCAGCAGGGTGTGCTTCATGCAACTGAAGTGGTTGGCTTGTTTTTTCTCTGCAAAGGCCAGATCCACCCTGGGAAAATCTAGTAGTGAGGCTCCTTCCCATGGCTCAAAAGGTGGGAAGAAGAGGTTTAATGCCCACTGAGAGGTTGGAGCCCTTTTGCTCCAAACACAGGGTGTGCCCAGTCTGGATCCTGCCTCCATCCCTGCCTCCATCCCACAGGTGTGGGGACACGGCACCTGGAACTGAACAGCAGTGACTGGTCCCTGGCAAGGAGGAGCCAGGATGGGCTGAGGAAAACTGGCAGCACCTGGGGGGTTTCCCTGCTTCCAAAAGCAGAGCATCAAATTTTTCTGTTGGAAGTGATATGACCTTGCTATTTTTATGGTCAGTTACCCAAAGTGTGAAGCAGGATGAAGTGCAGCAGCTAAATCAAAGGTGAGGTGCAGACTCAGTGCCTGCTGAATGGGTTAAGAAACAGTTGAGAAAGCCCCATCTGTCTTTTGAGGTGGCCTCCCAAAACTCAGACTGTGCATGGCTTTCTATTCAAAGAATTTTCCTGCTGCTCTGACTTGCACTATATCATCTGCTCTCACAAACAAACCAATTTAACTACACAGACGTGCTGTTTAATCACTCTTCCTGGCATGCTGACAGTTCCTGCATGTGCAGATGAGTTGTGTCTCAGCTTTGCCAATGCAAATGCTCTGACCTCCAAATTTCCATGTTTTATTTTCATCTGAAGATGCTCAGTGGATTCATATACAATTGTTACATTTTTGTTTTCTCTGTACTCTGTCTCTAGATGCCTGAAAGCGCACTGCTATTTTATGAATCAGGCTTGGTGTATCAATGTATAGCAGAGCTGGGAATTATGCTTTTCTCTGAACATCTACTTTTGTTCTTCATTGCAGCTCACCGAAAATCATGATCAAAGCAATGAATGCTGGCATGCACACTGAAAGAGAGTGCATTGGCTGCTTTTGTAAGGAACAATTGTGAACGGCTTGCTTTGAAGTGAATTTTGTCAGATTTTAAAAGGTAATTTGTTACTTGTGAAGATTAAAAAAAACCCCAAATTAATGTAAGTGTTGAAAGAGAGACAAATACATATCTTTTACTGACATGATTTTACAGAACACTTGTATTGAAAGGGAAAGAGAAATAGAAAAGATAATAACATCACTGTGGTGGAATTATGTTGCATACATTTTCTATATTGGACAAAATTCACACTGAAACAGCTGCATTCTGAAAATGCTCACAAAAATCAGTCTGATTTCTAAAGACACTGTGGAGTTTGAAAGTTATAACTTTGTACATACAATTAACATGAAGCCAGTCAATACTAAGAAAACATCTTCTCCACCTCCTGGTCATCACACCTCTATTTGATAATCTGTAGCTGCTCTCCTGGGCACTGCCTCTCTGATGAGGTGCAGGGAGAACCCAGACTCTCTTGGGCTACAACCAGCAGGTCAAACTGTTTTCAACTGAGATTTTATCAGCCCTTGGTCTCTGGTTTAGACTCAATTCCTCCACAGAATAACTTCAAATGGGATGCAGTTGCTTGAAGGGACTTCCATGACTATAAGAAATTTACCTGAAGGAAAATGAAGCGGTTCTGTCACGCAGAGGTACCTGCTGGGCAGAGCAGGACCTGGAAGTTGTAGCCCTGTGGGCAGGATCCATGCTAGGGCTGGCACTGATTTAGGGTTCACAGTTGGGATTTTAGTATTCCCAGCTTCACTACTAAAACTTTTGTCTTCCTGGTCCCATGTGTTGCTGGGGCTGTGGGCTCAGGAGTTCATGTGCAATCTCACTTGTGAGCCCAGGTTTACCTGTGCCCGTATTGGTACTCTCCAGGTCTGGGTTTCCAGTTCTTCCCTCAAAACTTGCATCCTCTTCCACAAACGCACCAGCTGCTTTCTCCAGCTCCATTACCTGTCCACAGAATGCCCATAAAATGCAGAGCACACATCAGCACTTGCTGGGAGGTCCCAGGAAGATGCTGCAATGCCCAACCACCATGGCATGAGTCAGGGTTGCCATGGCAGCCCCAGCTTTGAATTCTCCTACTTTCATGGTTTTCTGCCTAAACCTTAGGATTAGTTTAACCCAAGTTTATATCTATCTATCTATTTATCTAGATAGATAGATAGATAGATAGATAGATATCTGTGCTTTTGATGATAATTACTATTTACTTCTAGTGACTCATTCTGCTGCTTTTTCTCTTGATAGACTCTGGGTCGTGGAGGAAATTAAATTGTTCATTGCTGCTCTTTCCAGTGCCCAGATAGAGCACGTGGTACATATCTGTGAACTTGGGTGGACAGACGTGGGAGAGAAGTCTGAAATAGGCCTTCTGAGTTTTTATGGAAAGAATCTACCAAAAAACCCCACTCATTGAACCACCTGCCCCATTCCTGGGGATGATCTTTGCTCGCTGGTGCAAGAAGTGGTGTTGACAGAGCACAGGGAGGAGGAGGGAGGTGGTGGTGTGGTGGTAGTGGTGGTAGCAGAGAGGTGTCAATGCAGGGTGGCAGTAAAAGCCAGTGTGAATAGCAGTTGTGTTGGGGTCAAATGAGCCTGATCTCTCTCAGATCACGAGTATTTGCTGATATATTGAAGTATTTGCTGTGGTAACCCTAGGGCACCCCAGAGGCTGCACTGCAGCTTGTCAGTGTTTAATCTCATTCTCTTTTCTGCTTTTTCCTTGCCAGCAGGGAGTGTGTCTTATTCTGCCATCGTGGTCTATGTGAAGGATAACTCAGGGTGCAGCAATTTCCTGCTGTACACTTCCATTTGTGCCTCTTTGCTGCTGAATATATGTCTTTAATTATAGGCAGCAGAAGCAATTTATTTGTTTAACAGTGGCCAGGAAACATACCCAAGGGAGATCTCTGAACATGACCACAAAGCTGATAAAGATTAATGTTAGCTGATAGAACACTGGATAAGGCTATTCTCACATTTGGGTCAATATCTGCTATTCATAGCATGAACATTAAGTAAACTAATATCAGCTTATTATGTGCTATTAGATTTAATGAAGTTCAGCATTTACTTTTCCTCTAAAGAAAGACTGCTGAGGACCACATCAGCATCGTTGTGTGCTCTGGCAGGAGGAGAGCAGTGTGGTGAGTTCAGCACAACAGTCACAGCAGAGCTTTCAAAGGGCACTACGTGACCTCTATGTTTTATTGCTAGGCAAAGCTAGCAGTATTTGAGTTAGTCCCCATTGCTAACACAGAATTCATTATTAGTGGGTGTATCTCTTTCCTGCTATGGGTGTTGATATCTGCTGTGGAAGCTAATAGAGACATCAGTAGTCATTTATAAAAAAAGAAACTCCAAGACTATTGTTGATATTGTTGTGGTTTATCCAACATCTCCAGGTCCCTGCTGTGCTCTGTGTCAGAAATAACAAAACAGCTCCTTTGCTGACACCTGCACTTCCATTCTCACCTCCATTAATTTCCTGCATTGATTAAAAAGTAATAATAGTAATAATCCCAGAAATATTTAGGAAGTGCAGAGACCCAGCTGCATCCTGCACGTGGTGGGCCAGTGTGTGTGCGTAAGCCCAAGCCAGGAAGCTCCTCACCCCCCTGAACAGCTGCCTCCACAAGGCTGCTTCCAAATCCCTGCAGCCTGGCAGGATTTCTTCCTTTCTCCCTTGGCTGTTCATCACCTCTCCCCTGCTCTCCAACTGCTTCAGCCCACCTGGCACCTGTTTTGTGGGCTCTCCACGGCCAGGACTGCCTCCTGCTTCCCCTGCAATGCCCTGCTCCGAGGTTAATCCCGAGGCTGGAGGTCCCCAGTACCAACCACCATGAAAAAGAAACCAACCCATATCCAGCAATAACTTCTGTGTAGAAACAGGAGCTTACCAGGAAAGTCTGATTTTCTGTTCAGTATGTTGAGTCACACTGTGGTTCTGGGGGAGCTGAAACCACTCCAGGAATTCTTGAGGCTGTTCTAAAAAGAGCCTGATTTATTGTGCTGAGGAGCAAAACCATCTCTGGCTGTGGGTAATAAACAACCATTTATGGAGGCACAGAAAGCAGCAATGTTAAAGAAAATAAAATTGAATATATTTCTTAGTGACACAGTTATTCAAGAGAGCCAAGCCATGGAGCTCTTCACATACAGCACTGCCGAGCTCTAGGCCAGCACCTTGCTGGACCAGCATCTGCACCAGCGTGAGGCAGTGAGAAACACTCTGCCTGAGGGAATTCTCAGCCCCACTGCAGACCAAGAGAGGACCTATAGCTACCAGAAGATAAAGACAAAGAGGGAGCTGCACTGAACTGCTGTGGATGAGGAACATCTGTGTGCTCCAGAGTAGGACCAGCATCCTGCAGAAATGGTTTTCCCATCCTGGGGTAATTTTCAGTGTTTTAGATTTTCTGCCCCTTATCAGCCAAAAATTCAAACTAAGGAGAAACAAAAATCTCAGACATTATGTTTTGAACAGAAGTCCCTAAATTATGCAGCCTAACAGGCAGAAGGAGTTACTGCAAGGTCTTTGTTTAGATCTTTGTTCTAAATTTAGAACTTTTACTGGCTTTAAATAAAATCCTTGTATTTGCTTATTTACAACATTTTTCCTTCTCTTGGTTAATTTTGGGTATGTTAAATATGTATTACTAAGTAATTGAAATGTCATAGTCCTAGATTAAGCTCCTGTAGTGGAATGAAATTAAAGGTTTCTGCTCCTGGTTTAGAAGAACCCAGTGTGAATGTTTTATAGTAGCAGCAAAGCCAGAATTACAGGTTAAGCTCCCAATCTGTGTGCATGGCTAACACCAGGAAAACAGAAACAATTTGAACTTTTAGAAACTCGAGCCAAGAAACAATGAAGGAAATGTAACTTATTTTAGATCCAATGTTCTCCTGGAAGGAAGCAGCTCCTGCTAAAGCCCTGGGCTCTGATGGCTTAGGGCTGGGAGTGCATCCCAGGGATGATGCCTGGACCCTGTGTGGATCTGATGTTCTCATCCCAGGTATACCTTGGTGCTTGAGTTGGTGGGACTGGCCAAGGCTTGCAGCAAAGCAGCAAAAGCTGTACAATCACCTCTCTCTTTCCCGATGTAAGTGATTTAGGGGCTCATACCCACAACAATCACTGCCCTGACAATGGTTATACTGCACTGCAAAGTCAGAGTTCTGACAAATGTTCATCTGGTATAGGGAAAGAAACCCCACACAAATACCTGTTTGTGACTGTGCATCAAGTCCCTCGCACAGAGGCTGCCCAGAGGCTGGACACCCGCTCAGACGAGTGTTCTGCAGCAGCAGTGGGGCGTTCCAGGCCAGTCCTCCCCATTGCACCAGCTCTGGCTCTGCCAATGGTGGGAGAGAAACAGTCAGGAGTGGAGGCTGAGGAACAGCCTCCTCCAGAAATTTCTGTGCCCCAGATGACCCCAGGAAAAACAAGAGGGCTACTTATGTCTGCTTCCATATTTAGTACAGGAGGGAAATGCCCTCTTCAGCAGGAAGGCAGCATGCTTGACCTTCCTATCTGCGTGTCCCAGCATACAGAACACCAGCGACCTTCATGAGAGTGGGGAGGAACACATCACTGCTGAATTTTGAGGAGAACATGGCACATTCGTCACTGTCAGTCTAGGGCAACCAGGAGCCTTTCACCATCTTCAGCTCTGCAGTGGGATCCTCCATCCAAGCTTGTGACTGTGTGGGAGTTGGTGGTTATGAGAGGAAGCAGCAAAAATACCCACTGCTGTGCTGATTTGTTTTCAAACTTTCACCCGAGGAATGCTGAGTCAAAGCTGCCTTGCTCCTCACATGGGCCAAAACCACCCTGCAGGGTTCGACAGCAAGGTGCTGTTCTCAGCTGGCTTGTGCTTCATTTCCTCCTCAGCCCCTCAGCCAGCTCCATGACTTGCCAGCGAGTATAATTTCCCATTTCCTTCCTCAGCTAATCCTGAAAGGGACAATAAATAACAAGAGGAGTCCTTTATAAGCAGATATGAAGTACTCACATCCACAACATGTTACTAAACTTACAGGGTAATTTGTTGTCAGAATATCTATTGGTATGAGCAGCACATGGACAGACCTGTGCTACAGAATGTCTCACTTCTCCTTCAAGGTTTCCTCTGCAGCAGTGTCCTCCCATTCTTCCTCCTGGAGGTGATTCTCCTGAGCTGGAGCTGATCAGGAAATGAAAACCAAAACAAACCAAAACAAACGCATTTTATGTGAAAAGGTCAAACCGAAGGTTGAGATTCTTAACCGAGAGAGGGAGATTTAAGAATCTTTCGAATACACTTTTTTTAACAGCAGGCTCTGAGATGACCAATAAATATCCTCTCTCCGCAGCTGAAAAGGCAGCACAAAGGCGCAGTGACTCAATCCCCAGCGCTGCCGGGAAGCCGCAGCCCCATCCCGCACCGAGCCCCATCCCGGGCCCCTGATGCTTCGCACGGACTGAACCCCGAGACAGCGCTGAGGGGGCTGAAGAGGGAAGCGAAGGCTCTGCTGGCGGGGGAAGCGGGGCCGGGAGAGCAGCAGGGACGGCGCGGCTGCGGCCGCGTCCCCAGAGGGTGGCGCTGGGGTCCCGCCGTGCGCAGCCGGCAGCGATGAGCGGCGTGCAGGTGTCACCGGGCAGCGATGGGCGGCGTGCAGGTGTCACTGGGCAGCGATGGGCGGCGTGCAGGTGTCACCGGGCAGCGATGGGCTCCGGGCCGATGTCACTGTCACCGGGCAGCGATGGGCTCTGGTCCGGTGTCACCGAAAAGCGAGGGGCTCTGGGCCGGTGACACCGGGCAGCGAGGGGCTCCGCGGGGTGTGCGTTGACCCGGGGTGTTCGCAGAACCCTGAAGTGATGTGCAGCGGCTGCGGGGGACTCCACAGAGCCTGTCTCCCCTCAACCGAGCCGCACAGTGAAGCCCCGGTGTCAAACCCCGCTGAAAGCTTTGGGGCCACTACTTCCCCTGAATCGACACGGGTTTGATACTCCAAGGGGAAAGGCACCATGTCCTGCCACTGCATCTGACAGCTATAGCCACCCTCAGGGGAAAATGAATCATGCCCCATCCCTGGAAGTGTTCAAGGCCAGTTTGGGCGGGCCTTTGAGCAGCCTGGTTTTATGGGAGGTGCCCATGTCAGGCGGATTGGAACTCCATGGTCCTTAAGGTCCCTTCCAGCTCAAAGCATTCTGTGATTCTATGTCTCCATTCAGAGACTGGCAAAGGAATCAATTTAAAACCATTTATGTGCCTCTGCATGAGAGCTGAGCTTAAGCATGCTCACTCCCTTGGGACTTTTCCACTTGCTTGTCTTTGCAGCAATTCTTAGGGGTTGTTTTGATCTTCTCCACGAGAAATAAGACTCTGGTGGCTTTTCCCAGCTCCCTTCCAACAGTTTGGTTCTTGGGGACTAGTTGAAATACTGGATACAGCGTGTCTACAACAAAGCAAGCTGGGATCTGCCCTGTGCCTGGTTGACTTGGCTGGTCTCTTTCCTAACTGAAAAATGTGAAAAGCCCCCAGGCCCTCCTGCACAGATATTTCACAAAGGCTGAGAGGCAAAATCAATTTTAAATGGATTAACTCTTATGAGTGTACCTCTGTTTTCTTGAATATATATCACAGGGCAATTTAAATAGATTAAGTCCTGCGAGTTTAGCTCTGTATCCTGAATACCACGGAATTAAGGAAATCATGTTTTACAATATCTCTGGGAAGGACACTGATTCATCGCACAAAGCAGAGGTCTAGTGCAGGCCACGTCTGTTGGAAAGAGCTTGCTGTGTTGCTTGGGTTGCTGTCTGGTGCTTATCTCTCACCGTGTCTCGAAGCAGAGCAAACAACAGTTCACTGTCCCCTTCTCAGGCAGCAGTGAAAGGGCATTCTGGTATAACAGAAAAGCACTTTGCTTCTGCAGGAATGACTTGGACAAACATGATGCTGTGGGGAAATAGGTGCGGTTTGGTGCCATGGAAACAGATCCTGCCTTCCTTGGTGCTGGGGTAGAGCAGCCCCTGGGTAGCAGGGGCAGGAAGGTGTCTGGCACTGGGTGCTGTGCTGAGGATGGCACCCACAGCTCATCTCTCCCTCCTGCCACCGGAATTCGGGAGTTTCCACAGTGCCGCGGCACACGGCACTCCCGCAGGGGACCGAGCCTGTGTCAATGCAGGGGTCACGCTGCAGGCAGGGGGATGTCTGCTGCTAGACCCCCGCAGTCCTGCTGCCTCCAGAGCCAGAGCAGCATGAGGCCCCCAAGCATTTGGCACACAGGCCGCTGGAGTTTTGTCTGAACATCTGCTTTGGGAGGCAGTTTGCAAAGCCATGGAAACCTGTCCCTCCCTGGCACAGTGCTTGCAGGGCGGTGCTGGCACCAGGAGACTGGGCACTGCTGCAGTGCATGGAGCAATGTTCCAGCTGTGCTGTGCTGCCTGTGCTGGCCTGGATCTGCGGCTGCTATAGGCAGGGACCCTGTTTCACACTTGCAGCCCCCTCTGGCCATTGGGACTGCCACCTCCAATAGGGTCCTGCTCACTCAGTGCTTGCAAACACAAGACAGGATCTTCCTGTCTTGCAGATTTAAACTCCTCATTTGTTTTTACAACAGACAAAGGAGCAGCTGACTCTACCAAGGCCATAAAGAAAGACTTGCCCGTTCTGTTTCGAGTATATATCCCAGACTGAAAAGCTCCGTGCATGCAGCACAAATAAATAAGTCAAGGAACAAAAGAAAACAGTTTAAGAGATATGTATAAAAATCCCAGTGAGTAACTGCTAGTATAAACTTTGAAATAAAGAAGCCAGATCCTTACTGGAGGAGCCGCAGCTGGATGTGCGGGGGGCAGCTCCCCAGGACATCAGCCCCCAGAAAGGGTCTCTGAGGGCTCAGAAATGCCATCTGGACACTGAGCACCTGCAGTTTGCAGTGCTATCCAGCAGTAAGTGTGATGAACCCTGCCAGCTTACAGGAAAAGCAAATATTGACATTTTGGAGAAACTTGTAAATAGCATCTTGGATAAAACATTATTTGAGCAGACAGGACCTTTTTGCTCACAAGCAATGTGGAATCCAGTAAAGACCAAATGTCAGACTGTAGCCTTTAAAGTACAAGATGAATGACCACAGTAAAGGACACGTTACAATAAGCAAATCTGAAATCAGCAGCAGCCCTCCGAGCACTTGGAGCTCTGAGCAGAAGCTCATCCAGTACCGACATCTCCCCTGCCCCATGGTGCGAGGTGCAGGACGTGCAGCAGAAGCCAATTTAGATGCTCATGCTACTATTGGCAGCCCTGAATCAAAGGTAGAAGATTCCTCCTCCTTCTCCAGTCCGTGGCAGTGCTGTCAGTGTTGCCTCACAGCGCAGGCAGCTGCACCTGGGGCATTTCCCTTTGGGCTGCTCCAAGGCAGAAAAGCAGTGCTGCCTCAGGAGCAGAACAGTGGGGCTCACACGCCAGCACCCCAGTGCTGAACACAGCAATGCATCCCCCGGCACTGGCAAAGAAAGCCAGGCACCCACCTACCCAAGGGGGTCTGAGCTGGAAGGAGTCTCTCCTCATGAAACAGGCATTGCAAAGCGTACTCCAAATAAAAGGGGGCAAGGTGGAGCATGGCATCGAGGCTCTTGGCATCCTTTGTGCCTGGGTGGTGCAGTCCTGGCTGGATGCACTGGCAGGGCAGGGAAGTGCACTCCATGCATTGCCAGCCATCCACTTGTGCCTCTAGCTAGCACTAAAAATAGTTCACTGTCATCAGCCTCAAGTTCATCACCAAAAGAGAGCAAGCAGATTTAATTTGTTTGAACATAACTTCATCTAGTCTTCAAGGGGAAGATGTGAGGCTGGCTTTTGCATTTATTATTTATCCAAGATGGAAACCTTTGGGGTACAGTGGCAGGGCCAGGTGGGGACTTATGATGGCAACTCTGACAATCTATCCTTTTTCCTCCTAATGAGGGTCAGGCCAGATCCAGTCCTGTCTGTGTCAGCAGTTCTGCTGAACCCAGGGGTTACACCGGTGTTCAAATTACTTCCCATTAATTAAAAATTGAATAAAGGAAGCTCAGTGAGCCTGAAAGCCCATGGAAAACCCTGCACAGCACAGGGAACTGTCCACATTACAGGTAGAAATGATTGTTCAGCTCCCTATAGGTGATGGCCCAGTCAGAGGCTTTCACAGTGGGTGGCTGTCGCAGAGCCGTGGTCTCAGCAGAAAGCGTAGGTCAGTCAGTGTTTTAAAGCATTTAACTTGGGTGCTGGGAAAAGCAGCTTGTCAGGAAACACAGTGTTCATACTCTTGTTGGATGTATCTGGCCCTCAGCAGATTGAAATTCAGGCTCTGGTGTCATCTCAGCCACTTGCATTTGATTTACTCCTTGGTCAGGAATGATTTATGTATTCCTGCCTATTGCAGTTCATTAGATCTAAATGACAACCATCTTGCTTCAACCTGAGGGCTCATCCAATTTTTTAAGCTGATGTACTCTGACACAAAGTCAGTCAGGAATGTGGAACTATGGCAATATTTGCTTTGAGCCTGGTAATGTGAAGTGCTCTGGCATGGAACTGTGCCTGGCTGCTCAGCACAAGGCTCTCTGGTGCAGCAGTGCTGTGCTGGGTGCAGGCACCCCTGGTACAGCACCATGGCCCTAATCAAGGGGAACAGCAGGGCTCTGGCTCAGGGACTGGCTGCTGCTCTGATGCAGATAACACCACAGTCCTGGCTCCGAGGAGGCTATTGTGGGAAAATGCTAATGGGACTTTTGCTGCTTGTTTGCTGTGGGCCAATACTAGTGACAAGAAACCACAAATTATACCTGGCTGTAGAAAGACGAAGGCAGCTCTGCAGGGTGGCTTCAGGAATCACGGAACATGACCCACAGATTTTCTGTAATGTAACAGTTTACAAAGGCACCCATGCTCTCTTCCAAATGTCCTTCCAAATATCCTGGTGAGCTGACACCCATCCATCCCCAGTGCCACCATGCTCTGGGTCTCACTGTCCATCAGAAAGCTCAAGCCCCAGTTTGTAGGTTCAGCCTGAACAGCCTCACGGGAGCTGAGAGCTGTCTCAGGGCATGAAGCTTGGGCAGCTCTTTGTCCAGCAAAGCTCAGCAGTGATTGGGGCAGGTCACTGGGCACATGTTGTACCTTTGTTAATTATCAAATTAAAGAGAAAGAAAGAGTATGAAACAGAAAGAAATGGTAAAACTTTTCAGCACTGCTCTGGGACAGAAATGGTGACTTCCCAGGGCTTGCTCAAAACGAAGTTGCACCATCTTCTCACATATGTGTAGATTTGTTTTGTACTCTTGCAATTACACCTTTTAAGAGCAAGTAAAAAACTCAACATGATTGAAAACAAACCAAAACAAACCCCAACTAATCCTGCCTGGTAGTAGCTTGGAAGCTGCTGCTCTGGAGGGGAATGACTCGTCTTTATCTACAGAGCAACAGCTTGCCCTGGCCCTGGCCATGGGGATTGCAGAAGCTCTGGTGATGCTCAGGGTGAATTAATCTGCCCTTCTGGGTGGGAGCTGGGGTTTATATATGTGTGTATGTCCCAAGGTGCACCAGGAGCAGGTCAGGCCTGGTGACTGGAGCTTTCCTCCCAGTTTGGCTTCCTGTACATCCCTGGGTCACTCCCTGCAAGGTTCTCAGGTAGCACCAGCCCTGGCATCATTTTTTCCCCCACCCGCAGTGAGAAGCAGGCCTGGCCTTAGACCACAGCCATGTCAGGGGACTGTGGTGTCCACCCCACCAGGCTTGGGGCACGAAAAACCCGAACACGCAGCATCCAGGAGCAGCAGCCGGAATTGCTGCAGGGAGCGTACTGGTGCCTGAACCCTCACATTCCCAGGGGTAACACTGGCGCTGATAAAAGACAATTTCCCACACATTCTGCAGTTTACATAGTGATTAGCTTCTATGCTAATTCCCAGGGGGAGGTAGCTGAATTATAATTGGATATATGACGTAGCAAGGGCGTAACTTAACTCCTCAGAGGCCTTTTCTGAAGCAGATGAGTATCTTGATTACACTGTCTGCATTTCCAGCCAAATGTTTGTTGAACAAGGCGTATTTGTTATCTAGATCCAATGCGCTCCCTCCTGCTGCGGGTGCTGAGGCAGCAGCTCTGAGCACTGGGAGAAGCCAGGGAAGTGCAGGTGGGTCCAGGAGCCACTCGCCAGCCCCAGGCGTGCTGCTTGCGGGCACAGGGAATGCACCGGGAAACACACAGGCACAGCTCTGCTCCCTGGTCCTCGTCAAAAGTGTTTGAAATACGGACAGCTGTTTGGTTTTTTTTTCAAACGCATTTTTCTAAAAATCCTACATAATACTGTGCGAGTTTTAATTCACATTTTTCTGATAAATTTATCAGGTGATGTAATTGTTTTTTTTAAAACCATGTACAATTTCAAGATTTGAGGCTCACTCTCCCAGCAGCTGCAGAGCTGTTTGGCCAGTAAGTGATGCTGGGGGCACAACTGGCAAGCAGGCACAAACCGAGGGCGGGCTGGAACATCCCCCATATCTCCTGGCCTGAGCTGTCTTCCTTCGGGCCCAGAGGGAGCTGGAAGACCATCCCAGACAGCTCATCCGTATCCAGAGGAGACACCTCTCAAAACGAAACCCATTAAAGGCAGTGGCGGCTGCGCTCAAAGAACAGCTCTGTCTCCCAGAGCGTCTGGGGCAGCATCTCCCCACAATCAGGGAGAGATTAACGTGGGATGGAGCACTGAGCTGCGGTGTGGAACAGCAGAAGCCCTTTCAGAGTGCTGGGTTACATCATAAAAGCTTTAATCACAGACGAAAACAGGGAGGGATAAAAATAGCACAGTGTGTGTGTAACACACTGTGGCACATCTGGTTACCAGTCACTTTTAGGACAGACTTTTTTTTTTGAAAGGAGTGGGACCTCTAATGTTGTTTGTGAATCCTTTGCAGACAGGCTAATAGCAAGGGAAACAATTAGAAAATCATCTGAATACAAGTGGGCACAAGGAACTCTATATATGCTACGAATACATGTATTTTGGCAGTGGAGATTTAAGGGAATAGCATCCACATCTGATTTCTAAAGAATTACGAAGTACTTATTTTTGTCAGCCAATTCTCCTTAGTGAATAGTTAAGGGAAAACATCCAAGGGGCAGCAAAGCAATATCTCAACAAACTCCTGAAAAGACAAGCTGTGATTTCAAAGTTAGAGGAAACATTTCAAAAGGCACTGTAAGTACCTGCCAAGAACTCAGATGTGTCTGTACTTCCACCAGCCTCTTCTCTCTTTGCTCCCTTAGGGATCCCTCTGCAGCAAGGGGGTTCACACTGACGAGGAGGCTCAGATATGTCCAACCCTTAGTGGCCACACACAGGGAGAGCTGCAATAAAGGCAGAGCTGGGTGTGACCTGACCGATGCTGGCTCAGATTTCCCCAACATTTAGAGGCTCTTAAACGGTTTGTTATCGCTGGGCCCTCAGAGGTGTCAGCACGTCTAGTGCTGAAAGTGGGACGGATGTCC
The DNA here is from genome assembly GCA_013397845.1 of Melanocharis versteri. Classification (NCBI taxonomy): domain Eukaryota; kingdom Metazoa; phylum Chordata; class Aves; order Passeriformes; family Melanocharitidae; genus Melanocharis; species Melanocharis versteri. The sequence continues at coordinate 428,787 of VZTG01000875.1, read as the reverse complement.
CCAAAGACATGGACTCCTTTTGCTTTGAATTAAGCTTAAATAAACAGAATTAAAGACCATCTGGCTGAGGGATGGCAGGGGAGCAATCCAGCAGAGAAAACAAAAGTGAGGTGTTAATGTTAGTGACAGCTTTTGAGCAGTAAGGCCCCTAAGGTTGTGTCTTTGTCCTAATTTTACACTATTGGTTTCATACCCTTCCCTGTATCCTGAGGAGTGTTATTACAAGATATAAATAGCTGTGGCTGAGAACAGAGCAATAGCTTTGTCTCTTTGTCGGCAGAGGCAGTAGTTATGGAGCATTAAGCAAGCAAAAACCAAACCACTTGAAATAATAAGCAAAACTGATGAGTTTCATTCACGCTTGTAAACACAATTACATTCTGTGATGGTACGTGTACTTTCAAATGAATCTCAGCCTAAAGCTGATGGGGGTGAGAAGGGACCACTCTTCCCTGAAGCTCCCGTGAGCCCCATGCAGATGCCCAAAGCAGCAGAGCCCAACCCCTGCGATGCTCCATTCTCCTCAAAGTGGGGCAAACGCTTTGAACAGAGATATGATAATGTGAGAGAAACTCAAAACACTTCAAATTAATACAACCCCGCCGTGTGGATGGAGCTCAGTGCTGCTGGATGGCTGCAGGGCAGGAGCATGTTAGTGCCTGTGGCCATTGGCTTAGCCATGCCTGAAATGAACAGGACAGAGGGAGCAGAGATCAAAGCATATTCGAGGTCAGAACCTCAAGACTGACACTCTACATCCTGTTTCTGACTGCATTTTCCTCCACAGCCTTCTCCCTGCTTCTGTTGGCCACATCTGTCCTACTCGTTGGACTGTGCACTTTTAACTGCCTTTTCTTTTAAAAATTGCAAGGAATTCCTATTCGAGAGCATAGCCCCAGAAGCTGAAGCTGTAGCATAGAAACTAAAAGCTTTTGTAGAAATAACTTTTTAAATGTCCTTTTACAGGCCAGGAAACAGCAGCAGCAAGAATTAGGAATGTCCCTGGTGGAGGCCTCAGCATAGGCTGTAAAGTTTCTTGATGATTAGCCAGCAACTGGAAAAATGGTTCCTGTTCCAACAGCATAGCAAGATATACTGAGCAAGTTTTGTTCTTTAATATAAAGTTTCTTTTTATACTGTTATGATCTTCTTTAAACCAGAAAACTGGAAAACAGGAAAAAACAGGAAAACCAGAAAAATGGCTAGAAAATGTTTAGCAGTGGCACTGCTGGACCTGTGATATTTTAAGAATGGAGGTTAAACAAGATTCATGAAGACACAACTTCTTTTGTGACATTGGTAGAGCTGGGAGAACCAACACACTTTGCACAGATAACCCACACTTCAAGTCTAAAATAGCAGATATAGTCTTCAAATGCAAATGGAGAAGAGTGCTGGGCTAACTGATGGTGGTGGGCAGTGGAACTGTCTGGAAAAAGAGAGGTCAATCTGCACAGAGCAGCAGCCCTGCGCAGCAGGGTATGTGACAGGGTAGCTGTGCTGCTCTGCGGTGTTGCACCCACTCGTAATTTCACATGGGCAAGTAGCACAAACAAAGGCTGGCCAGAAGGCCACATCCCTGTTCTGCAGGTGGTTTCAAAGCTTTGGGAAAAAACCTTGACTTTTTCTGTAGGGAAATGTGACAGTTCTTCCCAGGCCATGAGCACAGCTGCCAGAGCCCCTCCTCCTCCTCCTCCTCACCTGCTGTCGCACGCAGCTGGTGGTGCAGGAGAAGGGCCCTCTCCTCCTGCTGCAGCTTGAGGGGACAGGGATGGAGCAGGGACAGACGTGGACACTGCAATTACACCTTGTGGGAAGCAGCTTCTGCAAAGCCCAAATATCCCCTCTTGCTCCTGGTGAGCAGCAGGTTCACATCAGCCGGTAGGTGCGACGGTGACCTCTCCTCTCAAATGCTACAGGAAACTTCTGGCAAGGGGATACTCTCCTTTCTGAAAACCAGAAGCTAGAGACTATTTTTAACATTTGGATTTCAGGGGTCAGTATATTCAAATATTTATTGGATCTCCACTCCTGCAAGGGTGTGTCTGTTTATTTATAGCTGCTTCGTGTTTCTGATTGTGTTTTTTCCTGTTCTTATTTTGTTCCAGCTAAAACAGCAACTTTTACAACCCTCCTCTGCACATTTTCCATGTTTGTGTTACGTAGAGTAACTGAGAACAGAAGCATTCATGGTGATAGCTAAATCACTCCTGGACCAGTGGATGCAGTTGCTGTAGCAGAAATTTATATTAAATTGCTGTTTGGGAGGGACCAGGTCCTTCACTGACTCCCACAGTCACCAGAACCTGTCACGTATCAGCAAGATGTCAGGGAGGAACAGCAAGGCATCCTCGCTGCTCTTTTCTCTGGGGTGCTGCATGCCCAAAAACCCCAAAAGTAAAGGGATGGGTGAATCAATTACCTTTTTGTTTCTGACACTTACGTTGTATTTGGCAGCAGCAGGATGGAGCGACTTTGAGAAACCCAGGCTTTCTTATAGATTCAGGTTACACTGCCACAACCCCTTGTTGGACTCAGGGCTTGCCTGGAAAACCTTGTACTTACGGAAATCCTCATTAAAATATAGGAAATGTGTGTGGTCCAGCACTGCCAGCGTCAGGCAGTGGTTTGAACACATGTCACTGGGACAAGGTCCACTCCTCTGTGACCTGCCTGGGAAGTGGTACCAGGCTGCTGGCAGGGTCTCCCAGAGCCACGGCTGAAGACAGAGACAGGGGAGAGAGTTGATCAGTTATTTCAGAGGTATGGCAGAACATGAACTCTAGAGTGAAACACTAAAATTTCATTTTAATGTCTTTCCACTTAGCTGCAGGCTACAATTCAATTAAAATTCAGATGCACTGTACTGAAGTGCAATTCCTCACTACCCCTCAGGAGCTGCATAGTAAAAAGCAGGCGGCATCCAGCATACCTGCTGCATTCCTGGGCATCAGCAGCACCACGGGCAAATAGGAAAGATGTGGTGAGGCAGAAGCAGTAATTTTTTTTTCAGACATCCTGGGTGATAATGTGGTAGGAGCAGTAAAAATTGCTGCTGTCAGAAACGTGCAGTTTTAATGCTAAGTCTGCTGATGAAAAAAATAGTCACGGGAAGTACCTCAATGTCTTTTTTTCTCCTGAAAAGCCCATGGTATTTGGGAACTGCTTCTGGGGTATCACACACAAAGGGTTCATGCAAGGAGATGAATAAAAGGGTTAAGCAGCTCTGCAATGGTGCCTAGAGATAGAGAAGCTCTGAGGATTGACAGGATTTTTCTCATTTAATGAGAATCCTCATTTCATTTTTCAATAAACCGACTCTCTGCCAGGAGGAGTCACAGAGAAGGCATAACCCCTCACTGGGACATATGGGCTGGCCCAGAAATTAAGTTGAATATAAAAAATATTACATGTATACTAAAAATAATTTAAAAATATGCTCTAAATTCCTCTCTGAATAAAAAAAAAAAAGCAAAACCAAACCCAACCCCCAAAGTTATTGGGTATCCCTGCATGGCCCAGCACAGCTTTAAGCATCCCAGGAGAATGGAAACTGTGCACTGCAATGGCTGTTTCCCCCTGGGTTCACATCTGCCCATGCAAGGAAAATTGACTGTTGCTGGTGTGCCCAGGGCATGTGCGTGGAAAAAAACATTAAGAGCCCCTCTGCCAGGTAGTGGCAAGTGTGCCAAGGCAGGGAAGGGAGGCAGAGGGTTAAATGGGTGTGATACAATACTCCCAGACAGGACAGAATGTTCAGCGTCCTCAGGAAGGCACCCGGGACATCAAGTGATCCTGCTCAGCTGTGGAATGGCAAAGGACCATTAACTGCACCCTTAATCGTGGACTGGACAGGACAGCCTGCAAGGCATAGCCCATGGACTGTGTGCTGTGCAACCTCTGCTCCTGAAGGGAAATGAAGAACCAGTTTTCTTTTCCCGTCTCTGCCTGACCACCTGTATCAGAGCTTCACTAAGGATCTCTCCCTGGCACTAAAGGGATTGCTAGAGAGCAGATATCTGGGGCATTTGAAAGGAAACGGAGTATCTGCCTTGTATAGCTCCACAAATTCCTAGCTGTGCAGGCTCCAGTCATCACATAAAAAACACTGTCACAGAGCCCAGACAACAAAACCCTCGGGAAAAAACACTCAGGACTCGCTCCTGTGCCTCTGGTTCTACTGGCACAAAGAGGAGTACTCGCTGTGCTTGCTTGTCAGACATTCACAACTGTTTCCAGGAGCCTTTCAAAGATATTTTGAAAACACTTTCTGCATAGTTTCATGGAAATAGCTTCCAGTGATGTGTTGAGCCAAAAGAAGCGCAGCTTTACTAGTGCAGAAACCCCATATTATTGTATTGCTTTCGATACTGCATTTCCCTGTTTGGTGCAAGGGTTTGCCTCTGTACCCTATGGACAGATGCTCTGTGGGATCTCCATCCCATCCTTCAAGGGCAAGGTTTGTACAGCCATCAGAGCCTGCAGCTGGGGCCAGCAGTAAATAAGGAGTTTAGAAAGCAATTGGCCGGGTTCACCCCCAGTATTTATCCTGCTGCCAAACACCTATAATTTCCCTACCAATAACGATGACCTGTTATTTACAACCCCCACTTTATGCTAATTCATTTGGTCTCCTTGAGGGGAGACACACTGCTGAGAACTTCTGCCGTAACACAGAGAATCAAGTTTTAATATTAAAATAGTATGTCTCCACTGCCCCCAAAACAGCCAGCAGGGTTTTATCAGTGTTGGGGCACAGCCAGGAGAGCTGATGGTGACCCAGCTTTCTGTCAGTATTGATACTCTTTGCTGTGCCCTCTCTTTCTCGTACCCGAAATTTAGGATGACCTACTGAGGGATACAGAACATGTATACACAGATTCATGAAACTTCCACACGGCATTATGCTGTAAAGAAGATGGATTAGAACTAGTGAAACCATGATACTACACTCTGATTGTTGTTGTTTATGCTCAAGTATCCCTCTCTAAATGAAGCCCACCTCGAAAAGCTCCTGTAGAGAGTAAATCTCTGTGGTCAGCATGGACGTTCCTGGGCAGACCTTGCACAGTCTGTTAAGGAGCTAGGCTGTGAACCTTTCAAGGAGCTTAGCCTGCTTCTTTTCTAAAATGTGTTGCATTTTTGTTTGTGCATTCCTCGTGCCATTTACTCAGGATCAGTTGCCTCTGCCCTCCCTGCTGTAACAGATCTTGGTGTTACCTCTTCCGGACGCAGTAGCTAAAATGTTCCCCTGTAGATAAAGTATTGGACTGATCACCCTTGTTTTCTCTCCGCAGTCATTATCCTTGTGCTGCGCAGAAAAATAAAGACACAGACTTACACTGCAGTCACGGCTCAAAACTTAGGATTTATACCTGTGCAGCTCCTGCAGTAAAATACCCTGTAATGAGATAGCTGGTGTCACTGCGTTCTGCTGATGCTGTGCACACTGCAGCATCTCAATGGTGCAAGCAAATTTCACAACATTTTTTTTATCTCTGTAGGAATAAACCCTTCACTGTTCTTGCTGCAGTGCTGGTTAGCCTGGCTAGAGGTGCCTAGATCTGCCTCAGGGCAGAGTCCCTTGCCTTCAGGAATATCATGATGAGGCACTACACTTTTTCCTGTGGCAATGTAAAACCTTTTTTTGAAGCATAGTTTTGGGAAATGGCACTGGGTAGTCCTGTGTTGTTCTCCTGTCCGTATTTCGGCGTGGCTCGGAAGGTTTACTGAGATGCTTTGCTGGTGGGTGAGCTCAGCTGATGATTGGAGTCATTCCACACCACTGGCAGTCACTAAATTTGCTCCGCTTGGAACCATTGAGCTGCTCTTGCTTGGAGATGGATTTGTTAATGTATTTCCTGACAGCAGTCAATAATTTATTTTATATTCATGGTGATCTCTAATTGGGAGTGAACCCCAAAGATGGATTGCTTTGATATAAGAACTATTGACTGCTGCAGAAAGCCCATTTAGCAGCTCACATTGTGGAGAATGAGAGCACGCAGTTGCTTTCAGTGGTTTTGTGATTTTAGGGGAGGTAAGAGGCCGCTCCTCTGCCAGGACGTGGCCAGGTTGTGTCACACCCAGCTTTGGTCAGATCTTATAACTTTTGCATGAGCATTGCTCTAGAGATCAGCACGAGTGTTTGCAAAAGGCAAGCAAAATCCAGCTTTTATTGCCTTTCTTTTTGTGATAGGAAAAATAATACAAAACAGAAGTTCACATCTTGTTTTGATATTATAGTGATAAATTATAACTTATTAAGACATACAGAGGTTTCTAGAATTCTACATTTTCTATCCTTACTGCTAATTATAAGGAAACAAAGGTGCACTGCTTTCTTCACTTTGGGAAGAATTTCCAAATGCTGGTATCAAACCAGCATATGGATTATGCCATGTGCACTGAGCAAATGAGATGTGCAGTGCTGTATTGCAAGGCTGCATTGCTTCATCAGGAGCCACTGCTCTCCCTATTGCTCTGGGAGAAATTGTATATATATTATCCCTTCATCTGGCACAGGCCACTTCTCCTGCATCCTGGCTGAACTGTCTCGGCTGAAGCAGTTTCCTCTGCTGGCACTTGTTCCCTGTTCATCCCCACCTGTGGGAAAGGAAAGGAAGATGAAAGTGATGTTATTTTTCTGCATTCCTGGCAGTGGTGAACTCCCGTTTCCTCTTGGTGATAAGAAAAGACCTGTAACACCAGTTTTATGAGTTAAAAGTAAGGAGATTTTACTCAAATTGAGAATTATTATTATTATTTTAAAATTCCTGTCATGTTCTGAAAGCTGCCCTGCAGTCATATGAAAGGAGTTAGAAACATTTGCCAGCAGGGAACAAAAGCATAAGCATGCAATGACAAATTGTTTAGCCTGGAGAATACACAGTCTGCAGTGGTGGAAGTAGCTATCTGTGGTGATTAGTAATTCCATGCAAAAACTGTTGTTCCAGTTGATGCCCAAGCTAGAAGAACAATGAGAATTTGCAGAAGACATTGATTAACCCAGCATTTCTGTTGGCTGTTGGAACTCGTATATAATGAATGCAAACATAATTATTTTATGAATTATAAAGTATCTCCATGCTGGCACTTCAAAGCTCAATGCTGGTACATTCTGCTGTACAGACATTGAAAAAATAAGGGAGAGATTGATGGGAATGATACTAAATGCCTTATTGTAGTGCATTTTGGAAATGTATAGGGTTGAAAGAAAGTATTGTATTTTGCTTTTTTTCCTCTGACATGTGTTGGAAGCACCTCCTGACTTGCACTACTTCACTTTTTGCCTAACAGTGAGACAGAATTACATCTGGCTATTTTTTCCCCAGGACTGTAAAAGCTATAAAACAAGCCAAACTTTAGAAAAGCCACAACGAAGATACAAATCTGACATTGAAAAAGCCCAGATAATGGAGACTTTGGACTTGCTGATAATCTGTGACTCAAACTTCAAATTCCTACCCCTCTCTGCACTGCCTCAAAATGTGTATAGGAAATCAAGATAAAAACAATGTAGAGAAATAATACAACTAAAATATTGAGTCGCTTCACTCTTCTTTATAAATTTAAATATCAAAGAGAGCAAGCAAGGAAAGACTTTACAGGAAAATTCCTGAATTAAGGATGAAAGCTGTTGTGGAAGAATACCTGAATTACCAAAGAAATGTCTTGACTGAGTCCTGCACCAAGTTCAGGCACGACCTGCAGCCTGCCTCAGCTCCCAAATGGCTCTCGACCTGAGCTAAGGAAAAGCACTCTCTTATCTTTTGATAGTGATATTTTATTATAACATATTATAGCACGAAGAAATCTATTTTAAAAATAGCCATTCCTCTAAATCTGAAATTCTGCTTCGCTGATTTTTGCTGGAGGAAAAACATGATAAACTCCAAAATTACTTTGGAAGAGATGACATGTTCTACTGCTATTCATTTTTTAAGTGCAATCCTTTGAGGTAAGGGAAGACTTGGGGCTGGGACTGGCAGACTGCAGCTGGTAAAGGTTGTTATTTGTCAGCGCTTATGTTCCCAAGGAAGGCTTTGAAAACAATTTAGCCAACCGAAGATGAGGGAGTCCTTGCTACAAATGGAAATGTTGTAATCATACCCTGCGAAACAAAGTGGGTAAAACATCTTGTGTGCCTACCATAAGAAGCTATGCCTTGGGCCATGGACCTCTGACTGATCCCCTCTTCACCCTTTTATGCAAAGCTTGCGTGATACGGAATGTAAAATCTACGTGTATGTCTTGAAAAGAAAAAGTCAATCAGCAATCTTAGCATGTATGAGTTTTAAAAATAGCATTAAAATGGCAGTGTTGCTTTTATATCAGTCCTTCATGGCCTCAAACTCCAGAGGTTATTGCTGCACTGGACAATATAAGGATGTCAGGGGCGTATTTAGGTCAGATTCTCTCTTTGTAGTTGTTGGGTTAAATTTTAGAACCATGCTGAATCCTTGAGGCATTTAAATCTCTGCCTGTTCTGGATGGCCTCCTTTCTGCCTGAATGCTAGCTACAGACTGTACTCCCTGCAGTCATCTTCTCTGATTTCCCCATCTTTCCTTCCACTCCCTTCACATTTCATTTGTCTTCCCGAACTCCTAAGATTCGGATCAGTTGTAACCTAAATGTTTTCTGTCTTTTTTTTTTTTTTTTCTTCCACATGATGAATTTTAATGCTCGGTGGCCAAAATAACTCCCCCTTCCTACATATTTTAATATTTTAACTATGTCTCTCCAGTGAGATGCTCCATTTACATTAGAAATGTTTTTCTGAGAGTAGCAATGCTTTTTATGCTGATTTCTTCCCTGTTCTGTGGTGAGCTTGCCTGGTAGAGAAGGGCAGGCTGTTCAAGCTGTCTGTGATTCTCTGCTGCCCCAGTAATTGCCATTTCAGTGCTGGGGGACTCTGTGGAGGGCAAAGAGAGACAAAACACTAAGAGGGCAAAGAGAGACGAGGCATTCAAAGTGGTATCAAGAAATATTAATCTTTGGGTTGCTGTTTAGCCCGCATTTATACTTTTGTGAAAATGGCTGTGGATGGTGAAAAAAGGTTGAAAATCAAGGCTTGCGTATGCAGGATTTATCGGTATTATAATTGAATTTAAAATGCTTTTGTTCACCAGCACATACCAGGCAGTTATTTCCTCTTCCAAGCACTGGGAACAACTTTAATATCTGGTACTTTTGTTATGCAAAGGCACTGACTGCAAGGAGAGACATTTCAAATATTTTTTGGACAAAGCTTTAATATATATTTCAGTGCCATTTGCTTTTGAGGGCTGCCTGCAGCTGTCTGGGGAGACATGGCTGTGTCTCTGTGCACCTCAGCTGGCTCTGATCTGACCAGTGCTGGGGTGGTGAGGAAGGTAACACCCATTTCTCTGCCCTAAAGCATGAGGCTGAAAGGTGAAATTTCCATTTTTCATGCTGGGCACCAAAGGTATCTCATGTTTGCATCTCAGCACAGGGAGAGAGGCTGCCAGGCTGTCTTTCTTACAGGAAATATCCGAGAAATTGGGAGGCTTTCATGGCTGATGTTCCCGGAAAGCGGCTGGTGTCTCCTGGGTGCTGTTGGAAGTGGAGACAGAGTAGGACAGAGCTGTAGAGCACTGCTCTGCCCTCTGGGGATTTTTATTTGGACAGCCTTCTTGGGGAAATTTCCAATTCCCACCGTGGGGAAACACCAAGAATCGGGTGTAGGTACACCCCACTCTGAATGGAGATTTTTTATGAGGCTTCATCAGCCTCGGCAAACGCAGTGTGCTGCTGCTCAGCTCCCTCTCTCTCTGCTGGAGGCTGTGCTTACAGACCCCCTCCAGATGGTCAGTGCCGAGCTGTTCCGCCTGCACGTCCCGGCCTTTGGAATGGGATGGCAGCCTGTAGGAGCAGCCGTGAGCCCAGGAACTGCCTGTGCTCAGCAGATGTTCCTTTCTACTCCAGCTCCATAGGATTTGTTGGGCGTTAGCGGGAGCCAGGGTTGTCAGTGAACTTTGGAAATGCACCGTGCATGGCTGGAATCAAGTTGTCTTGAGGGGGAAAGCCAGCTTTAAAAACACTTAAAATGAAAAATTTTTTACCACAAAACATTTTCAGTGTTTACTGCTTGACAAATAGGCACCTCGCCTCTCATTTTAGAATGATTTTAATTTTGTGAGACTGTTATTGTGGCATGAATATGCAGATCTATGCTACACAGAGAATTTTCATTATAGAAAAGGTATAAATCCTGGAAGTAACTTTTCTATATTGAAGAACAAAGAAAGTAAGAGGAAATAAAAAGCATTCATGCAGCACTTCACATCTGGAAACGCATAGATGCATCTCCACCTGTAGCCCTGCACTCGGAGAAGGGGTCCTGGGTGCTACAGCTCGCTTTAGCAGGCAATGCTGGTTGGAAGAGTGGCAGAAATGCAGAAAAACACGTGTGGGCACTCACCACATGTGAGCTGCTCCTCCTCACACGCTCAAACCTTCAACAGTAACTACCTGCAGAACTGTATCAACGTTGTCACAAGCTATTGCAACTTAATAGAGCTTAGTTTCTCCTCCACCCAAGTTCCGTGTTCTTCTTTGTAACAGATTCTGTTACAATTTATGGCAAATGCTCAGACGGAATTGTTTTGAGCTCAGGCGGTGGTGGGTACGTGTTTTCTTTTGAGATAAGATCGAGTCATGTAATTTCTGAACAGGAAATACTGTTGCTTCATGGATATTGCTCTCTAATCTGCAATATCAATGCAAAATGATTGTGAGGCGGAGATAAACCTGCTCTGCCTGAACTGGTAACTTCATTTTTTTATACTGTTCTTAGATGCTGAAAACATATATTATCACACCAAATTATGCTCAGTATAATTATCAAATTGTATCAGATTTGTCACAATAAATACTTAGAATGCTGTTTTGAAAAGAACTATTCTGTAAGTAGACTTATACAGGAAACGTTTGTGAATACTCTCTTGCTCTAATATAATATGTAATATATATTATAATTACGTATAAAATTTACTCTGTAAATTGCCTTCTATTAGTAATTTTGTGTATTTGTCTTGTGCTGTGTTTATACTTTCAGATACCTGACAGAGAGTCTACAGCAACTTTCAAGTGGATTTCTGGAGAAATACATAATACGTCAAAGCTTTGTAGAAAAGTATGCTTAGAACAAGTTTTTTAATGACAATGTAATATCTAAGCAACCCTAGTACATGTATTTTCAAGAACTCCTTAGTGACAAAGCCTAGGTCTGCTGAACAGAGCTTTGCAGCCCTCCCCTGCACAGCTGGGCTCCTGGGGGCTTCCAGACGCATGCTAGAATTTGGTGCTGAGGGGTCTCAGGTAAAGACCAGGAAAACTTGCCTGGTTTTCAAGGTGGAACTGCTGGAGGAACACTGGAGCACTATGAGCCCTCGATTTGTTTGCCAAGTCCTCAATTAAAAAANAAAAAAAAAAAAAAAGGAATATTCAAACAGTGAAATGAGATGGAACCTGGGCTGTAAAAAAAACACCTTTTGGCAGGTAAATGAACGAAGAGGATCAGAAAGTTTCTGTGCCATTGGAAGTGTGGGCTTGAACTTGGGCAAGAGCCCAGGTTAAACGTGCACTGGAGACATTACCTTCCTTGGGATAAAAAAGAGCAGTAGGAAAAAGGAGCAATATCTGGAATGGCATGTGTTTTATAGCTACTGTCCATCTAAATGGCAAATTTCACTTCCTTTCCTAATGGAAAGAAAGAAGGAAAAAGGTGAAGAACTGTTGCAACTTTCTTTTCGTAAAATATTGTGACTGAGCATGTTCCTATACTGGAGTTATTCTATTTGGGGACATTTGTGTAATATCCAGTGTGTCACTCTGTCTATGTCTCTTCTCAGCAGAGGGGAATTCTTCCTAAAATTTCGTAAAGATAAGTCGAGACTGGCACTGGCTCATGCGAGAGGTCATTTTCAAGGACAGAAGTTGGAAAAAATACACAAAAAATGCTTTCTTCTGCAACTGAGATACTGATTTTCTTGTCAGCTTCGGAGTAGAGGTGAGTTGGCTCCGTGTGCCTGAATTTGCTTCAGTTGCTCTCAATGATGAGAGAAAGGAGAACAGAAGTGAACCCAAAACTGCCCATAGCAAAATCTGTTAGAGTTACTCAACCAGGATATCTTTTGCTCTGAGATGGATGCCGCACTGGCTTTGATAAACCAATGCAAAAAACATCCGGATAAAAAAGAGCTTTAAAAGCAAGTGCTATTGGACATACACAACTCTCAAATGGTGTGTTATAGTCTCATAGGCTGTTCAACCTTTCCTCTAGGGTTAAAACAATGATGAGCTGCTTGCAGTCTTGGCTGGAAGGTTACCTATTATGGCTTCATAATTAGTCTTGCATGAAGTTGTGCCCTTGATTGCATTGCTAAAATTCCTATAACTTCATTGGGGTTGACTGAGTTTAACTAACACATTATTTGCCCCAAGATTACCTGCAGTCAAAAATTTGCTGAATGTTGGGGGTTCAGTAATTAAAGATGTGTTTACAGGAAACAATACAGGCAGAACGGCAGAAGAACAGCAGTTCCCAAGCCAAAGATGTGGCCACATGAAAAAGAGGAGAGGACTGCGAGGAAAATTCAGGGTTAGCATCCTCCAGCGTTATGGGAGCAGGTGAAGCAATTCTGAGCTTTCCAGGAGCCAATACTCTGGTTGGGAGAGCAGCTTGGGGCTGGCCTTTCACTTGGTGATATTGCTGATCCCAAATGAATCCCCTGGAGAACACAAGGAGATTTTTGTGTTTCTATCACATGCATTCCCTAGGCCACCAAGGACTTGGCAAGAGTCTGAGAGAGGACTACAAGGCAGTTGGAGAGGGGCCTTTTATTGGGAACTGTAGTGACAGGAGAAAGGGGAATGGCTTCAAATTGAGAGTGGGTTTAGATTAGATATTGGGAAGAAATTATCTACTTTGAGGGTTGTGACGCACTGCCACAGGGAAGCTGTGGATGCCCCATTCCTGGAAATGTCCAAGGCCAGGCTGGATGGGGCTTGGAGCAACCTGGTCTAGTGCAAGGTGTCCCTGACCATGTTAAGGGTGTTGGAACTAAATGGTCTTTAAGGTCCGTTCCAACCCAAGCCATTCTGTGACTTCATGACTGTTGCTGCCTCTTTCTGTCCTTCCTGCTGGTCCAGCAGCTCTCCTGATGCACCAAGCTGCTGGAGACAAGCCCTGCTGGCAGACCTCCTACCCCTGTGCACCGTGGCCTCTCCCTCTCTCCTCTTTTCCTCCCTCTCCCGTGTTTGCCTCCCTCCTTCCTTCCTTCCATCCCTCCTTCCCCGCTTCCCTCCGTCCCGNAGCGGCGTGTCCCGGCTGCACTTTGGGGGGAGGTGGGCGGTGACCCCGGTGCCGGGGGGTCGGCGTGGGGCGGTGGGGGGACCCCGCTGGTGAGGAAGGGCAGACGAGGGTGCCCGTTTCAGCGGGTGCCCAGCGAAGGGTGCTCCGTGCAGGGGCAGAGCCGGGGTGCGCCGTGCCCGGCGGGGCAGGGACGGGCTCTGGCAGGACGGGGGTCCCGGCTGGCAGCGGCCGGGGGCACAGCGGGAGTGTCCCGGCCGGGGTCGCGGCTGGCGGCGTGTGCGGGCCGGGCTGCGGCGCTTGTGCCGCTCGCAAAAAAGTATCTTTAACTCTCCTTTTCCAGGCTTTGTTGTGCAGCCATTGTAATCGTTCTCTTCCTTCACCCGGCCCGTTCTGCTCGTCAGTGTTTATTGTTCCCTGGTCTTTAAATAGGCTGGATGAGGTCTGGGTGCAGGAAGGAGTTTTGGGGATTAGTTCTGAGATGCAGCCATTAGAAAGGGGGACGTAGCTGTAGGTTGTAATTAACTTGCCAGTTTCCTCTTCTCCCTGTTCGCGTAGAATTTAGGCCAAGTTCTGTTTTTAGTAGGTACTGTTCGGGACTTTTCGCCTCCATATGAAAAGTGCAATGTTAACTTAAGAACTCTCGGTGTCTTGGCTCGACTCCTTTGTATAATTCAGGAGACGCAAGGTGCACAGCTTTTTCAGCTTTGTATGGCAGAGGGCTCTTCAGCTTGGATATTCTGAGTATTAATGAAACTGATGCTGTCTTGGCCCTGCTGTGAAATCTGCATCAGAAATACTTCCCTTACCCATTTAAATATGCCTCATACATTTGAATAGAATGTATCAGAGGAGTTTTCCTTATTCTTTCCCCAGTGAGCTACACATAGAGATAATGCTAATGAATAACCTTCAGGGCACTCTTCCCACTTCTCTGATTTCATGGTAGAGCTTGTTCTGCCATCCTGTTTAATACTAGAATATGCTGCAGAGTGTTGTGTAGTAACTTGGATTAAATGCTATCCTGAATGCACTTCTTGTGATCTCTTTGATTATATGATTTCCAAAATTGTGCTTCTAAATATTTTCCTTCACTTTTAAAGTTCAAAAAATTGTAGTGAGGTGCCAGCACAAATTAGCATGCTGCTCTGCTTCAAAGAAGCAAGTCTGCTTCTAGTGAGTCAATGACACTAGGTGTCAAAAATGAATTAAAGTGACTTTGCCCCAGCCAGCTTTTTTAAATTATTATTGCTTTAAAGAATTTCTTCTGCTCTGCTGTAAAAGATTCAGTAAACTGGAAGTCATCTGAGGCCGTAGTTCAACTATACCTGATCTGTAGCAGTAATAGTGGCTTGTAGACTTCTGCAATTCATGGTATCATTGGCACAACTTCTGGCGATGTATGAAGCAGATCAGCAAATGTACCCAGCCAGAAGAAGAGGGTTATGCCCAGATTCCCTGATCTAGTTTGCGGTGGAGTCCCCCAAATGACAGCAGAGCATGTCCGTGGAGCGATGATGAGCCCTGGGATCGTCTCAGGCAGCCGTGGGGGCAAAGCAGGGAAGGGAGGATGTGCAGCTGGTGTCGCTGCTGGGGCAGCACGTGAGGCTCAGAGGGGAAGTGAAATGTGGCTACTGCAGGAAGGGTTCTTCTGCTGGCACATAGACTGTCTAGGGGCACAGTGGGACCGGGCATACAAAGTAAAGCCTTGCCTTTTCCCCCTGAATTCCAGGCCCGGTTGGGTGGGGCATTGAACAACCTGGTGTAATGGGAAATGTCCCCGCCCATGGCAGGCGGGTTGGAAAGGGATGAACTCCGAGGTCCCTACCAACCCAAATTGTTCTATGGTTCTATGAATTCTAGTCACAAGTGTGGTTTTCTCTTTGTTTTGTTTTCCAACAGGCTGAGAAAAATTCTGGAGCTCTTAAAAAAAAAAATCAACAAGCTATCTCATGTTGAATGTATCTCAGTGTAATACGATACTTGTATGTTTTTCTTTGACAATGGTGATCAAGCCCAGGTTGTCTGGCTCTAGAGGTATAAGCTCTGTTGTCTGAAATAAGAGATCATTGAAGTTACCTCCAGGGCTGTATGTTCTTGGTGTGGTCCAGCTGTTAGAAAGGGATAATTAATCAACACTACAAAGAAAGTGTTGGTAGAGACTCCAAAGGAATCTGCAGTGTGTTCTGCTGGAAGTGTTTCTGCTAGCACTACTCTATCACCTCCACAAACACCACAAGCAAAGCTGTCAGAAATGCTCGTGTTTTTCATGCTTGTTAAGTTGCTGAAATAGCTGTGATGCCTAGTACATGGATTTTTTTTTTCTTTACTCTTTTAGATGATATGTCTGTGCTGGTAAAACTTTCTGTGAAACTGCACTATGCAAAAATTGAACAATTATGAAGTGTTTTAAGAACAGCAGCCTCAGAACATATTTGGTGTTTGGCTGTTTCACTGTATCAATAGTGCAAAACTTTTCTAATGACACTTAATAGCTTATCAGAGTTGATTTTGACAGCCTGGGGCTGGGTTCACAGGGATGGATGCTTTTATCACAGATCTGGCATAGTGTTTATGGGTGTCAGTGTGAGTGGGAGGTAGAAGCTTAAATAGATGGGGCAACATATGTTCTGCTTTCCTTTCAAAGTTCTCTACTTGCAGCTTTTTGAATTCTCACAGCTGTATTGCATTGTCAGAGTACTGACTGGAAACATTTTTATGGTTTTCTTTTTAACTATTTCTGATGCAACAGGTTTATTAAAATTGTGAGATTAGAGGTTGGCGGATCAATTAGAAACACTGCTGTGGAGGAAACTTTTCTCAGTATATTGACTAGCCCTAAGCAAAGTGTCTTTGAAAAGCTACAAAGTAATTAAACAATCTTAGATTGTAGTCTCTGGGAGCAAAGGCATGCTTTCAGTGGGCATTCAGGGGAATTGAAAAATTTCCCGGTTTTATCAGAGTTATTTTCATAGAGCTTTGTCTCTGAGGGCTTTACACAGTGAGAGATGTTTTGGGGTGAAAGTGTGCCTATGCCATGTAGTGCAGACAGCCTATATCCTGTATCAGGAGGTTCTGACAAGGGAACCAGGCTGTAAGTGCATTGGGGTGGGAGATGCAGGGAATTGGAATATATGACTTGGTATTGGTGACAGAAGTGTTTCAGAAGTGGATTTCCTGAAGATATCTTTTGGATTCTGAGGCAGGAAGGGATCTGTTTGAACCCAGCAGGAGCTTGCAACCTGCGCAAAATTTAAACCTTACTCCTTCAATTGGCCTGTGTATTTCAGAAGACTAAGAAAATTTGGGTGATTTTCCATGCTCAGTGTCCTATAATGAATTTGATGTCTTCGATGCCTGTTCTGAGAAGCTGTTTTCAAGTGAGTCGGCTGTACTACTTTTTGAAGAACGCCTCCACTACTGATTCGTAAAATCAATGTTTTTGCTTTAAACTTGCTGTAGGAAATATGTAATTTGTTTTCTTTTTGTGGAAACAGTGCTTTGTTAATACTAGTGGCAATGGTCATATGGTTCCTTGGGGCTTTTGTTTTACCTTCTTTGTGACTGATGCAGCTGCTTGGTAGTGTGTTCTGTAGTTGTGAAATGTGAGATTTGTATGGCAATGCCAGCTATTCTGCTTGGTTTCTTTAATGTGAAATATTTAAAATATGAACAAGCTTACATACAGGAGAAAGTACAAATGAAAACAGCTTGTGAACAGAAGTTTGGCTTTTAAATATGTTCTTAGAGCTCTTGCCCTGACTTGCAGTTGCTTAAGTTTTGGGGAAAACTTCAGACCTTTCTCCATTTCCTTACTAAAGAGCATCAATCTTAGCAGGTGCCCCATGCCTGCTTGAATTGTCATATTGCACATTTTGCTCTCCCTTTTCAAGGGCCCCTTCTCTGGAGAGTGCCCAGACAGCCATGCACATGGAAGGCTACTGACAGAGCAAAACTGCTGCTGTTCTCTGTGCAGGTGTGGATGGGACCAGAGCAGAACTGGTTGTCGGTAGGCAAAGCAGCAGGACTCTTTACCCGTGGTGTCAGACACTTGCTCTGGCTCCTGCCTCCTGGCATATGTACTTGTTTGTCCTGCCTCTCAGAAGTCTCTTTATTTGCCTGAAGTGGGAGGTGTAAGCTGCTTTAGGACAGAGGTCCTGTCTAAGCTGTTCCACCTTGCAAGAAGAAAAACAGTTGGCACAAAGCTTATGGGAATGTGTTGCATGGATCTCATGTTTAAAACTAGGGATGGGTGATTTGAGTGCCTGTCCTTGCTCTGAGGACTTAAAAGTATGTGTTTTAACAAATATTGCAGTACTCAGCTGCTCATCATGTGAGTACTGTTATGAATGTAAATTTCTATCTTTGCAGGGCAGTGAGGGAAGAACTTTGTTCCTTTTTTCTTGGTGAGGAAAAGAAACCGATTTTATTGGTCTATTATTCAGAAATCGCAGGCCAGGATTTAGCATCATGACAAGCGAAAACCATGGTGCATGGTAAATGAGCTTAATTCACACCATAACTGTCTGGTCAAGTGCAAATTGTTATGAGGAAGGTGAGGTGCCATGTAATGAAAAAATTCAGCAGAATGAGTGTGAGTGATAATGATTAAATATTAGAGAATCTTATAGGTTGAAAAAAGCAAGGATAAATGTGAATTTCAACCCAGTTCCTTTTTCCTTGTTGTTCTTTGGGATCTCCATGTGAGTGATGTGTTCTAGTCTAAGTTGAATGTGTTCCACGTGCATTTAATTTAGTATTGTGAGAACTTAGATTCCTTTGGATAACTGACCTTATCTGACAATGCTAATGGGAGGTATCCAGCAGTATGTTAAGATGATAATCTGAAATACCCAGCATGTTTTTACTGGACTGGCTTTCTAAAGTTGAAGCTCTGGTTCTGTCATCTATGATTGTAGTATGTTTTTTAAATTTTAAAATAATTCTGTAAGAAAACAATGCAAAATATTTCTTTTCAATTTCAAACTTCTTCATAAACTTGTTAAGGATTGAAAATTAAGCAGAAGATTCACACTCAGACAGCAAAATCTGATGCCGGAGGCTTTGGAGAGAGTTTGGTGCTGCAGGTGCCTCATCAGATGTGCCTCTGGGTGGTCCTGCCTTGTGCCCTGATCTCCTGCTGCAGCTCCTTTGGCAGAGCTAAAGCTTGAGTGATTGAGTGATTGCAGGGTGATTTCTCTCATGCTGCTTAGCTCATGGGAAACTTACCCACTCAGTAATAGTTTTATCAGTTTGCTAACTCACCCTGTGGCTACACCTTGCTATTGCTCTCGCAGGTAGAGGCAGGAATCGTGTCTGGAGGTGAGTGGAGGGAAAGCAGCGCGGCTTCTTCCAGCAGATGCTGGGCATGAAGCATCAAACTCAGCTCAGCAGGACCAGGGCATTGCTCCCACTTCAAACTAGTCATGTTTCCAGATGTCTTCCAAGAGCTCTTCCTGGGATTGCTGTTCTCCAATTAGCTTTCCATCTGTGAGGAAGGCAAATGATCCATGTAATGCTTAAATTAATGTTTTCAGGTAAATGTTTGTATTAAAGCAGAAATTCTACACTATGTTAAGGAAGGAGGGAAACTTTTTCTCAGTTCTGGAGGATTCAAACACTGCCCTGCATCCTGCTGATGGATACCTGGCTCCTGAAGGGATCCAAGAGGGAGAAATGGGTTGCTCTTCTGCCTTGTCAGCTTCTGGCTTCTCAGTGCCTGACTCGCAACCAGTTTCAGTGTTACAAAACACGTGGTTCTGGGCAAGTTTATGGCTGCCCACAGATTTTGAATAGAATTGAGGAAGTGAGTAGCACATCCGTTATTTAAAGAAAGCTGCGAGTGACACTAGAATCCTACAGACGTGGGCATGTGTTCTGTATATATATTTCTTCTTTTTTTTTTTTTTTTAGAAGCTGATTATCCACCATGGTGCCAGAATTGTAGAAGACTTGTCTTAATAGTTTACGCCTACCACCCCCCTTCCTGATCGTCTTTCAGCTCAGTGTTAGTGAGTAACTTTTTAAGTAGTAGCAGCTACAAGTTACAAAATACATGTGAGGTTGTATGGCTGACACTTAATAACAACTGTATTTTATTGCCTGTTTATGTTGGAAGCTTTTAACAGTAACAGTGTTACCAGTTTTGTTCTCTTCAACGTCGAACTTAAAGTATAGCAATGATTTTATGGTTAGAAATTTAATCTGGGCTCTTGTGTTTGCTGTTATAAGCTTGTTTTTATACAGTGGAATTAAAGTATTTCCACCAGGGTATATGTCCTATGAGAGATACAAACAAAGGACTTTGCAAGTTTACACGTTGAAGCTGGAAATTAGGAATTAAACACTTAAGCTACAAAGGAATTGAAGGATGAATCTAGATAAGTCAGCAATATTGAATTTACCAGATTGCTTGAGCTGCCTTATGCTGCTCCCTTGGTGGCTCTGCAAATCTGACCAGTCTCTTGTTGTTGTTCACATTTGTCATGGGGAAGTAAATGTGCCAGCATTCACTGTCTCTGTTCTTTATTAGGCTTGGGCAGTACCAAACACTGACATCTCTAATGACAAAAGGACTATTGTGGGGAGTTTTGTGATCCAAGTGAGGCTTGATACCATGTTTTACCCCTGAGTCTGAGAATTTTGTCTTTAATGTCCAAACAGAGTTCTGTTAGTTAGAGGATAAGAGTAATGAGATGATCGTGTTATCAGCTGTCTTGGGGTTGGTGGAAGTGTTGTTAACTCATCGCTTATCTCAGTGATGTTTGTGGTATCACTTGCTACAAGAGAGCCTGGCCTGTATCTTTGCTAATCTTTCTCAGGAATTGTTTAGTACCTTGTCTTAATGTAAATTTTGATATGTGGAGGAGTTTGCTGAGGCTCTAAATGAACCATGGCACAACCCCGCTAGCACTTCCCTTTAGCAAGAAAGTAGGGACTCTGAGATTTAGTGTTCCTACTGTAATTCCTTATCTTTTTTTTTCATAGTGTTCTAGCTGGTGTGTCTACCTGATGATAATTAAGAGCCACAGTGATGCACCAAGACCTTGTTATGATAGTGCCTCCCATGTGCAGAACAAAAAGGCAGTTTCTGTTCCCAAATCTTGCTATGCTTCTGTAGTCTTCCTTCCACTGCTTATTTTTCTGGCATTTGGTGGCAGTGGATGGGGTTGGGTACAACTGTGTAAAGGGACAGTTATCATTGTTGGTGACATCTTAGTAAGCAAGTAGCCTAACTCCAGCCTGTGGTGGTAGCATTTTTCTCTTTCTTGTAGCCTTAAGGCAATGTGGTGGACTTTACCAGCATCTCTTGCCTTCCTCCAAGGGCAGGGCTTTGTGTAAAGTGCTATTGTAGGTGCTCACGTGGCTGTCCTGGCTCATGGAGCTCCAAGTTATGCCTTTTCTGAGAGAAAGGGCTGAGCAGATGTACACTGGACTTGCCCTCCTTTTAAAACTGATTTCTTCGGTGATGATGAGTGTGCCAAATGCCCTGGCTTCTTTTGGGATGAAGGATTTCTTGTCTGCTGCTGGCTTTCTCTTGCTGTTGGCTATCATTCCTAGTTTGTAGGAGGAGAAAATATTTCAGTTAGGGGGTTGTAAACCTTACCTCTGGCAGCTTAGACATTTATGTGAGCTCTTCTGCAGAATGTCAACCAAAATAAGCTGGAGTGGTTTAAACAGCCTAAATAATCACTCTTTGTATTGGCTGATCCTGAGTAAATAGGTTAGAAAGTACTTAAGAGCAGCTCAGCTGGAGCCTTATGGCAGAGAGCAGGGACAAGCAGCCAAGGGTGCTGAGCTCTTCCACGGCACAGCTGTACCTAGAGGAGCAGATCCAAACCTAGGGCAGAGGTTCACAAGCTAAAGGGCTGCTCGGAGGCAGAAATATGGCTTCTCCCTGCAAATAAACCTGCAATTACAGCTGAAATAAGAAAATCCCACTTCATCATCCTCATGGGGAATGAGTGTATTTTCTGGTTAGGCTGTAATGATCTGCTGGTGTGGAGTGAAAGAAGTGATTAAATTTAGACATATTTCATGGGGAAGCAGGGGATGGCAGGGCTGGCACCCTTCTGGTGGTGCTGCCAGGCGCCAGGGCATGTGGTGTGGGGCTGCTGTGCAGCAGTGTCTTGTCTTCCCCACGTGTGTACAGAAGAGTCCACGTTATGGTTGTAATCAGCTCCTGCTACTAGTTCAGATTGTTTATTCACTAGTAAAATTAATGGTAGGAGGGACTTGGGCTGGAAAACGTGAATGTGCAAGGTAAGAGGTTGCATGGCAACCCTTTTCCTCCATTAAATAATAAATATTCTATAAATCAGTAATGGCAGAAAATAAATAAATGGCAGAAATAATGGCAGAAATAGAATAAATAATGGCAGAAAATAATAAATATTTAAATATATAATAATGGCAGAAAAAGAAATGGGAGGAGGAAATAATGAGTGGGTCAGAGGAGAAAGTGCTATCTTTTTATCGACTTTATTGTTTCAGTGCCATCCCAGATGTGTCTAACAAGTCTGGCATTGTTTGAGATTGTCATTACTGAGAGCCTTTCACAAGGCCCTGCAGTGTAACGCTCGTGTGTGTCACTGGAGCAGCCTGACACCGCTCTGCCACCGTGCAGATTGGGCAAAATGTGCTGGTAGAGGACGGGAGGGAGCTGGATCTTACTCCCAGTTTTAAAGGGCTTCTTGCCACCAGAAACTACTTTCTAACTTCCTGTCTTCCTGGCTTTCTTCACCAAAACAAACTGTGTAAGAGGCTTCCTGATGAACTGTGTGTGTCATTCCTGACACAATGGTATTTTAGTCCTGGAACGTGAGTCGTTCTGATTGCTGCCATCCATAGCTGTGCATATATAAAAGCAAAATAATTTGACACATTTTAAGGAGTAGCAAAAGCTTCATTGAATAAGACTGCCATTGCCTCTCATCTTCAGGTAAACCCTTTGTTTTGGTTAAGAAGTTTAAATGTCCCATAGTGCTTCTGATCCATTATTATTGGTTAACCTGCACTTTCCTATGTGATTTTGTTGTTAGTATTGTTTTATTGTTTTAACTGTATGAATAATTTGATTGGCAAGGGCTTGTAATTGAAAAAATACTGTTCATTCATTGAATTACTGAAGAGACCGTCACTTACTGGTGCTAACAGTGTGAGAGTATGGGTTACCAAGTGCAATGTTTTAGTTTTTTTTTCTTTTCTTAGAGGAAATGCAGAGGAAATGAAAACCAGCAGTGTTATTACCAGCACTTCTTCACTCTGCTTTACGTTAGTTTGAATTAAAAAAAATTAATGCCAGTGCAAATAACAGCGCTGCTGATTGCTCCTTGCGTTTTGGGGTAACTGCCTGCTGTTTTCCTTTCGAATTGGTTGTGCTATATTTTCGGCATTAAAAAGAAATGCAGTGTCTCCTCCTAAATCCCTCTGTCCCATTGTTCATGGCTGTAAGATGGCTTTTCACTGTAACTTTGTGCTATTTCAGCTCCGCTGTGACTGGTGCTCTCTGTGCAAGCCCAGCCAGAGCTTCCTGCTGTGGTAACAGCTGCTGGGGGAATTTGTGAGAAGGGGGCTTGGCTTGGGATCATGGTGCAGGGTCTTACTTCTATTAGGACTTCTGTACCTCTTGTGTCTTGTATGCATTTAGTGATTTACATGAAATGGTGGCTGTGATTCTGAGGCGGTGACCGCCTGAGTAGCTTCAAAGCAGAAATTAGGTCTAGACTTTTTTTCCTCTGTGCTACTGTTGAAATTGATTTTTATGTGGAGCTGTGATCTTGTGGGATTCTGTATGAAATATTCCATATACATGGGAAAAAGCAGGATGCCACAGATTTTTAGTGAGTTATGTGAACTTTCCCTTCAGGCAAGAAGCGGGGCTATCCAATTTTCCACTCACACTAGAGACAGAGCTCAAAGGGCTGCAGAAGCCAATAGTTAACTCTGTTGGAGATGCTCTACCCTGCAGTTCTTTAAAATAACATCTACAGTGGATAATAGTGTGCAAACGTGTGTGACAATTTTTTTCTCTTCCCAAACCTTGTTCTAGATGTCAAAATTAACCTGGACTACTTGGGAATGGCGAAACATAGCCCTGGGATCCTGCCATGAACAGTAAGAAAGTTGAGATACTTTGTGTATGCAAATAATTTTCTTTTAGCGACTAAACCCCAGTGAAACTGTTCAATTAACACAACCAGACAACACATTGTGTAGCTTGGTGTGGAGGTGCTCCCAGCTTTCATGCAGTAAAGAGGCAGTACAGTAGGTCAGAGGGGTGGATCAGCAGGGGAACATTCTTTGGGAAACTAAACTGGGGAGGTCGCTGCAGTCAGTATGGCATTGGAGGTGGGAAGCTGCTATGGGTGGTGCATTAGGAAATTATTGAGGTGGTAGCTGGAGGATGCTTTCCTGTAATGTGTAATTATATTGTGAGACTCCATTGTTACCCAGTGTATAATTATATCAAGACTCCATTGTCATGGGATATCTTGAGTGCAAATTAGATTGAAATGTGATTGCACAAATTAGTGGAAGGAAAAAAGTGAATTTTGAAGTGCTCAAGCCTGAATTCCCGATGCAGTTTGTGGGAGGAAGTCCCTAAAACCCTGGCAGAGGAAAGCTGCCAGAAGGCGGTGTCCTTTCACTGTCACTGCTCCTGAATCGACTGCTGTTAAACAGGTAGCCTGGCTAATTAGGTCTTCAGTCTGAGCTTTCCTGTCTGACTTTTGTGGGGTGCTTTTCTGATATGAAACTTAGTGTGTAACAGAGGTTGATTAAACAGTTCATGTAGCCAAGAAAGCAAGATAGCTTTAAAGATATTCTTGAGTGTTGATCAAAATATTCAGATATTTTTGTGTTGTTGGTAGCCTGAGACTTCCTAGTTTGAAGGATATGTAAATATTTATGTATATACATGCTCTGTATTCTTTACATAGCCTTTTCCAGATGTTGCAGTAGACATCCTTAAATTAACACATTGAAAATTATTCTGATTAATTTTCCCGGTACAAAATAGATGACTTGAGAGACTGTGTGGGTGAGTAACATGTTTGTAAAGTGTCAACAGTGTCTGCTGAAAACTTACACAATTTGTCAGCCTTCACTGGGACAGAAATTAAAAGGCTTTTGTATTGTTACATATAATAATTTGGATGTAGCCCATTGGAAATGTACATCTCTTGAAAACTCCTGTAATCTAAACTCTCCATAGCATTGTAAATACTTAATATGCAAATGTTCAAATGAAAAAATATTTTATTTTCTTTTTTAGGACTCTCTGACCATGTCATGTTTAATTCTTCCATGGGAGCAGTTTTTTTCCAAGGGCTTTCAGAAGCTGGTTTATATACTTGAGATGTTAGGTACTGCTAATATCTTGAAAATATCAGAACTCCCTTTTGATGAAAAAACTATAATTGTTAAATTCTTGTAGATCAAATCACAGAGCCTTACATTCTTTATTAGGAGAGCTGATAAAGACACAGGAAGCTTAGTGCTTTGTACAAAGTAGGGTATATAACTCAAGCAGACTCTGCTAAGACTGATTGCTCTTGGCTTTCTGAGAAGTTTGTTCAGCTTACCTGAAAAAGATAAATGCATATATTTGTAGAATATTAAATAGCTTTGAAATCTTACCAGAATGCAGCTAAAGCTTCAGTTTACTTTTTCTGATCGTGGATTGACTGAGATAACAATTTAAGCTGTGCTGCTCAGAGGTTAAACATTCCTTCATTTTGAATTGTCTTATTTAGCAAATTCACTCTTTGAGAGGTTGGGACATCTAGAATGATCCTGGCTTTTTCTTTGTTCCCTGCCAATCAGTTATCTAAAGGTTGTGTGGCTTCTCTTCTGGCATGTCTTTCAAGGTGGTTATTGGGGCCAAAAAAGCTGGACTGTTGTAGTACTGGTGTTCAAGATCCTTGTGTTTGGGAGGCTCTTAATGTCCATTTCTAGAACAAGTATCATCAGAAATCCAAATCTCATTTTACTTTTAAAGCTGTTATGTTAGAAAACATCCATGTGCCACTAACTAAAGCTGAATGACCAACATATGAAGTGCATCTTACTCAGCTCTCATGTCACTTGTGAGGCTTGTGATGAGGCAGTGAGTGGTGTGAGCTGTGTTGTGCTCTGGGTACATTTCTGACCTAGTGTGTCCTGAATTGTGAGTTCAGTGTTTCTGCCATTTCAAGATCTGCTCAAAATGGCTTTAGAAAACAAGGGAAAACTAATGCCCCTAAATTGATATGCAGTCTGGTGTTCCCTTAGCTTCCACTGTCACCCATAACAGCACTGCAAAATTAGTAAGCTGGCTGACAGTGATTGGTGCTGGAAATCATACTGACTGACTTGATCTAGGAGCACTTTTCTCCGGCCTTTATTTGCATATGTAGATTTTTCTTCTCCCAAGGATGTAGCTTAGGTGAAGCCTCCAGGTAAAGGACATTGTCGAAGGAAGTAACAGCAGGTGGGAGGGTTTGGAGTTCTGTGAAAAGTGATTCCAAGGTGGCTTGTTATAAGGATACTCGAATGGTAGCAATAAGGAAATACCAAGGATTCAATTCCTCAGTGGTGCAGGTGGTTCTGATACTCTGGTGTCTGATATAGGAGAGCATGCCAAAATGTTTTACAGCAGAAAATGGGCTTTAATGTTCCAAACTTTTTTGCTTTTATTGCCAGGTAATGTATACTGGCTATCCAGGAGTCACTTGTGAAGACTGGAAGATTTCAATCTGCTGAAGTGTATGTGCACTGTTTTACTAGGAAGCTTTGCAGGCTTTTACCTCCTGTTTTTATCACTTGTTTCCAGTCTGATGTGAACTGGCCTTTTCATTAACACTTCCAGAGTAGTAGTTGGTGCCTCTAAATCTGTGATACAGACTGTCCAGAATGGAGCTCCTAGCAAATGGAAGCAATCCATGGAGGGTAAGGCTCCTAAACTTGTACTGCCTGCACTCTTGGGAGATAATGACTGGAAACCTTCCTTCAGTCATAAGCACAGAGGCAGAAGCTCACATTGCCTTTAGGAGAGAGGTGGCATGGAAGCTGCTTTATTGTCTGGACATGGGCAAACAGCGGGAGTTATGGGCATTGTCACTGGTAGGGTCCTGCTCTGCATTGTGGCTGTAGGAGCAGCAGCAGGAGGACAGCAGCATTTTGGGCAGCTGCCACTGACAGCCCATCTGGGTGCTGTGCACAGCTCTGAACAATGCTTGGAGCTGCAGCTGGGGATGACAAGAGGGTGCAGATGTTTGAGCCAAGGGCAGAAGAGACAGAGCAGTGCTGCTGTCCAGGGAACAGAGCCAATGTGAACCCAGGTGAGTCACTAACCTGTCAGGTCATTGTGGCTCTGGCAGGGAGCTGGCTTGTCTCATGCTTGCTTTCTTGTGTTTTGGGACACTGGTCCCTGCTGCGTCCTTGTCCCCTCCTGTGCTGGCATCTTAGACTCACTGTCACTGTGGTGTGTCATCCGCAGCCTATTCCTTGTCCCCCTCTCTTTGGTCCCAGGCTAGGATTGCTGTGTGGGGAGATGATCTCGTTAGGGCTCAAGGGAATGGGAGAGAAGTCCATTCATTCCTTGGGACTGGTTGATGCTACGCTGTAATTGCTGAAGCTCTCAGTGTTGAGAGTATAATACAAGGGCATCCAGGCTAGGTCTGTTAGGCTTAGCACAGCTATTCAATATAACATAGCATTTTCTTTTTGCCTATGGTGCCATTTTAAACTGCAGGTGTTTTACTCAGGTGTGATTTATACGTGGTGTATTAATGACTCCCATCTGCTTCAGGGAACTGTTTTCTCTTTCTGTGTGAGTGAAATACTATACAAAGAAGCTTGGGTTTTTTTAATACTTGAAGTATTACCGAAGACTTCTAAGCTTGTCTGAGCATGCTGAAGCTTGTTTTATTTTGTGTTCCTAAAATAGGTTGAATAAAATTTTTATCAAACATATTTTTAAAGTACATTAACGATGGCCATTCTGTAACTGCAGTTGACAAGCATGGTAGCACTGCTTTTGGTGGGTAAGACTTCTTTACATAATGCAGTTGCATTTCCTTTAGGATAAGATCTATTCTGCTACTTAGAGTTGTATTTCAACTATTGGCTTCCTTATGACACTGGGTTTTTCAGTGCAGGACTTTGGCTGACTGAAGCTAATTGGTAGCTTCAGTTGTATTTTCTGTAGTCTATAATATGGGGTTTCTTTTGTGTCTGGACTCGATTTTTATGGAAAATGTTTAAGTACTTATATACTTCTGGTTTGTGGGTGGAAGTTAGTAACTTATTCTACTTGGTAATGATTATCAGGTGATAGTTGATATAGATTAATGCTGCTTTTAAGTAATGCAACTCTGATGCCTATATAAAAACTGGGAGCCTGTGCTATTCTCCAGAAATGTGTACAAAGTTCATGCTGAAAACTGCCTACATCAGGCTGGTCTGCATCCAACTTCTAAGACGATAATGCTTTTTTAGGCATATATTCTCTGTATTTAGAGAGAGATTCTCTTATTATTACTTATTTAGAGATTACAGCCATTCTTTGACGAGCGTAGCAATGTCAGATTTAATCAGTTGCTGCTGAAAGGGACAGTGCTGCTTCCTTCTCTCCTTGCAGGGTGCCAGGGATTTGCAGCTGCCTCCTGGAGAGTGGCATCTCCCTGTCCCTCTGGCGGGAGGCAGCGCTGGCTGTGCTGGCACTGCTGGTCCCCTGACAGCTCTTTGCTGTTGGACTGTGCAGCTGGTTTGGTCCAGCACAAGGTAGGAAAGTGGTAGTTGGGTCAAACTAAGTAGCATGGGACTGTGGCCCTCAGTCCTGTTCCCAAGGGAGAATTCAGCCTCTTGCTCCCTTGGATTTCATGAGCACTCTTGTTCAGCAGTTGTGTTTTGTTAGTTTTTGATTCAGGTTGTCTGCTGTGCTCAAGGAAGGACTGTGTTACCCCTGTAGGTCAGGCTCAATCCCAGCATCTGCTTTGTGATTTCTGAGAATCATTTGAAAACAACTTGCCTGCTGTAGGAATGATGTTTGCTGAGGTCTGGCCTCTGACCTGACGAGTGTTTCTCATGTTCCCTGGATGCTCATGTTTGCCCCTGAGGGTGTGTGGGCTTGTTCATTTAATGGCTTCCTAGGCTGTGCCCTGCACACTTTGTCACTCCTTGGCATGTCTTGTGTCACTAATTTGCTGTAGTTTCTGAAGAGCTGGCTGTAACCTACAAGTAACCTACAATAAGCAGTGTGCACTATCAACCCTGAATAATCTAGAGCTTCCTGACAGATGATTTACAGGCATAAAAATAAGTTTCACAGGGTATCCACCATGTGAGTTGCATTCAGTGGCATATGACAATGCATGTAGTGTGTTTGCTTTATGGAGTTGGAATTAGAAGTAGTTTAACTTCTCAGGAATGCTCAACAATTTTACGTGGGTCTCAACCACACCTCTTTTAAATTGTCTTCCTGTATTCAGGCTGAAGATTGTTGAAACAAATGTAATGGTTTACATAGGAAATGAATCCTTATTCATTAATATATGTATTTCTTTTTGCATTTCTGAAAGAAGGATGGCAAAATATAACAGCAGCTACAAGAGCAAACCCTGCAAACCAGAGATCTCAGGGCCTTTCACGGTAGTGAGAAATTCAGCCCCCAGCTCCTGGCAGGGGAGTGCAAGTTTGTGCTGGTGGTCGGATTTGTCTTTTCTGTGTCAGAGGTATAAGCAGAGGTGTGAATTTCTGATATTTATATGCTGGGAATGTAGAATCAACACTGAGGATGATAGAAGCTCTATTTTTAAAGATGAAAGTTAACTAAAATTTTTCTGAGTATGAAAAGTTCTATTTTAACATGGCATTTTTTTTGATCCCTTCATACTGTTGTGTAATGTATTGGTCTCATTAGAGAAGCCTGTGTAATGCCCACAGGATTGTAAAACAAGGACTGAGACTTAAGCATCCATCCTAATTGCAGTAACCACACTGCACATCACATAGGACTTCACAAATAACGGAGTAATAATGGTAGGAGAACAGCTCAGGTGATGCAGCACTTTCTGAATCCTAGTTTTGTGATGGAGGATGGATAAAACCCATTCTATTTACTCAGCAGGCTTCTTTAACAGAGGAAAACCTAAAGTTTATTTGAAACAAGAGGATGTCCTGAGGTGTAGCAACACCAAGAGTTAAGAACCACTTTATTCTACCAGCTGCTATAGTATCAGTGGGAGGGAGTGGGCAAGTTAGGTGCTGTTAAACAATTCTGTTTGATGCTGTCTCAGTTGTGGCATGTTTAAAGTATTGCAAAGCACACACTGAATTTATAATTCATGCTTACAAATACTGTGTGCTATTTCCTTCCACTAAATGTCCAAGTCTGCTTTAGCGAAATAAGATTTTAGACAGGCTCTTAAATTAGGAGAGCTTGTGTCTACTCACTGAAGTCAAAATTTTATTTGTCATGGTACAGAGCAGTTGAAGGGGAGAGGATGATTTGCAGAAGCTTTTCTATTCTGTTATATATGAGCTGCTGCTGTTTTGTGACCTTTTCTAAAAATTCACTTTTGTATCTTGAAAGTATTGACTAAGAAAAAGGAATTTCTTCTTTGGGCTGTTAATTAATAGCAAATTGCTTTAAAGAAATATCCAATGCATACAGCTACTAAGTTTTTATCATTCGTTTATGTTTATAAATGTAAAATATATAAAAGACCAAAAATCTGAAGTGTGGCTCTTTTTGGGGGTATTGCGTAGTTTATATCTTACAATGTTTGCTGATAAATAAATGTCAACAAATGTTACAGCTTTTTCACTGTCCCTTCAAGTGGAGGTATGATTTCACAAGCCAGAATATAGTCTGTAGTCTTTCATCTTGGTTGAAGGCTGTAAGATACCATACTCTTGAGACAGAGAAAAAAAATGAACTAGAAGTTTGTTAATCAACTGCATTAGATCTTAGAAATGGAAATCATTAAGATTTTGGCCTCTTCTATAAAAATTAATGTGATTACATCTTGCTTATAAATAATTCGAGCTGTTTCCTCTCTCTCTTAAAAGGTGGCTTTAATGAGTCACAGCTTCCATTTTAGTAAATTGTTCATAGGATAGGCAGGCTCAGGAAAAACTGGGTTAAACGAAGAGATTATTTGAAAAATCTAGGGCATGTGCTCTCTGTTCACTTGATTAGTTTTCATAATTCATCCTTGTTTCCACAGCAAAGAGCAGCCTAATGCATGCAAACAAGAAGCACGTTTCTTGCTTTTGTGCTCCTTCATCTCTTTAATTTTACCAGAGAAAATAAGTGAAATGGGGAAACAGCTAGATTGTGCGGGAATGTTCGGAACAAATCTTGGTTTGTTTTGTGAAAATCCATGGGATCGGAGAGCCAAGTGCTATTTGGGGATGGATGTCTGTCTGTACTCTGCTTCAGTTCTTTTCTGTTTGACTACAGGTGCATGAAGAACAGAGGAGATATTTCCGCTTATCAGAGATGATGTGGAGAGACTCTTTGTGAGTAACTGATGTGTGTTTTCTAAAAAGCCCAAAATGCAAATGTGGGAATTAATTTTATTTTTTTTTAATTCTCTAACTTAGAATAACTGTGCCATTTGTCTAGCAGTTTCATTTGGGTCTGGAAAGCTGTGAGTGTAGAGCCCTTCATGGGAACCATGGACAAAGCTCATTGTTGAAGGAAAGACTGGAGGACAGAGCAATGAATGGTTTCATAAGTGATTAACCACAATGCTTTACTTGTCTGTAGTGATCAGTCTACCAAAGGCTTTTACTGCTGAAGGTGTTCCAGACAGCAGTAAAACCCCTGACATGGTGGTTATGGGGAACCTTTAGCAGGGTTAACTTATTACTTACAGAAGCTTATTCTGCATGTCAGGTTCTTAACACTTTATTGTCCTTGTCCAATTCTGCATTGCAAGTCTGCTAGATCTGCTATAAAGATGATGGGAATAGTAGCAGTCAGTAGAAGCTTTCCTGAAAGTTTTCAGTTCTTGTCTGCTGGAATAAACAACAATATTCTGGGATCAAGCAGCTAAACCACACTCCTAAAATGTTACAGCAAAGGAAGAACCTCCATGATGGAGTATAACTGTACCTAAATAAGTGCTCAAAGGATTTGCTTTTGTGGAGACAAGGTCATTTTTAGAGATCACAATTAGGTGATGCAATGTCTTATTTTTCAGATGGATTCCATAAAAATACTGTGCTTTTAGTGCTGTAGGCTCCTCAGCCAGCTCATTCCTTTGGAGTAATTAGTCCCAGTGTTTCCCTTTTTTTTGCCAGATTTCCAGTAACGGTTGTGAATTAAAGCAGCATGTTATTTTAGGATTTTCCATGGTAGTCTTTGTGCTTCTTTTTTTTTGTGTAAGTATAATATGAGTAATGTGGTCTTGAGTGCTTTCGTTTAAACCATAAACTTCAATACTCTGGAGCTGCTGCTTTGTTCTAATGATAATTATCTAGGAGAACAGTGCCTTTGTGGACAACTTTAGTGCTTTTCTTGGCAAGGAAGAGGTCAAGTTAGAAGAACTGCTCTTACCTCAGGCACCTTGATTTCTAAGTTTTCTTATGTTTGTAGCATTAAAGCTACACAATGAAGATACTTTCTTTGTTCTTTTCTTAAATTGAAAAGAAATCCTTTTCATTACAGTAGACTAGTAATTTCTTCAACTCTTAGGTAGGAGCCAGTTTGGGTTCTTACACATGATTTGCCTTTCATGTTACCTAGATCTGAGAGAAAGGTTAAATGGTTTTTAGGCTTCTCTCTTCCTGGAGCCTTTTGGATATTTTCATAGATACAGTTTTGTGATTTGTTTAGTAACTAATTTTAAAAAGTCACTATTGCTTAATGTCCTCATTTTGGTTTGGCATCTGCAAATAGTGCCTGATTTGAAAGCCTGTCTTGCTTTCACTCAAGAGAAAATAAGCTTAAAGATAATGTTGGCTTGTAGTCATCTTTCCCTTGGCTTCTTCTGGTTCAGGAAGGCCGTGTGAGGATTTCTTTATGACAATCTCCTGGCCAGATGCTGCATTCTTTATGAAGAAGCAGGAGAAATCCTTGTCCTGATCCAGCTGACTTACTCAGGAGATAGTGTTGATTTGATGTACTCTGTTATGTCGAGATCACTTGTGGACAGAGTCCGTGAGGTCTTTGCTGCAGTTGGCTGAGTAGCAATGATAATATGCAATATTCTTCATTATTTCATTATTTTTAAATAAGATATTTTTAATATTATCTGCTTAATAAAATTGGAACTTGATCGTTTTTTTTTTATTAAACAAGAAGTTTAGGTATAAATGTTCCAAGTATCAGTCTATATAGCTTGAAGTGTTATTATGGTGATGCTACAGTTATTGATAATACATACATTTTTCTTGGAGCTTATTTACAGATGTTGACTGTATTTTAGTGAGGTCATTTTCAGAACAGACTTTCTGTAAAACACGCAGCACTCATTTTGTGGGGCTAGCATTTAATTTGTACAGATGGTTGCTGTTAAGGACCTTTCAGTTGCATAGCAGTCAGCTTTTCATGGTCTTCAGCACTGGGCTGAGCCGGGTTGTGCTCCGGTACTTGAGTGGATGAGGCTCACAGCCAATGACACCCACCATGAAGAGTGTTTTGGGATTTGCCTAGATTAATACTCCTCTGTGTCAGCATTAGTAGTTGCAATAACAGGTAATATCTATGTGGACAGTTCATTAGGTCTATGGCATTATTGCAAGGGTGAATGTATGTAAAATATAATGGGATAAGTTGTGAATTGAATAGAGTTTAGTCTTTGGTGCAGGATGGAACTGAAGGAACTGGTTCCTTTTCCCAGTTCTGCATGATCATAACCTTGGCTTTAACCTCTATGCTGTAATATTTTGAGAAGTATTTATCAAGTTTGTGGGCTGTATAAAGGAAATTGCTATTTGCCTGTTGCCACTGTTCTTTTTGTGGTTATTACTGTGTACTTGATGTGTAGAATTTCTGGTAAAAAATGGAAAAACATTTTACCTTTTGAATGCTCAAACAGCAGGTTTAAAGGGCTTGAAACATACACTGCAACTTAGTCCATTAAGTTAAAAAGTAGCTTTGCTGATAGAGAACAAATGTACAACAAAAGGTTTTTAATTTTCATGTAGTATTGACTCCTAAATTCACAAACTTCAGAAATACTAATTCTTAAGTGTAGTGGATAATATTTAACATGAAATTCAATGAGAATGCAGAGATGCACAACATTCCCTATGCGGATTTTTTTTTTCTGGATGGGCTGAATGAGGGTGCCTTGTTCTACTTAACATCTGCCCATGTCTGAGTGAGTCTGATTTGTACAATAGTAAAAGGTACTTCAGCTGTGCCCTTGGTAGTCTGTAGATCAGGGGTGTGTGTGACAAGTGGGACACTGAAGGGACATGCTCTATCTAAGCTATTCGCTGTCCTCATGAATGGACTAATTAATACCTTCTGTTGGCCTTTCCTCTCTGTAATCACATAAAGCTTTATGCTCTTAAAATAATTTACAGTCAGCAGCTGGTTTCATACCAGGTTTTTTTTACTTGGTAGTGAGGAGAAGGTGGGATCCAAATGTCATGGTCCTGTTGTCTTTGTGGAGACAATACAGGTTTTTCTTTCACTTTGCTGGATTTACTATGTACAGCTTTTTCCTTGCATGCAATGCTTATCTAATCAACCTTTTGTCAGCAGAGTTTATTTCACCACTGTGGATTTATTAAGTGTAAGTGATGATGAATGAGCTTTAATATGCTGAAGTTGTAGCCACAGGTGACTTATATCAGAGAAGAGCTTTATGAGGGTTGGAAAGTGCAGATGAAATGCAAGTCCTTTACATAATACTGAAGAGGTGGGAAATCTATAAGTTCACAAACCTTTTAAGAACACTTCTAAATTAAGTTGATTAGATGCTTTTGGGCCAGATAATAATAATTTGATTAATTTCACCATAGATATGTGAGTTTAAATTTGGTTCATTATGCAAATCTAGGCATGAAGAAGTTGATAATCTGACTTAAAATTCA
Source organism: Melanocharis versteri (assembly GCA_013397845.1). NCBI lineage: Eukaryota > Metazoa > Chordata > Aves > Passeriformes > Melanocharitidae > Melanocharis > Melanocharis versteri. The sequence goes on along the minus strand of VZTG01000875.1, from coordinate 394,411 downwards.
GAAGAATATTTCATTTAAGACGGTATTTTAATACACATACCTCAGCATTGTAAAAATTCTGCTTTCTGGTCCTTTATGTTCAGTGCAGTGGTTTAAGGCTGTTCTTGCACCGAGCCCTGACCTGAGGTCATCTGCTGCATGTAGAAATGGGGGAGTTTCAGGTCCCTGCCCCATTTGAGGTGAGGTGCTGATGGGAAGAGCTTCTGTCCCTGCTCTGAGACTGCAGCAGGCTGAGCTGTTCACTTACACACAAGGTAGAGGATGGAAGCAGTGTCATCTTCTAGGTCATTAATATGGACAGAAAAGTTCATTTGGAACAGATAAACTTTGGAAGTAATGTACAAAGAGAGGAGGGGCCTCAGATGACTTGTGGCAGACACAAGCTAGTGGATTAAAGTTTCTGGAAAAGTGTGCTTCAGCTATGTATTGTCCTACATCTGCTTTAATGTACTAACAGACAGATCTGCTTTTAAACTTAAGTTACATAAACCTTTGTGTAAAATGCCACCCTGTTTGCTTTGAAATTCTACGATGACTCTGGTATTGTCAGACTTGTCCCTCTTGGAGCTCAATTTACGAATTGGCCCCTAACTGCCAAGACAGGGATTGACTTGAGAGCCAAGATGCCAGTGTACTTAGGCAGTGAAATAATCCTGTTTAGCTTGGGAGCACAGAAGCATGGTTGTGTTCCTGCAAATGTTATGCAGGGGTTGAAATTGCTGAATGGTTTTGAGATTATAGCTTAGAGTTCATTAAGACTGTAGAAGGGTTTTCCTTCCTCCAAGTAACAGCACAAGAGGTTTATTTTGCTGCTATACAATGTCTTATGAAAGGTTGCAGTGGCTGTGCAGTGAAGCAGTTTGTATTCTGATTTGGTACACGTGTCCTTCTGAGTTGTTTTGGGAAGTGTTTTAGGATGATGAGGGCAAAGCAATAGATCTTTTGGAGCTTTACACTCTGCACGTTGGTAATGTGTCCTTTGCTGGGATGTATTTTTCCCAAGCCAGGTGTTTACGTTGCTTTAACAGTGCTCTGTGTGCTGTACAAGCTAATTTTGCAGTAGAATGGTTTACATAAAACAAGAATTACTTGCACTGATTTTAAATATGGTTTTGTACTATGGAGTTCATTGTAGTGAATCCTGTTCTATTAGTCTCACTTCCTTTTTAGTGTATGTGGCTTACCTGAAATTCACTGCTTGTAAATGGCATCTCAGGAAGTCTGAACTGATCCAGCACAAGCCTGCTATGCCTACAGCTGAATTTTGATGAACTCTCCAGTGCAATATGAAGTGTGTGTTTTCTTTTTTATTAACAAAGCTTCCTTCAAATTTAGTCTTTGGACAGTTTTGCATAACTTATTAAATATTGCTTTTGCTTCAAGGAACCAAACTGAATAGTTTTGTTGTTGATTTTTATTTTTTTCTTTTTGTAGTAAGGAGCAGTGGTGTAGTCTTTTCAGTTAAAGAGAAAAATCCATGGGAAATATTTTTTAAAATGTTGTCTGATGCCCTCTTTAATCCTTGCTCTTAAGCAGCCCTGACTCCACAGATGTTGCATGTGGGTGTTTGCAGCTGGATCAGAATAGCCTCTGATGGAAAGGCCTGAATCTCTGCTGTTACTGTGCTAGCAAAGTGCTCTGCAGTCAGTTTGCACCCCTTGTCATAGTCAGTTTTGGTGGCTTTTGATCAGAGATTACCAAGTTTTTGTACTGGGATTGCAAGAGGCAAAGTGTTACCTTACCAATTGCTGCTTAATTGCACTTTTAATGTTGTGCCTGTGCTGTGCCAGCCTGGAGCTCCCAATTCTTGCTGTAAGAGCTTGTGGATTGTCTGGGGATCTGTGGAAAATCAACTTGAGTGCCTAAGGAGTGATAGTTGCCATGTATCATCACTCTGCTGAGTGCCATGTGCCATTGCCAGCTTGGTGGTGTTTTGAAGGAGAAATTATTGTTTCTTCGTCTTTTCTGGTGCCTTTGTGCGTTAGGGGTCCCACGGAAGAGAACACAGAAGTGTTTGTTGGGTGCTTTGCCAAAGGTTGATCTGAGGAGAAAAAGTGTTGCAAAACCAGCAAAGCTGAGCCCTGAAGGGCACCAGAAAGCAGCTTTTCATGCTGGATGTGGTGAGAGAAGTAGGAATACTGGATGGATGTGCTGTAGCAAATTAATGCGGCTGAAGAGACTGGGCAGGAAGACAGTTGAGTAGTTTCAAAGATTAAGAAATTTGGGGCTTGTTGGAAGCCAGAACAATTTAATCTTGTGAAAGATGGATTTTACCTGACTAGATAACAAGGCAGAAAAAGCTGCATCTTGAAGATCTTGTAGAAAAAGTTTTGGAAAAAATTGTTGTCTATTTGCCAGTAACTCTTTATGCCTGCAGCATACACTTCTAGAAGATGGCTTTTTCCCAGTTTATCCTAACTGAAGACATAAATTGATAAAAGTAATTTAGCAATGCAACTGCAAATGCTGGTCTGAATGTGTAAGTTTTTTAGAGCAACAGCACCCTTCATGTTCCCTATGTCTTCACTTTCATGCCAAGGAACAGGATCCTGCAAACAAAACACTCTTTCTTTAGTGCTCCCAGCAAACAAATTCCCAGTCAGGCAAAACTGCACGTCCCTAGTGATGTACTCCTGCAGGCAAGATAAAAGGCATGAATGTAGATCTGTCCAAAACTCGAAGTAGCATGTGGGTAGAAGAGAAGAAATGAGAAGATTATTTTGATATAAATATTGTCACTTTCACCCAAGGGTTTATAATATTAAAATGTCTGAAAACCTAGTTCAACTTTTGAATTTCATTTTAATTCTTGATGCTTTGTTGGTAAAGAGAAAAACTAGTAAAGTTTGGTGACTGCTTTTTCCTTTTTTGTAGTACAGAATATTTTCATCGTCTGGAATGATTTGTGGTGACAAAAATGACTTAATATTGATTTTCATTGGAAAGTAATTTGGTTCTTAACATGTTTTCAAGAGATATTTTTGATGAAAAAATGAGATAAGTGTATCCTTGTGAAGGGAACAATTCACATCTTCTCTACAAGTACATTTTAGATATTGGAAACTTGTGATTAGATGTGATTCTATGTTTTAGAATGTCTCATCTGTTTTGTGGCTTCCTGTGATGTAGGTTTTTTGAAACCACAAGACTTAATTTCTTATAGAAAACAGAAGATGGACTCCACAGATCCTCAGCAGTCATTTAATGTTGAGTTGATCACCTTAGCCTGACAGAAATTCCAGCAACCTTATTTCAGTATCTTTTCTTGAAATTAAATCCTCACTTAAAACATAATTGTTCCTTTAGAACCTGAACATAGAAGCTATAGCATTGTTGATATTGTCTTGCACTGTACTTTGCACACCCATAATGGTAGTTTGGCTGATCTGGTTAATTTACGTTGGAGTGACCGGGTTCATTCTTTCAAAGAAACAAGAAAAATCATTATTTTTGTAGTGCAGTATGTTTCTGCAGAAATTTTTTGAGCTGCATGCTCAAATATCTTGATTAGTTTTCATGCATTTTGCAGCTGAATAGGGACATCATACTTAAATGGAAAAGAAAAGGCAAGATTAGGGCTCTAAAGTTTACGATGAAATGTGCTGCTGACACTGAAGTTCCTAACACTACTTTGTAAAGGATCTTTACATCCTGACATCCTGTCAGGAGTGATAGTTTTGATTTGGTGTTTGTCTGAGAAAGTGACAGGGATCCATCATGTGCCTTTCTTTGCCACTGTATGAAATGTAACAGCCTGGCTGGGAGTGTTTCAGTATGTTGGTAGGATTTATTTTCCTTTACAGATGATTGAAAATATTACTGCAGCAAAAGGCATCATTCATGACTAGGATTTTCTGTTAATGCCATTTAAGACTTCTACTTCTTTTCCTTTGGATTGCTAATGGCATTTTAAAACTTTCATTTAACTAGATTAATATAACTGTTTTGACTATTCATCTTAAGAATAAATGCTCAATTATTTCTGTTCCAAGGCGTGTATTGACATTAGGCAACCTTCTTTTAGCAAGTTTAGACTTCAGAAATCTTAATAGTTTCTGTAGATTCATTGACTGATTTTGTGTACTTTTGTCTCAGTCTAAACAGATAATTCATAGGACAACAGTTAAAATTATTTAAGTTATGTTTTGGCAGTAGCTAAATCAGTCTTGAAGAATGACCAAACTCATCGGTATGCTGCTTGCTGCTTCCGGGGGGATTTTTCCTTGCATGTTTGATCTTGGATTAGAAGCAACGGATTTTCTGCCTTTTTTTTTTTTTTTCCAAAACAGGCACACAAGTGCCTTTTGTCTGCTGGATGCATTTATGGCGACTTGAGCATATTCAGTCTCAAGTTTCACTTTTCAGACTTGCATACTGCTGTAACTCTGAGTGCACACAACCTCTTAGCAGCGTTTTGGTCAGTCACATTTCTGCTTAGTGTGAAAAACTCGCTCTTTAATGAATAGTTCTGTGAAACTTTGAAGAAAAAGTTATAAAAGCTTTCCTTAGAGCAGAGTTCTTATGTATATGTTCTCTCCATCTCTGAAAGCTTCCAGTCTCTAGTAGTCCCAACCAATACCTACTCAGTCCTATTTCCTTCAAGTTATTCTTTTGTACTTCATTTTATTTAGCAGTCATCTCTGTGTTCATAGCAGTGATGTTACAAGTGCTTTCAGTCCTCACTAGGTTAATGATTTTGTGCTTCGTTCCCAGGCATGTGCACTTGAATACTTTAGTAGAAGTCCATTACCATTCAAACTCTGAATGTTGCCGTTGCCATGTGTAGCCTTTTAAATCTCTTTATGTAAGAATTGAAATTAGAAGATAAAGGACTACAAAAAAAAATTCAGTGGACTTTTTTTTTAAGGAGATGACAAACTTCTTACCTTATTTATTGGACACTTGTTTTTGTTACATCTGGTCTCAGTATGTGTATGTGACAGTGTTTATGCTTGTTAAGGGGAAAAAGGTTTCTTAATTTCAGTGGAAGAATTAACCTCTTCAATAAAAAGTTTTTCTCCAGTAAATGTTTTTAGCTCTCCAAATTACCTCTTTTTTTTTTAACCAACCACTAAAATGACTGAACAATTAGTAGAGTCAATACTCACAGCTTGAGTGTTGACTTGCATTAAAAGAAAATATCTGTAATTTTTTTCAAGATTGGCTAGGTAAAACTGTTTCCTTTGTGATGGAATATTTGATAAGAAAGCAAAGTTCCTCTTCTGTGACTAGAAATTAATATGCAGGCTTAATGAATATATTAAAACATGACACTGATGTACTCCTGTTAATTTTTTTTTCATGGAGAAAGAACAGTGGTTCAAAGCAGAAACATTCCCTTGCATATTTAAAAGCTGAGTTTTGGTTTTGGTTCGGGTACGTTTCTGGGTTAACTGCAGCCCAGTTTCCTCTAGACAGGGCTGTGGGTCCTGCCATCTGTCCAAGTGCAGCTTTAGGGTATGGTTTGTAAGCCAGTGCTTTTTGCACATGAGCTGTTTGCAACTTGAACTTCATGTGGGAAGCTGAGAGGTGTGGATCTGAAATAGTTCATATTTCATTCGAAGGAGGTCAACTGCTGCTTTTAATGGGAGAGGTGAGCTTGCAAAGTGCACTGGCTGCATGGAAGGGCTGGCTGGCTTGTAGGATGTTCAACATACTGTAAGCAGGTTTTTCCTGAAAAGCTCTGACTTTGGAAAGTTCTCCATCTGATGACACCTTGTTAGCAGTGTGGTGTAACCTCATGCTGATTGTCACTTTCCCTTTTGCTTCCTATCTCTTGTCTTCTGTCACTTGGGTGGGCGTCTACTGGTTATAGTTGTTCTCCTGTTGAGTGGTGGTTGTAGGGTTATGAGTAATTGTTTCCCTGCTCCATTTGCTGTTTATTTGAATGCGTCAAGTTGAAAAGAAGGGCTTTACCCAAAGCAACTTTATGCTTGTGGTAAGGTGCTTTAAACTCCTAAATCTAAAATAATCTGCTCACATAGTGTGTATAGCATTGTCCCTTTGAGAGAGTATGGTATTTGTTTGTCTGCATGTAATTTATCCATTGTGACCCTATATTTAAACTGTGTATATCACTTTTGGGTGCAGACTGGCATAGTTCTTAAATTGATAATGTACAAAACCTTCAAAAACTACCCCTGTTGTTTCAAAAATGAATCATTTTAATATGCAGTTTAATCTGCCTTAGGTAGCAGCTGATCATCTAAATGAACACTTCTGAAAGAAAAGTTATAATCTTGAAAAGCAACAATGCTGTCTAAATTGCTTACTCCCAGAAAATTCTTTTGGTGCTAAAGTTTAGCTCTAATCAATGTCCCTCCATTTAGTCAAAATGGAAAAATTACATTATCTGCTATTCATAAAGAGAAGGGGAAAAAATAAATAGTACTTTTTTTTGGGTGTGTCTGATCTGTTTTATTTAATTTTGCTGTTAACAGAAGAAATGACCTAATTTTGAAAAGAGAAGTGTCCCTTTCTTCATGGTTACCAAATAGTTTGGTACTTCCTATATTTAAAACAAATGAAAGAAACCACACCCCACCCCAAAAAAACTGAAGGATGTTTATATTTTTGCCTTATTTGAACAGAAAAACTCCCCACACCTGAAGACAAAAACGCCCTTGCAGTATAAAACTCAACCAATCAAAAACATCCTATGAGTACATTCCACTTTTTTTTTTTATGCTAGGGGTGTTCTACCTGTGTATGTTCATGTGTGCAGCATGTGTCCCATTATTCCATTGTCATTGGACATCTGGGATGCCATAGATTCAGGTTATAGTTCACTTGGATGCAAAATCAGTCATATCTTGGAAAATAATCGCACAGTGGTGGAGACTGTGCTGGAAAAACAGTCTTGCCTGTGTTCGTTGTATGGGGAGATCAGCTTTGCATCCGAAACTGATCTGTTTTAATGAGCTGCACTTTAAGCTTGCTAATGTTGTTAAGGACATCTTGTAATAATGAGAAGTGTTGGGTTATATTTGCGTTAATGTCCTGTCCTGGAGAATGAAAGTTGAAGCAACTATCAAGTTTTCATGTGATCTTGAGAGGTTTTATACAGGTATCCTGTGAAGGCTGTTCAGGGAAACAGCTCAGTTTTTCAAACAGTGTGTTCTACAGCCTGGTGACTTCCAATCCCATAAATGGACACACACTGAAATCCAGACATCAGTATGATTCCTGCGGATAATAGCAAATTTAATAACTGATGATAACAGTGCATTGTTAAAATGTCTGTGTCTGTCACGGAAAACCTTCAGCTATAACTACTGCTGTTCTGCCTTGTCACAATATTGTGTGTATATTTATGCCTGACCTTCCTAAGGCATTGCTGAAACTTGAGCATCTTGCTAATCTCCTTTCATTTTCCCAAGCTATGTTATCACATCCAGCTCCATCATGTTGGATTCCAAACGTTTTCAGCATGCAACTACCCTGTTCCAAATTCCTGAACTCTGCTTTCATTCTTCTGCTCCAGCTCACCTGTTACAGGGTGGTTGAATCCAAGCTGACAGCCGGATAGGTGGAGGTGGATCAAGCAGGGATCTGGGAGGAAACTTAATTTGAAGTGAATGTGTTAAATCTTCAGATGGTCCCATTTTGCTTTTGTTGTCCCAAAGAGCACAGAGGTCATGTATCAACAAGTCAGCAAGTCCCTCAGAAGCCCAGCTGGATGAGGAGCAAAGCTGTTGCTTAAATTGATGTGACTTGAGTGAGTCAGAGCAATGTGGAAGTGAATCGGAATATGAGAGCTGAAGCAGAGGAGTTTGCAGGCTTTGTGAAGTGGCTGGAGCAGCATCTTTGCCTGTTGTCTGGGCTCCTCTTTGCTCTCACAGCCAAGTTTTCTCCTCTCTTGTTCTGTCTCCCGGTAATTAAAGCGCCAATGTGACTCTGTTCAGTTCTGTTTCCAGATAATTAGAGCTCAGCCCATACAGCAAAGTACATGGTTGTCTGTGTTGGGTTTTGCTCAGGGCCTTTGCCAGGACATCACAGGTCTGTCATTGGGAACCGGAAATCCTTTTCATTGCTGCTCTGCAGTGGGGTGTGGCAAAGACTTCGGCTGATGAGGAGTAATTATGTGATGCTGCTGGCTTGATGTGCATTTGGAGCAGCCACCCCCCTGCTGTACATGCTTCAGGAGTAATGAGCAGCGATGCTGGAGAACAGGAATGGCCTTGTTCTCCAGCCAGTTAACTGGGTTAGAAGACTGATGCAGAACTCAGGAGCAAAGCGGGGGAGGAGGGTAAATGAACTGAATCACATCGCTGGAATTCGCTGTGAAAAAGAATTTGTTCATTCAACACCAGAAAGCTAAAAATCTGAGGCTCAATAATTTTAGTTAATTTTACTTCTGCCCTTTGGATTTTGGAGGCTTTCATCAGATTAGAGCTCTGAAGTAAAAGCTTAGTCACACTGCGCCTTGTGCGTTGTTCTAGGGTGTTGATAAAAAACAATTACAAATAGGCTGCTTATCTATGAATTCTATATTTAGTTATTTTACGCCCAGGTGCCTGATATGATGGCTGAAAATCCTGAAAAACTTCTTAACTATTTATTGAATGTAATTATTTAAGATATTTGGTAGTCTTCAAATAGGTCTTTTCCTTTTAATTAATCAGTCTTTGATTAGTGCCATCGGCACATCCTCCTCTCCCCCAACCAAAAAAAAAAAAAATCCCTGAATAGACATTTATTTCAAGATCCAGCAAAATTTTGTCATGTGCACTGCTTTTTGGACATCAAGGTGTTAGTAGTTTGCTTATGTTTCTACTTTAGTGAAAGACTCAAACAGAAGAAGGTATGTTTGTGCATGTTGTTGCTTGATTCAGGATATGAGCCAGGACATAAATTCACAGAAATTTGATGAGAAATACTAAAGAAAGAACAGTCTTCTGTAACAGTGTTTATGTAAAACTGCTGGGTTTTACATAAATAGTTGCTGTAACTGTTGGTTTCCCTGCAGAGGTTTACTATTCACGGGACAGTTTTTATTTCAGTGTTTACAGAACCTCTTGTGGCAAATGTTCATCTTATCTTGAGCTACCAACTGCATTTTGCTTTGAGTTCAGTACTGACCCTACTGAATAAATATCTGGTTTACTGCCCTGCCTTCCTGCCTTCCTCCCTTCCTAATCTGACCGCTGTATCCTGTGCTTTTGGAGTAGTGTGTGTTTGTCTCAGCAGAGATTTTCCACATGTCCCCAGAATTAATCTTGCCTTCTTTTCATGTTTTCAGTGTGTGCTGTTCAAAGGCCTCCGAAGTTTCAGCTTTCAAGGATTTTAGCGTCATGAATGTACTGAGTTCCTTTGAGATTGCCTTTGAATCTCTAGACACCAACACTGCTTTCAGTGTAAGGTTTGAAATTTAGAATCAGTGTTCCAAGTGAGTGAAGAAATGCTTTGGTGAATTGCAGAAATCTACTCTGTTCCAGTTCTAAATGTCTGTAGATACATGGGGAGGCAGGAGCAGCTCAGGCATGACTGATGTTAGTGCATGGCTTTTTAAAAAATTATTTTAACAGTTATGTGGGATTATGGCATTGCATTTTCCTGGCAACACTTTGCAATATGCAGCAAGACTTTTTTCAGGTGGTTACATTCACATTCTTCCTGATCTGAGTTACTCTTATGATTCTCCTGAGGTATTATTGTGCAACTTTGCTGTTATATCAGTTATTTCAGAGGTTCTTGTAAAATCTTTCAGGCAAATAGGATATTGTTTGCAGCAGACTTATGGTGTTGCTTATGATGAAAACCATGTTTTGTATTTCTCATGGTGTGTGTATACCCTCCTGCATATTATTGTTTTGTCTTGTGTGGGCAAAATTGTAATGTTGGCATCTCCAGAAAATGAAACTGCCGAACTTCAGAATGAGTAAAATATACTGTAATTGGAAGAACACATCAAAGCAAAGCTTTGAGTAATGTAACTTTTGCTTTGTTTAGAGATCCAGAAAATGGTTATACCATGGGGCACATACTGCAGGAGCAGAGTAAACATGGCCAACAGAATATGCAGAGGTTTGTGGGAAGGTGTGATGAGCAAGTGGGCATGCAAATAGATGTCCTTGTGTTTCAGCTGTCTAACATTGTTACTGCTGTTTGTACATTAGCCCCTGAGCATGGTCTTGGGCTTGTCTGATTCCTATACCAAACTTCCAAATTCTGTTTTAAATTCATACAGTTAAACTTTGTAGTTCAAAGTTACAGTGGAAAATTATAGTCAGAAATACCTACTTTCTGTGTCAGAGATTGTCTAAGATTGGAGAATCACTAGATGTTTGTCTTGGGAGTGATTGTGAGGCATCAGTTGAAACACTTTGAAGTTGATTATCCACTTAATTTGTTCATGTTATTTCATAACTAATTCTATGCCTTCCTCCTTCACTGAAGCCTTTTCTGCTTCAGAAAATGTTGGTGGAAATTTGACATCTAGAAACAGTTTTATATTGAAGGCATAGGTTGGAAAAGATCAAAAATTTCTTGAAGTCATAGCTTGAATTCATCTTCCCATGTGTTTTTATCAGTACAGAGGTAATGGCATAGTTCCAGGTATACTACAGGAGGAAGGGGGTTTATGGTTGTTTTTACATAACCACGCGTGTGTCTCACTACAGTATTAAGGGTGCTTTGGTAGTGGGAGGTAAGGTGGAGAAGTTTGATAGCTGGCCTTGTATGTGAGTGCTGGAGTCACCTACAGAGCACTGGGTACAAACCACTTCTGTTTTAAACTGTTTTTCTCACTTTGCTTCAGTGAATCTGTGTTGTAATAAACGGTTATTGAAAAGTTGCTGGTGGGATAGCTGCAGCATGTTGCATGAAGACATTTCCTCTGTTTCGTTTTTTTCCCACCAAACATCTGCTAGTTTCATACAAAGCTTTCTCTTTATTGTTTGGAGAGCTGGTGAATAAGGACCCCACATTTACCATGCTTTTTGTGACACTATATACTCTCAATGTATTTCTTCTTTGCTCTCTGCCTTCCATGCTGTTAAGTCCAATCTAAAAGTCAATTATTGTGCGGAAGCCATTCCACAAGTTTTCTCATCCTTTTCTCTCTCTGCCTTTCCCAGTTCTTTTCTACAGCTGGTAAGGTGGGGCAAAGGGCAGACTAGCTCATGTCTCACACCAGGTAATGTGTGGCAAGGGTGCTCTGTTTGTCAGTAGGTGTCATAGAATATCCTGAGTTGGAAGTGACCGCTAAGGATCATCAAATCCATCTCCTGGGTAGTACAGGCTTAGGAACTTTGAGGCTGGGCACAAACTAGTCCGAGCTAGCTAGTCCTAGCTATGGTGTTACACAGATCAATCACGGCTTAAAAAAGTAGTATTTTTCATTGGTTTCATAGATAAAGTGAGTTTTCTGTTTGTACTGGGTTTTTTTCCCCATTTAAAATGGGAATGTATTAAAATATTTGTCTCGTTGAGTAGTTCTTGTTAATACCAGAAGGTGGCATAACTGTGTTTCCTAAAAGCGTTCTGATTGCAAGAAATGCGCACAATGTTACTACACTGATTTTAAAGCTGTTGGTGAAATTTTGGTCTAAGGGAAGTTGGATCAGCTTAGACCTTAGCATTTAAATGAGTTTTTTAAAGGTATACCCATCTACCTTTTTTTTTTTTTTTTTTCAAAATGCAAAACTCTTGTGCGATGGTTTTCATAGATGAATTTTTTGAAGCTCAAGTAGTTTACCTGAAAATGCAGGTGGGAAGAAAGGGTCATGCAGTATATGTGCAGTGAAATTCTTTCCTGAGCTGTTTTACAGAATCCTAGTTTCCCACGAACACATTGTTTAAGTAGCTTGCTTTATCAATTTGCAAAATGAGACCAATTCCTGTTTATTTTAAGCTCTTTAGCAAGTGGTGTACAATAATAAATTCTTGGTATGGTAACATATAAGTGATAGTTTTGTGTGGTAGCACCTCTAACCACAGGCTAATTTTTAGGTGTAGCAACGTTAAGTGTTAGAAGCAGTATGTGAAAAGAGTGTGCAAAAAAGACCAAGGATCCTTTTAATGACAATCTGTTTTCAGATAATATGTAACTTGTTCTAACTGGAAGCTTAGTCTTTGTGCAGTGTTGCCCTGCATTTATTGACAAGCTGATGTAAGAAGGTACGAGATACCATCTCATTTGATGCTTTCCTTATTAGTCTGTCTCTGGGGCAGTCATCTCCACTATGGTGTTGATCAAAAAGTAGTTAAATACACTTTAAATGGAGGTATTGTTTCTGTTCGAAGTTGTAGAGGGACTCACTCCTAGAGTGAGTGCACTGGGCATGATGGGCAAGATTTTGGTAGTGGGGTGTCAGTGCAGGGGTGTCCTGTGCCAGATGCAGCTTGGGTCGATTTTGCATTAAACCCCCTTTTTGTTAGAATACTTACATTAATTGCTGTAGGACAGCCCTGAAACTTTCGAAGGAAACAGATACTTGGGATTTTTTCTCTTTCCTTCAGCTCCCTCTGGCAGAGAAAGCCCCGAATTACAACTGCTTTACTTAGGACTATTGCAGAAAAGGGCTTGTCCTGGCTCAGTTATCACGGTTGCTTGGTGTTCTCTATGTATGCTTCAAAAAGATATTTTCAGCTGTAGAAAAGTACATTACTGCAGCTGCAGAAGGTGCTGAAATACAGATATCTCTTGGTTTAGCTGACTCTTGCACTGTGTCTTCGTGCATCACAGCTGTGCAATGCTATTTCACCCCAAGGACCTCTACACCACGCACATCTATCAATTTTTTTTTTTTTTTCTCTAATGTAGTCTCTCCTGAGCCCGCTGTGATTCACTAGAGCAGCACAGATGAGAATGATGTGACTGTTTTGCATAGGAGCCTAGAGTTATTTGCAGAATTTAGACCCTTTTTTTTCCTGACCAAATGAGGTGGGTGGAATGAAGTGGTGCAGCTGTGCTGGTGGTGGCTGTCACTGGGCTGAGCCTCCCACCCACCTCTCTGCAGTCTTCTCCTCCTCTGAGCTTCATTGATATCTTTTCAGTTCTGTGTTTCTGGAGGGGGGTTTGCCAGGTGAAGGGATGTGGCCACATGTGCAGCACTATAAAGTAGAAAACTGTCAGGAGTGTGTGGAGTGCTGGTAAAATGACCCGTAGAAGCTTCTACATGGGCATTGGTGAAAGCACTGAACTTTGCCTTTGAATAGGAGCCAGATGTCTGAAGTTTTATGAAATAAAGGTTTATAATCAGAAGACTTTAAACTATTTGATTTAAATAGCTCATAGTTTTTAAAAATGCAAGTAAGATTGCCATTCTTTCATAGGTCTTTCTAAAATCAGCTTGTACTTTTCTTGCTATGTATAATTATTTAATGCAAAGCAGCATGTCCTCATTTGATCCTAAATTATCCAGATTGCCACTAAATAGGGGTATTGCAATTGCAGAGTTCTTCCAATCTGCTAAGTGAATGTCTTAAAACTTTAAATCTGCTTTTGGAAATGAATTAATAGCTCATATATTTGCCCACCATAACAAATTTGAAATAGCTAACTGGCATCTTTCAAAGCTTTGCCTAGGAAATGTGGAATTTTCTTTAAATTTATGTTCTCAAAGCTGCTAAAGATGAAAGTAGTTTGTAATTTTCTGTCTGTAATGTAATTATTACACAGGAGTTTTGACATTTAGTGATTTAGAAGTAGAACATAGTGGTGTATTTCAGAGAAATGGAACTCGTTCATATGGAGACTTGTTTTTGTGATCGTGTTTTTTTGTCTTCTGGAAAAATCTAAATGTAAGCAAGGTATGCATTTTGAAAGTTTCATGTGTTTTTTGAATGTTGATGACCACTAAGATGGGGCTAATTCTGTGGCATGAACACACTCATTGATTGTACGCCCTCCCTGCACCCCATTCAGCTTGATGTGAAGGGCTGTGGCCTTGGGTCCTTTGCATAACAACACTCAACAGTGGAAACTTGCAGAAAACCTCTTTTTGCCATAAGGCGATTAGATATTTTCTGGAGAGGTAGTACCAACTCTGCTGAAATCTTGCAATTAAAGCTGTTCCACACATTTAGGACTGTGATGGTGGTTACAAGTGTCCTTGAGGTGTGCAATCATCATTGAGCTGCAAACATGCATTTTCAGCGTCTTTGCTCATGGCTGCCTCCCAAGTGAAAGAACCAGTGAAAACTACCAATTTTTGTCAGTTGTCATTGCTGCTGTTGGGTATGGAAGTGCATTAAAACAAGAGACCTCGTTACTCGATTTTCCTTTTAGGAGCAGGTAGTGTGGAGGTTGTCGCTGGCTTGGTTTTCTGAGGAAGGGAGAATCCTGAGCAAACAAATCAGGGAGTTACCCCATGTTGTCTTTTGAGAAGGGCTCTTTGGACTACACCTACTTTTGACAAATGGGAGGAGTTGATTCCTGATTGCCACTGGCTCTTGGGGAGTGGGGGGGGTTGGGAAATCAAGAAATTGAAAATTTTGTACAAGACTCTCTTTTCCCCGCGCTGCCTGTTCAGCTGTTCTAGCTTTGGTACTAATTCCACCTGTTCTTGTTCATTTGAAATGATCTGTGGTCTTGAAACTCTTTTTCTAGTGTAGAGTAATTATACTTTTTTTTTTTTTCTCTCACTCAATGTGAGAAATTAACACTAGTGATAAACAATTAACATTAGTGACAAATTTGAAATTGAACTTTTTGCTGCTTAAGACTTTCATGTGTCCCTGCGTGAAGGCAAGCTGAACTTTAAGGTCAAATTGCTATTTCATAGAAGTTTGCATCTAATATGCTTCAGAGTATCTGATGGCAAGTAATTAAATTGATTGCATCTGGGTGTCTCTTTTGTGACTCCTTGAAGGAATCTGGCCAGCTGCAGTGCAGTGGCCATGGGCAGCAATGTGCAGCAGCTTCACATTTCCTGGAAGATGCATGCCTGCAGTTTTTATGGTTCCCAGCTTGCACACAATGATTTCTGACAACCTGAACTTGAAGCATCAGCATCTTTCTTGAAACCTTTTCAATCTTATTCTCTGTCAGTCTTCCTGAGGGATTCTGGTCGTTGGATAAAGGTGTCAGGAGTGTCCACAGTGGAGATTTTGTGGATTGTGGATTGGAGACATCAGAGGTGACAATGCAGTAGGAATTCCTGTGCTCGGGAAAAGTTTGTATTTTTGGCTTTTAATGAAACTGAGTCATTACAGAAGCACACAAGAGCAGTGATCAAGGGCTTTGTTCTTTTCTCCCCATGCCTGTTCTTCTGCTCTTTTCATCAGGGACACTTTCTGTAGGAGTGCAGGACCCCAAAAACACACTCCAGTGGGTAAAGATAGTCAGGTTTAGAGAATGCAAGAGGACTAACTGATTCCTTGTAAATAATGCAAGAATGAAAGAAAAAGCCTACAAACTTTAAGTATATTTCCAAAAAACTTTACCCAACATATGACTCCTGTAGTTTGCTGTTTGTGGTGCAGGAAATACTGAAGTTGTTCATGGCTGGTGCTCAGTCCTGGCTTCTGTTCCATCACTAAATTGTTTAATATATTTGCAGCATTTGAGTCTGATGCATAAATGTGTTTAGGCATACTTTACTGAAATAAATTGAGCAGCCAACAGACTATAACAGCTGTGGAGAAGTTGTTTAGAAATAAATTCTTTGTAGTTCAGTTTGACCTAATAAAAATAACCGTTGCTTCAGACAATTATCTTCAGCAGGGTCAGTCTGGCTGCTGTGACTGTGCATTCACGTTTCTGTGTTGATTTATTAAATATAATCACCTGGGGAAGATGAGCCAAGTCTTCTGAATAAATTGGTGCTAATTCAAAAGCATTTCTTAGTGGTGTGTTGTCAGTAAAGTACATGGACTTAGATGAAAAATTGGAAACCTTCATTAGCTCACTTTGGTTTTACCTCCTACTAAGTGTTTCAAGACCTTATTTTACCTAATAACTTCTACATAACAGTAATTTACCCAAGCAAAGCTGATTTTTTTTTCATATTATAACCTGTAGCTTGTAATTAAGTTTACAGTGCATTTTGACAAGTCTTACCTCAATTTTAGAAAAATCTCTCTTCAAGAATACACACAAGAAAATGCAAGACATCCATAAGTGGCATAAAATAAAACCCACTTTCATGGTAAGAAACACACACTTCAGAGTATTCGAGAAGTTTCTGAGACTCTGTGTAGTTACCAAATATACCTGAGACAGGCTTTAATATTTTAATAAATTAATGCTTCCAAATACTTAAAGTGTGAATACTGCAGGGACTGAGTTTATGCATTTCTTGTCTCCCTATTCCTGCAAGTTTTTGGGAACCTGACTTAAGATTGAAGCAAAATTATTTTACCTAAATAGTTTTAAAAATAGTTGATGGTGACCTTATAGGAAGTGGCAGGAGTTTTTTGAATGCCTGCTGTTGCTGAATAATTTCAGAAGTTTCAAACTTAGACTATCAGATTTTTTTTTTTTCATTTATGAATGATGCAAAGACCAGGGTTATGGACATTTGAGGAATGTGTGAAATGGAGAAACTAATTTCTCAATATGACTCCTTCTCAGCCTCTTTGGTTTGTTGAAGAGCATGTACTTACTTTGGTAGTCTCAAAATCATGTGAGAATTTGAATCTCTCGTATCTGAGGTTTCTGGAAGGGAAGGGGAAGTGGCTGTGTCAGATGCAGGGTAATGTGTATTTGTCAAATATACATAGAAATAATGTATTTCTATATAAATAGTTTGTGTATGTATGTGTATATATATATACACACACACCATATATACAATCCCATATATATAGTATGCATATGTATATATATGTATAATAATTTTCACTGAAATGATGCGTCCTAAAATGTTACTGCAGCAATTTCCTCTTTTTTCCAGGAAAAAATGCTGAGTGAGTGGATAGAAAACTGTCGCACTTCTTGCTAAACACATAAGACATGCCCTGACTGCTTAACTGAATATTTAAAATTTAGGGATTTCTTTTTCCCCATTTGAGAAATGGCCCTGCATATTGCTATAGAGACAGGAACCTGCACTGCTCACAGCATTTTGACAGCAGGAGGGGTTGGCTGCAAACCCAGTTTATCTCACTTCTTTATGCTTTATGATTTATGATTGTTTCTTGTTCCATGAGCAGTCAGCCCAGTTTAAAAGAATTAAATATGTTTGATAGTAACTACTTTGTGAGCATCTCTGATCCATTTATGAGGTCACGTGCATCTTGATGTCTACAGTACAACTGCTTCTAAAAGCTGCTGTAACTTATATCTCGTGTCTGAGGGCTTTTTTACCCCCAGTTATAAAGAAAATTTGAGACAGCATAACAGGTAGCAAGTCAAAGTAGAGTAATTGTCAGAACTGTCTTTAGCAGTTTTAAAGCTAATTCCTTAATGAAATAAAAAAAAAAATATTGAAAGACTGTTTCTTAGTAAGATAGATCTTTGATGTTTCTAGAAAAGTTGCCATTTCAGTAAAAGCATTGCCAGGTGCATATTGCCAATCTTTTTATGTGTTTCAGTATCTGGGGAATGTTACTGTGAGAGGACTGCAAATGTGACTGCAGTGGTTTCCTTTGGATTCCTCCTTAGGCAGAGATTTGTTTTCCCTTCATATGAATTTCAGTGTGAGTATTTTGATGATATATGGTCAAAGAAATTGTATTAATTAACTGACTCATATATAGGGCAGTACTGTCAACACCATCTTTTAATTATTCTCTTCCAGTAATTGGAACAGCTGCAGTTTAATAGACTGGAAAGCCAGAGGTAGAGGCATGAGAAGCACCCATGTGAAGTGGAAAGAGCTGAATAAGGAAGCCAATTAAATTATCACGCAGTGAGTTTTTTAGGGAACCTGTAGAGAAATGTTATACATCCTTATTTGCTCCTCTTCCACAAGTTTCTAGACTTGTGGCTTTGCAGCCATATTTAAATTGCTGAAATGATTTTTATATTGAAATGATTATTGCATTTGAGCTCCATGGCTTTGGGAATATTTTACTGGATTTTGGGGGTTCTGCTTTATTTTCTTCTGTATCAAAACAGTCTTGGGTAGTGTACGATGCATCAGCTGAGCAGGCTGGTGGTTTGAAGATATAGAAAAGATGAGAGCAATTCCTCCCAATGTGAAACTGATTTTCTGCCTTCAGTTTGAAGCGAGCTCTGCTAGTGCTAATATAATAAAACAGGGATTTTATTGTATAACAAATGTGCATTTTAAAATGGAAACATGCTTTTGTATCAATGAATTTTTAGAACACAGGTGTGGGGGAAAAGAATCTCAGAAGTTTGAATGTGTTTACTGGTCTTACCACTACCATTTTAAGATATTTTTCTTGCTGTTGAGCCTGGCATCTTTTCTTATATAAACACTGTATCAGTAGGACATAGTCTGTGACACAAATATTTAGACCTTTCTGTTGTCTACATTTCTAGATGAAAATGGGAGATGTACATCATACTGTCACTGTAGCTTTGACTGTTTTTTTTCTGTGAAGCTTAAGTCTGAGGTTCTGGAAGTGAGAAGACTTTTCAGGTCATGCTAGAAAGGGTTTGGAAGACTTGAGAAAGTTCTGATAAAGCATAACCCTACTTTTCACCTAGTGCTTTCAGTTCCTCTGACACTTAAGAGATGAATAAAAGGAGAGAGATAAGTAGCCAATTAAAGTGGAACAACAATTTTTTTAACTGCAGCAAATCACTTGACTGAGCAAGTATTTTTTTCAGTTTTGTTTTTAACAGTTTAAGAACTGAGGAAAAAAAGTTGAATTCATTATCTGTGCAAACTGATGAAAATCCAGAGGCATGTCTAGAAGTTGACTTTTATTCTGCTTAGTTTTCATACAAAAATTCAAGTGGCATTCGAAGGCTAAGAATAAATACTTTCAGACTAGTACAGTTTTATGTTGCCTGGGCTCTGATACAGCTTTCTGCCTGTGCCTTTTTCCTCTTTCTGAACAACAGTGAAGGGAAGTCTTATGGGAAATGCAGAGATGGTTTAAAGGTTTTGTTGGAAGTACAGATGCCCCAGAAATGTGAACACAGTGGGCTGTAAGAGGACGAGGACGTGTTGACAGTTGGTATGTGCGACACAACATGGTAGCAGCTTAGCATTCAAGTTGCACAAAGGAGGGAAGAAGATATCCCCAGAAAAGGAAGAGAGTCACAAGGGACGTGGTTTTACCTGCAGCAGGAAGCTGCTGTTGCTGCTCTGAAGATCAGGGAGAGCTTGCAGAAGAAAAGATGCTGTGTTCAGTGCCCTGGCAAGGGGGGCTCTGTGTGCGACTTGGTCATGTGCTTGCTGAGTGTGGTGCTGTGTGCCTGCTCTTCTCTTTTGGGGCCAAATTTTACTTGTTGGTCAACAGTAAAGCGGGATGTAGGTGCGGGGATGGAGGAAGAGGGTTAGGAAACGCTTTCCTCTCTTAACACAAGCAGTTCTCAGTGTTTCTTCTCTTTGTGGGATCAGAGCTGCACTGCTGTTCGGCCCCAGTCAGTAGCTTCTGGCCTTGCTTAATATCTCAGGTCTGTAAAATGGCATGTTGGGATCTTGCCTTTGGTGGCATTATTTACTTTTTTTCTTCTTGTACCACCTGTTCCTCTCCTTTATGGCTAAGTTTTGTGCAGAAGTTCTTGATCCTCTCTCAGTTACTTCGTCTGTGCTCAGTGCATCTCTGGAAACATGAGCATGGAAATAGTTGCTTAAAACCCAGACAGTTTCTTATCTTTTGTACACAGAATAAAGGATGTGTGGGAGACTTGGATAATAAGTAGAATATAACTTTAAGCAAGTTATAAATAGTAGATGCTTTTAATTTTGAATGTGAACTTGCTCGTGAGAAAATTACAGAAAACAAGCCCCTTGAATGGTCCCAAAATGATGTTTAATCTGTGCAGTTATCATGGGATTTTCAGCATTTAGGGGTTTTAAACTTAAAGCACATCTCCAGTTTTTGTGCCGAGTTGGTGTGTTTTCAGAGCACTTGTCTGGGAATAGCTGTTTTCTCAGCAAGGAGGATTTTGCACAGAGCTGTAATGCTGCTTTTGGCCCTCAGAACTAATTCATTTGAGGATGAGTGGCAAAGCTATGTAATATGAGAACAGAAAATGTATATTCAGTGGGTGCAATGCACTCCAGGAGATCAGATTATTTTTCCCATATTCTAAAATGTGCAACTAAACTCTTATTTTGAAGTCTTAATTAAAATATCAGAATTATATACTGTGATTTTCTGTTGTCTTAGGAATAGTTTATGTAAAGCATAATAGTATTTTCCTTGTGAATATGCAACCAATCTGTGACTATCAGGAAGAAAATGGGATTTGATTTATGTTTTTTCTCCTTATGTGCAGATAGGTGATTCATTTCTCACATGGTTGCTCTTTAGCAACTGACAAGCATTTCCCTATTTTTAGAGTACCTGGCACTTCTGCTTTCTTCAGTTCTGGATTTTATACATGGGCTGTTTGGTGGAGTAGTTTGTGCTGGACTTTGGGAGGGGATTTAGTTGGCAGTGCTTGGGATTACTGTACTTACAAAAAAATGTTTACTGTTACTGTTTTTTCTGCAAAGGTTTTATTTATGTTGCTTGTAGAGTAAGTGGAAAAATAAGTGGGACCAGAAGCACAGAAAGGAGAGCAGGTATTTGAGGACTCATGTTGCCCTCTAGGGTGAATGATCTTGTTGGGGTTAAAAGTGAGAAATAACTCTGATTTCTGTGCCTGTATGGATTGACTTAAATGTCAGTCAATGCTTGGGAATGACTTTGTGGCTTGAGCTGGATTTGATTTTACTGATCAAAAGGGTATTTCAGGAGTTACTTCTGAAAAAGGGGTCCATTGATTGTCGTTAGCCTCATTCTTTTTTTTTATATTAGTAAGGCTTCTCTTAATAAATAAAACATGTGAAGATCTCCCTGGGGGTGGCAGAGCAGTGAGACAGAGATTTTACAAGCAGTTACCAGTTGGTTGCACTGGCTGCACTTGGTGTGAGGGAGGAACTGCATTTGCTTTTTGTATTTTAAGGCACTTTCTGTATAATGTTGAATGTAAAAGCAAAGTTGAGTGTATGAATGCAAATTCATGATTTTTTTTTTACTTTGTGATTATAATAGCTGCTATCTAACATCTTTCAGCCTGATTTCTAGGCCTCCAGTGCAGAGCTGGCACAGTGTAGTAGTCTGGTGTTGTGTTTGAGAGAGACTGGACACAGTATTGACCATGTGTGTAGCCAAGCGTGCCTGTTGGCGTGTAAATACTTGAATTCTTCTGCTAAAGTTATGACTGTGCTAAAACTGCACGGATGTTTTTGCAGGACTGGTGTTGGTTAATAGCCACAGCATATAAACACTGTTGTCATACACAGTGGTGTCTGTTTGGCATCCCAGTAGCAATTCCTGTGAAATTTGTTGCCTGGGTTAATGCTGCTCATTTGTAATTTAGAACTTCAGAGAAGTGGGAGAGGGGCCTTCAATTGTTTGTCCAAGGGTGCATCTGGCTTTGAGTGAGGTTGTCCTGGGTTATTTTAGTTCCTTGCCTTTAGTTTTGCCCAAAACAATTTTGGGCAAACATTTTCAATAATGGTGATCAGGAGCAGCAATTATTCCTTGGTGATTTCATCCCAAAATTGAACTTAACATTGTATGTTTCACTGTTACAAAAAACCTATCAGAGTGTTGTTAAATGTTACTAGAATGAATAAATTTTTAGAAATTTATAGAAATAGCTCCTGGTTCAATTCTTTATTGCTAAGTAGCGTGACAGGGTGTTGGCTTTTTAATGAGAGGACTAAGCTGTCCTGATGAATAGAAAAATTGTCATGCTGTACAGAGACTGTTCTGAAATCTGTAGGCTAAATATTCTTAGTGTTGATTTGGTCTGCTGTGGCAATACATTAGAGGTGATGTATTTTTTTCCTGTAAGGTAATCAATATAGCTAAATTTCTGCCTTCTTTTCCCTAGAAACCTGCTCTGCTTCTGCATAAGATGTTATTAAATTCCCCATTCCCTTTTTAATAGTTTGCCTTCCCTGCTCCCTGCTGTCGTCAGCCCCGGGAGGTCACCAGGCAGAGCCCTGAGTTGCGGAGTGGTCCCTGATGGGGACCTGCGTGACCATCTGCTTCGTCAGTTCTGGAGGCAATTTGGGAGCTGCTGGGGGGGGGGGAGCGTTGAGAATTAGATTGTTGATAGCGTTCCTACAAAGACTGCTATTAACAGCCTGCTAGTCTCTGCTTCTCTACTGCAGAAGACAGAGTGATATTCGCGTTCCCATATCGTGTTGTAAAATGCATGAGATTTTGCTCTTCCTCCTTGGAAATGAGAATAGGAAAATGAGAGCATCCTGAACCAGAAGCTATTAGAAGAGCATGCAGAAACCTGCAGCGATTTCTGCTTTATTTTGTCTTCCTAGCTATGGATTAGAAGGACTGATTTTTGCAATGGGCTTTTTCCATAATGGCATTCTTGTATTGTTTGGTCAGAGCTTGCACAGGAGGAAAACAAGCTGCTGAATTTAGTCACTGATCTCTATTAGCCGTGGCCTAAGGCTATGCTGAGATTTATATCCCATTTGTATTGTTGCAGCTCAAAAGAAGAATGTTCAGAGGATGACAAGTGTATTCTGAGTAGGTATGTTGTTTCATTTTCATATGAAACCCATTTTTTTTTTCTGCTTCCATTGGTCAGAAATGAGGTTAATAGGAAGAGAATATAGTACAGTGCTGCAGTGTCCCTGTTAAGGTAGGACAATAGCATCAGAAACAGTTCTTTAAAAATTAGCTGCTTTTATTAAATAAAGCTGCATTATGCTGGTGTGCAGAGTGCAGTCTTTTTTTTCTTAACATATACTGCAGTCAGTGCTTCTCTAACGAGGTGGCACTATTGTTGAGTTAGAAGGATAGAATCCTCATATTGCTTTAGGGGACAGCAGGATTTAAAAGGAGATGCCTTACAGCCCTGTTTTACAGATTGGAAGCATCGGTTTAAGGGCATTGGCAGAATCATTTCCTTGTTCTTAGCAGCAGCCACTGCTGTGTCAGTAGTGTGTGGAATGGAAGTCCTAGTTGGTAGTCTGTTATGGAAACGCTGTTTACTGTTATTGTAGTACCGTGGTGACAACATGCCATTGAAATGGAAAACGAGCTCTCCTGCTATCTGGAAATTCCCAGTTCCTGTGCTTAAAACATCCAGGTCATCGCCACTTTCTCCAGCATACATGTAAGTGAGAGAAATGAGGATAATAAGGTGGGAATTCTTTTCGTGAGACTACCCTGTGGCAAAATACCCTGTGACATATTAAATGACATTGGCACTCAGAATTTTATCTTGTTTGCTATGTAGACCCCCCCTCCCCGATTTTATCCTGGATGTTTCATGATGGATGTTGTGTCAAGTCTTTCCCTTTTTGTTGAAATGTAGAGGTATTGTGCAGATTAAGCCCTATTCATAATGATATTGTGTATGTTCATTTGAAAAGTTTGTGGTGGTATTAATTTGTAGAGCTGATCTTGAATTGACAAGTTAAGCTTTGAGTCTGGCAGGCTTTCTTTATAGTGTATATGTGAACATTTCCTCCTCCTGACTATTTCATTTGGAAATTGAGCTTGAAATCACCTGCTGTATTGTACTGCACTTTTGTTCGTGTGAGTTCTTGTAGAGATGAAATCATCCTGCTTTGGTCTTGTTTTATTCTTTAAAGTCTTAGCCTTAATAGAAATTGAATGTCTTCATAAAAAGTTACAATAAAAGCTTAAAACATAAATTTGAATCATTCATATCTGAATACTTACATAGTTATACAGGTTGTCAGTGTAAAGTAGCTTCACAATATGCCTTTGTCTTGTTAAATCCTGATGCAGCTTTTGTTCACCTTTTGTTGCTGTGAGTTCTATGTAAGCATATACAGGTGGCTTTTTTTTCCTTCTCTGAAATAAAACTACTAAGCACAGGGCACTGAATTCCTTCTGCCTTTATTTAAGGAAGCAGCTCTCCCAAAAGGAGGGAGAGTTGCTTTAAAATGCACAGGTAGCAGTGTAGGTGACTTTTCTATCTGGAAATTGCTGTAAAGGCTGCTACTTTCCATAGTATTCCAGCCTAATACCTACAATATTAGTGCTTTTAAGCTTGTATTGTCTGCTTGTGGACAGGCTTTTGCTTCGGCTACAGTAGGTACATGCTGTAAGAGAGAGGTGCACAGGTCCTCTAAATGTCTTTTTTTTGTTGTTGCTGAGCATGGCATTGTTACCGGTGGGGCTGAAAGAATCCAGCGCCATGTGCATGGTCACTATTGTTCTCAGGCAGAAAGGCTGAGGGAACAAACCTGGCTGTACAAAACCTCTGCTGGGCACGCTCACATTTAAGATTAATTAATCTTACAACAAGATGTGGATGTGCTTCAGTCTTTTTACGGAAAGCATCAAATATACTTAAAGCTACCTAAAGAGAAGCTATTTCCAATAAATTGCTACCTATTCTGGGTTGTTAAAAAACATGACTTAAATATAAGGAAAGGATCATGATGATAAGAGTTGTGAGGCATTTGAACCAGTTTCAGGGAAACAGTGTTGTTAGTGTTTCATCTTATGCTGTTGTTTTTAAACTGTGGTAGTCTTAAATGCAGTGAAAATCAGAACTAGCCCAGTCTGATCTCTGTGCTGCTGAAACGGAGCATTTCTTTTGTGCGTCGCCTTTAAAGTGCTAATCTTAGCCCTGAGAATGCTCCAGCCTTTGTGATGGGGATCGTGTGGCTGATTATCTCAGTGTGTTGAAAGTATGAACAGGTTTAGTGATCGTGTTTAAACTATATGATGCTGAGCTTATCTGGAGCATGAGAAATATGTGATCAGCAGCCTTAATCATCTCTTGATAATGAGTCAATGTATCTCAATGTTTATGAAGACATTTCTTTACTGGCACACAGACCTGACATTAGGAGGACTCGTATATCTAACGTTAAAATTATTAATATATTTTATTATAAAGAATGAGAAACATTACAAAATGGCACCTATTTGATTAGGCAATATAAATCAACTAATTAAAAATCCCTTGTAATTTAGATTGACCAGTAAAGTAGGCGATGGGGTTAATTACCTTCATTGCAGAGATAACAGTAAATTTGCTACTGTTTTATATAATCTGATGTTTTTCACATTCATATTTTTAAGTTTTCTCTTGTAAGTAGTACTCTGTGCACTGGCAAAGGGCTTGTGCTTTGGGTAAAGGGTTGAGAAATAAGTGGTGTGTGAAATGGAACACGTATTGATGTGAAATAAATGGCCATAAAACTCTAGAATTCACAGATTAACACTTCGATATTAGATATTTTGGATCTAGGGTATACAAAGCTATGGTTGCGCTTTTAATCCCTTTAATACTTGACATCTCAATCTTACAAAATAGGGGGTTTAGTGTAGTTTGGAATGCAAAGTAGGAAGGTCTTAAAAGTGATTTTTTTCTTGTATTTAAAATGAAATTCCAGTTTTACAGGTTCCTCTTGTAAAGTTGACCTTAGCTTTAAAAGCTTCACCCTGCTTGTGATTTATAAGCAATTTATCTAGAGATTAAACTGATGATCAGGACACATAGATTTTATTTGATTTTTTTTGGTCTGTGTACCCAATAGCTGAATTCTGCCTCAGTTTCCCTGCCTCAAAATGCTGAGACTTGTGGTTATGAGCAGGTTTGGCTTCTTGGATGAAGCACCTATGTACAAAGTGCCACTGCAAAATGTTCACTGCCCTGCAGCTGTGCAGGCTTAGCTCAGTCTCTGCTTGGGAAGTTTGTGGTAGTTGCTGATGGGGGAAAATGAGTGTGAGGAGCTCGTCTCAGAGAGTTCTGTGCTGTGGGGAACTTGTGGCTGGGTAGTACCTGAAATGAAGGACCTGCAGACGTTGAGGTGTGATGGGTTTGTAGGTGAGGACGTGGGTCTGTCACTGGGAAGTCTGCTTGGCTTGCAGGATCTGGTACCCCTTTCCTGGCAATGGGAAGGAGCAGCAGGGACTTGCTGCCTCTTGGCTTCTGGATTTGTCTACCACCAGTTATTTATTAGGGATATTTTCAGGACATCCTGACTGCAAGAGGTAACTCTTCACATTATACAGAGGGCGAAGGGTCCTGCTGATGGGGAATGCACACATTCCCTGTCTTCTGGTGAAAATGATTCAGAGTAGCTTGAACTTCCCCCCAAGCTGGAGAGATCCAGTGACATTGCATAGGGAAAATTAGGCACTGTTAGAATTGGAACACTGGCATGTGCCAATATATGTAGGTGTAGTGCAGCTGGCTTAGTGCACGAGTTAGGAATGTGCAGCTGTGGGTACATGCACACGCCTTTGTCAAGCTGCATTTTCTTTCATGGCACTTATTTTGCTGGGATTTAGAATATAGATGCCTTTTGTCAAACATTGTGAAAGCTGTTACAGCAAGTTTATGCACCACTAGTCAAATCATATTCGTATTTGTGGTTGTGTTGACTATGTGGAGAGAGACCCAGGTGACTTCATATATTATGTGGACAGTTTCAGCAAGAGAATAAGAGGAAAGGAGAAAGTCAGTAACACAGAGAGTAAATAACATTTGAAAAAGTGCTGTTCCATGGCATCATAGCTGTTATTTAAAATGACTGCCAAATGTTAAAAACAAAAAAACAACAGTGACGGACATCAGCAGAGGTTAAGAATTAAAGCACTACTACAGTGAGGGTGAGGAACAGTTCTGAACTGTATTTAACAGCTTTGAGGCATAAAGAAACATGAGTCTCAATTATTGTTTGTGGGGCACGGCATCTCATACATTAAGAACTAAGAGAATTCTTTCTTATTCACACCAGTAATGTCATTTTAAAAAAAAAAAAAAATTGTGCACATCTTCCATTAATACAAATGGAAGAGATGTTTGTGGAAAATCGGGAGATTAAAGTGCTATAATGAATATCTACAAAGAATTTAATAATGCAAAGGTGCTATTTGCAAAAACACTTTACAGAGGATTGTTCTATTAAGGTTGTGCCATGCAAGAATATTCTTAGCTGCTTTTTAGAAAGTTGAATGTTCAGTTAAGTGGTTTTAGTCACCTGCATGCCAGTTTTAAACATAAGTAAAAAAAAAAAATTCTTAATTCCGAATAAACCGTTTGTAATCTTAGTGATTTCTATCCTTTCACATGGAATAGTATGTTGATATTAAATGGGAACTATCCTTTGTATGTGTTTTCATAAATAACTGACTAATGTTAGGAGAAATAAACAGACGTGGTATTCCAAATACATTGCTATCAAAGGGTTTGCAACACAGTCTGTCTATCCTGAGTCACGTGGTTATGAAATTTGTCTGATAGGAAATGCTTTGCTCTAATGGAAATCAGTTACTGTGCAGAAAAGTAGAATAAATTCTTAATACTCTGGAGTAAGCAGCATTAGTTTTAGCTGCTTATATTGGTTATATAGGTTAATGCTTTTGTGTCTTCTTCCCACTATCTGATTTGCTCTGCAATGAGCTCTTTGAATTTATGCTATACAGTGATATATACTTACATTGGAAAAGGTGTGTGTGCATAATTCATCAGACCACTCGTAATTAGTTCTCTGTGGTGAGAGACACACACCCTATGTGTGTCTGCTGCCTTCAATGGTCGTTTTTAGTAAATGAACCCTTTCGTTGGGCTCCTGAGCATCTGACAGACTACATGATATTCACACTCACCTGTCTTTGGCAACATTTCCACTTTATGACACTGCTTCCTAGATATTTCAAATTTCAACATGTTGAAAGTCAATATGCAGCTCACCTCAAATATTTTTTAAACTGATCTGACAATAGATGCAAGCAGCTGAATTGGATGAGTGGGGAGTAGAAGGGGCTTGTACCTTACTAGTAGGAGACTGCTTTTAATCCTAGAAATTTTGCGTATAGAGTTCTCCTTTGTGCCTGTTGATCTTTCTTCTGCTCTTTATGTAATAGGTATTTCGATAGGCTATTCTAAGTTTGAAATGTGACATTTCATTGCTGTAATAAATGGATAAAAATGAGAAAAAAACCTCTAACTTGTTTGTCATGAAGTCTCCCAGGGCTACTATTTTTTCTGGGGAGACCTTATAGGGGATGATGTGGCTTACAGGTCCCCAGAATTACACACTTCTCCATATACAGCAGGATGTTGCAATATTGACATTGTGTTGTGACATAGTAAAGCATCTTTATTGAATTATCTAGAATATGTTACTCAGCCTGTTCTGCCAGCATGTCAGTTCTGCCAGTTTGTTATTTTTGCCATTATTTCTTTGTTACTGTGAAAAAATCTTGTTCTCCAGTCACATTCTACTCATTGACTTTTCTAGTGTTAAGTGGTATTTTCTGTTGATATTTGGATGGGGCTACGTATGGATTTTCAAAAAGTGTTTAGTGAGTATTTGGATTTTAAAATAATAGTTGCTTGTTCTAAATGGTAGTAATGGGAATTGTGGTGTAATAATGTGTAGCTACCACATTAAAGTGGAAGTGCACATCTATGTTATTGCTGAAATATTTTGTCCAGCAGTGACTAAGATTGTATCAATGTCTAAATTGCAAAAATGTGGTTTTTTTGTGGGATGAGCAAGTCACATGCCCCTCTTAGCTGGCATGCATAAGATCTAAATGCTTTATCATATAGGGGAAAAATATTTTACAATTGAAAGTAATCAGTGCCCCTCTACATCCTCTCCGGCAGACGGCAATAAAGGAGTGCTAAAACATCTGTGAGAGGTGAGAGAGCAAGAGGAATGGTAGAAAAGAACCCAATCCCTAATGTCAGAATCTTACTGACTTTCAAGGTATCAGAATTATTCTGACCAATATATAGAGAAAAAACCTCCAACACTCTTGAAAGGAGTAGCTCACAATTCGGTTACAGGAATACAGTGGGATATATATTCTGTGACCAAATATTGAACGTGAAGGTGCCTCCTTAGACTTGTATTTGTCTCTAAGGAGCCATTCTGTTAACTTACTAATTTCTGTGTGTGAAAACTAAGGACACATGAGGTACAACTGAATCTGCTGGTGTGTGCAGAATGGCTTTTGTAAGTGTTTTGTAATACACAGGAAATATTAAGCTACCTAGTCAAAATTCTTATTTAACTTTTGAGCACTTAAGACCAAATATAAAGAGGAGAAAATAGGTGCAGTGTTAGTCCAGCCTAGACTGTGAAACCTCTGACTGTTCTATTTTACCTTTTTCAACATTAAAGGAATAAAATAGTTCTCTTTCTGTAGAAAAGCTACAAAATGTGTATTTCCTTTGCTTTTTCTGTTTCTAATAGTAGGAATCAATAGCCAAACACCAACTTTGGCAAAAAGTCATTAGAGAACTGTTTCTAATTTAGCATCATTAAACAATGTGAGTCTGCAAATTTAAGCTACGAATGGCTCAATGAATGCAAACCCTTTGTCAAACAGATAAATGTGGATGTGATACTAAGGCTCCCAGAGAGATTAAATGCTGTTAGGAACAAAAGCTTTATAGCACTGACTGAGCCAAATATTGCTTTGTTTCTGTGGAAAACAAATTTGAATTAACCAGCGGGCTGTAATTATGCTGCAAACAGCTTGAGACCTCTGATTGTTTAGTTCTTTAAGAAGGAATTTTGAAGAGAATATTTTCTGTGTGCATATTCTTGGGAAATCATATCAAAACAGTTGATGATGTTACTCAGTCCTCTTCTACTGGCTTTGTGGCAACTGATCTCCTGCTGGCTTTGGTCACAATGTGGCCTTACTAGAAAGCGATACAAAAAGGTGTCAGTGATGTTGGGAGTATCTTTGTTTCTATGTTCTCCTACTTCTCATTGCCATCCGCTGCTGCTGGGAACAGTGACAAGTCTTCAATGAGCTGAGTGTTTGTAGTAACTCTCATCATTCCTGTTGATGTGGGCTTGTGTGCTTGGACGCAATAAAAAAAAAAACGAAATGGGAAAAAAACAGAAAGGAAAGGTTAAGGCTTGACATTTAAGTACTAGTCTCCAAAACTTTGCTTCTAGAAATAGCTTCAGTTGGTTACCTGGAGCCTGACTGTGGTTGAGCACGTGTCAGTGTCCCTGTCCTTCAAGTGAGGTTGTGTTTGTTGTTCCCTTGTAGCCTTGCTGCCTTTGGTGGTGGTGCTGGCAGAGCTGCTCAGGCTGCGTTGCTTCTGTACTGACTTTCCCTTCACCTTCTCCAGCTGGTCACTGCAATGAGCACCTTGTGCTGTGACTGTGTCAGAGCAGCAGGTAAAGCTGCTGCACTGCCTGCCTCTGCCCATCAGCGTGTGCCCACAAACCACCTTTGTCCTTCTCTGCTGATTTTGGGGGGTTTGCGAGTCCTATATCCTCATCTCCTGCTTCCCTTGGCCAGAGCCTTGTCAAAGTAAAAACCCACTTCCCACTGCTTTGGTCTATTATATAGAGCCTGTTTTTATGTTCTCCCTTTACAGAACACCCTCAGTTTAGAGGAAAGGTGGAAAATAGGACATCTATTTGCTTTTTAATTTTAAGAAACAGTAAGTTTTACTTTGTGCCTTTCTCCTGGAGCGGAGATTTAGAAAAGCTCAGCATGAAGTTACTAAACAAATGTTTTTAAATGTTCTGCTGTTACTGCTGCCCTTCTAATGTATGAAAAAGATCAGGTGTAAAAAGTGAAATATTGAAATAGAAACATCAGAGCATTGCCCAAGGTGAGCGGTATTCGGCACTAGCTTCCATAGCTGTTTTAGGAGACTGCATTCACGGTAGTTACAGTGCAATGATAATTTGAGGCAGAAGGTTTGTAAACTTCTGGTTGTGGTGGCCCCTTTCAAGTGAACAGAATTAAATAGCATTTTAAAG
The DNA here is from genome assembly GCA_013397845.1 of Melanocharis versteri. Taxonomy (NCBI): domain Eukaryota; kingdom Metazoa; phylum Chordata; class Aves; order Passeriformes; family Melanocharitidae; genus Melanocharis; species Melanocharis versteri. The sequence continues at coordinate 363,617 of VZTG01000875.1, read as the reverse complement.
AAATTCAGTAGCTTGACAAATACAAAGCGTTTTTAGTTTCAGCGGCAGCCTCAAGTTCATCTAATAAAGATATGGTTTTTAAACTGTCCAGTAAAACCAGGGACATCTGAAGCTGACAGCGTGGGCCAACTGGCCATAGTGATAAAGGAGAAAAAGGCATGATTCCTGCTCCTGATGCACCGTGTGTGTCACAGGGGTGATCCATGCAAACCAATTTCGGTCCTGCCTTCCAGTGTTGTTCTTGTGTTCACCCTACATTTGGCTCTTGGGCAGCAGCGGTGTCGGTTCCTGTGTGCCCCAAAGCAAGAGCTGAAGTTTGAACCTGCTCGTTGCTCCGTGGAGAGGAGTTAACTTGCTATGTCAACCTTCTGGAACAAAAATGACCTTTTCTCTTTCTTTTCTCTGCTGGCTGGAATCATGTATCTATTTTAAAAGATGAAATTACATTTCCTATGGAAACGTTTTTGTAACAAGAAATCATTAGCAGATGATAAAACTGGTTAGTTTTACTGGGTTGCTGATACTATAAAAGAATTAAATTAGAAATTCTTGATAAAAAATAGTAATAAAAAGAAGAGATGTTATTTTAGGGGAGGACAAGTATAAAAGTAACTTCTTTGCCTGAATAAAGGATTTCCTGAAATTGTATGAGTAGAAGATATGGAATGGAAATGTGAAAAACCATGACTGCATAATTTTTTCATCTCCACTATATGAATATTTGAATTTCTTAAAAAATATTATGAGATTTTTTTTAATACAATGCTGCTGTATCAGTTCTGCTTACTGAGCTCTAAGGTGGCCAGGTACTTTGTTGGGGAATTCCTAAATTCATTACTCATGAAGCTGGAACATCTGTTCATAATGGGAAGACAGCAATATAGTCAATAATTGTTTTTTTGGAGACTAAGCTTACTAAAATACTCTTTGCAGATTATGCATACAAAGTAAAAAATTACTCTATTTTTAATAGTAAATGAAAGTTTTGTTGTATTTTACTGGCCTTTTATTTAATAGGTTCACTAGCAAATTACATGCATAGGTGCATGCATGGGATAGCCCTGGAATGTACCAGGGGTTTTTTTTGATAGGTCATAAAATCAAAGATTTGGCTTGCAATAAGAATAACCTAATATGAAATTGAAATCTCTGTCCTTGTTACCTGACAAATACCAGAGTCCTGGCACATGCCAGGGGTGATTGCATCAGAAGCCGTTTTACCAGTGACCAGAACACTCGTGGTCATGGTTCATTGAACAGTAATTTGACAGAGAAAAGAAGGTTATAGCCCTTTCAAAAATGAGCTATTGAGCTTCACCAAATTAAGAACTCACTCTCTGGCCAACATGGCTTTGGCAAAGCTTTTACTGAGTTATGTAAAGACTGGGTTTTAAATAAATTAGAGAACATGCACTCTAAAATATCTGTATCTGTAGGCTGATCTCCTTACTTTGTCTTCAGAGAGTCTCTACAATAGTCTGAGAAACAGCTGAATGGATTACTGATGGAAATGAACAAATCCTTAATAATATTCTTAGTTGCCTTGTTTCTGTTGCATCAGAATGAACTCAACTACTTCTGAAGAAAACATCATAACAGAATATTGGTTTATTTCATTTGTGCCACTAAGCTCTACAAAATGGCAACTCCGTGATTTGAATATTCTAGTTGAGAATAAAATTTGTCACAGTTTTCACAGATCTTTGCTTATCATGGGTCACCTGGATGCCTCTGAACTGTTCTAACAGGTTAATATTTGCTAAGTAGTTTAGAAAGCAATTAGCCCTCGTGAATCATGTTGTAACTCCAGCCGGTTAAATCTGTCAGTATTTGCTGGAAAGTTAAAGCATGTTAATATCCATATAATGAACACTCCATATTTCATCACTACAAAAATATCAGTTAGAAGTACTTGGAGGATTAACTTGAAGTCATGAGAAAAGCACGTTTGGTTACAGCCTCTAGGAAAAAACTGTGCTGTACTTGAAAGAATCAACATGCGGTTAGAAAGAAAATTCTGATTCAACCTACTTTGTGATAGCAACTAATTAACCTCTGGCACCTTTCTCTGAACTGCAAGCCACTGCTTCCCAGAGGTTGCAGAAAGTCAGGCAGCTCCTCTGCCTGCCTCTTGCAGTGTTAATATTCATTTCACATTCAACTCAAACATTCCCTTTTTCTTACCGCTATGATGTTCAACCCTCTCCAGACAAAGTGTGTGTGTTGAAGGTGGTTTTAACATCCACATTTAGAGCAGCTTGTTGGGAATTCTCACTATGTGTTACTGTAGTTTTAACTTCTTTTAACTTTTGTTTCCTAACTTTTTTAAACTCTGGTTTAAAATGGTACTGCTGCACTTCTTGTGTAATGATTTCTATTGATCAGAACAATAGGATTCATTAGAAAGTGAATTAGCTTTCTCCTGCGGTAGTATGCTTAATTGTGATATACTGTATTTAAAGTAAAAAAAAAATCAATAAGTTTACATTCATTACTATTGAGTTAATTATAGTGCTTAGTAGACCTATGTTAATAAATGTGAATGATGCCTTTGGTAAGTGTCCAAACAAGACAGATGTACTTACTGTGGTTTTGTTGGGAATTCAGTTGGACATTCAGCGCATTTCCCATCTGTTCTGGGTGTGAATGGCAGAGTTATTTCTGAATCCTGATTTTACAGCCCCTGCAACAGAAGCTCCATTCTGAATACTTTAAGATTTTGTTGCAGAGTATATGATGCAATGCTTGGGTTTTGCTCTTTGTGTATTGCTGTTCACACAGAGCTTAAGCACTGTTGCAGTTTCACTTTGCCTTACAAAGGCAGGTTCTTCCGTGTGAAGATCAATGCTGACCTGCTACAAAGCCAGTGACAAAGGCATAATTTGTGGTCGCTCTGGGAGTGCTCTTTCCCTCTTGGTGAATGTCACAGGGCTGGAATTCAGGGGATCAGCGCCTTATTGCCAGGTCTTATTGCTGACTTGCTTTGGAACTTCTGCCAAGCCCAGCTCCTGAATGTCCCTTTCTGCAGAAGGGAGAGGGTGTTCATCCCTCCCTTAAGCTGTAGGTTAGAAAGGTGGTGTATTTAACAACAACAAAACAAACAAAAATCCCCAAGCCCCCACAAACAAACAAAAAACCCACATCACAATTTTTTTTGGTCATAGTTGTTTAGATATAGGCCCAAACCCATATAGGATTAATATAATCTGCTTGTCTTTTTTCACGTGGAATCATATGCAGCCAAGTTAGTGTTTAAGACTAGAATTGTTACGGTTATATTCTGGTGAATTTTTATAGTGTGGAATTTGCAGTTTTTAATGCCTCTTTCACATGTGCAAGTTTCTGTCCATACATAACAGTAAATGTGGAAGAGAAATAGTGAAAATCTTTTCTGCAGTAGAGCTTCAGGTGGTGAGCTGCTGAGCTTATGTGTGTGGTATAGAGAACTGCTCATTATATATTGAAAATTGGGTAGAGGAAATAACTGCTTATAGCCACACCAGGCATGTCGAATGTCTACTTTTAGGTACTGCAAGTATTTTAAAATGTATTATCCTCTCTGTTGACTGTGCAGTTTTAACAAGGCATTGTGTTCTATAGAGCACAACCTGTAGAGAACAGAGCTATGGGAAGTTGTGTGTCATGTTAAGAAAGATGCTTCCATTATCCCAGCCCTTCTTGGAATAGATGAATCATGGTCAAGGTCTTTGCCTTCATTTGTAAAACTTACAAATTCTGCTGTCTGTCAGGAAGTCAGGTAGCGATGTGGCAAACATGATAAAAAGCCCACTCCAAACAGCCGAGAAGGTTGGTTTACTTGTCTGTTTCTTTTCGTAATCATTTTAAATGATGTGTTCACTTTCTATTTTCTTCCGAGTTCAGAGAAAGTATTTTAAATACTCGTTCATGTAACATCTATCTGATCTGACATTTTGGGAAGATTCTTCAAGAGCAAAGAGTCAGATTCATGCTTGTTGAATCTGTTGTTATTCACACCCACGCTTGCAAGTCTCCCCATATTATTTTATATTTCTTCTTAGAAAGACATGTACAAATTTAGAGACTGGATGTCCTTTGAAATTATGTAAGACTCTTGCCTCCATGCGATTGTATGAAAACTAAAATAAACAAAACCCACCAAACCCAAAACACCCTAGAACTGAGTGAACAAAAGCACTTTGGGTCGTGAGCCAGCAACTGCTTGCTGCTCTGTTGCATGGTTGTATTTGTTGGATGCAGAAATAGTCTGGAGAGCCCTTTTCTAAGGTATACCCTTTAAACTTTGTCCAAATGACTCTGGATTTGTTTTATAAAATAGAGATAATTGTGTTTCAAAAATAGCACAAATCTTGCATGCTGCAGTTCTTCCACATTAGTTTGTTCAGCTGAGAACATTAGAAGTCACAGCTATTTAGATGTACCCTTGTTCCTACAATGTTATGTCTGTGTGCATAAAATATCACTGTTTCAGACCCATGTGCACTGTTGAATGGTGAATTTGTTTTGAATATGTTTTCGTAACTGACCTTTTGTACTCATGGGTTTGAACAAGGCACATCGATGCTGTGAGGGTAATATGTGAGTTTCAGAAAGTGCTCTACGTGGTCTTTGTACCCGAAGAAGGTGGGGGTAAATATTTTTTTAAAAAAGGAAATGATGAATATTATTTTTCTTCCACAAATTCCAAATTTGTCCTTACATAGTGATCATAATCAAAATTGGGGAAAAGGAGGGGGATTTAAGCACATTCTTGTTACTTAAAGTAATTTCTGAAACTAGCTTGGAGGCCAATGTTTTAACCTGCATATTTAAAATCTGGAAAACTTTTTGTATCTGAAATTTGCAGCAATTATGCCCAACAGCTATAAATATTTTTTGGGATATGGAGTCTTGATTAACAATGGAGATGCCCTCTTCTGTGGATTAACACCTTATGTTTGCTAATTAAAATTGTGTACATATTCATTATGCCTCTATACAGGCTCATAGGTAGCACATTAGATCACAGAAATAACAGAAACTAGTTGTCGTTAATATTTCTGTAGAAGAATTTTATTTACATTGTATAATAATTACAGGTTAGCATAGGCTCTCAGATATAACCTAATTTACATGTCAAGATTAAAATAGTAGGCTAATAATACTGCAGTAATTCTTTAACAATTCTACCTAAAATTAGCTCGTCCTGCCTAGATTTGGACGGTAATTGCTTGGAATCAAATCTTAAATTAAAATTATGAAGTGTTTGCCTGCACAGTAGCAAAATACTGGATATCATGTCCTAAAGGAGTTCTAATTTTGTGTTTCTAAAAGCAGGTTAAAGCTGCAGCTTGAAATTCTGTGATGTATATTTTTTATTATGAATAGTCATGTATGAATGAGGTAATGCAAGCTGTAAGAATGAAAATACTTTCTTTAATGTTATACTTAGAGTTTCACTGTTTCACCAGTTTGCCAAGGGAAAGCTAAGATGCTTGATTTCGGAAACCAGATGAAACCTCTACAAGCATCCTACAATACTGGATCGTAGAAATAATGTAGTGTGCAAGTGTCTAAATCAGGGAGCTGGGGATGGAAGGAAAAGGAAAAGCTTACTAGCCAAAAAGTAGTTAAGCCTTTTTAGAGACTGTTAAACCTTCACTTTCTTGAATTAGCTGAAGGGAACCACTAAGGACTGGTTCTGTTGCCTGCTGATTTTTTTTTCCTGTAGCCTCTGTGCTGTTACATTTCATCCCAGAAGACTGTGGGCTTAGAACAAAAGATCACTGAATGAAAATGAGTTTGGTCTTAAGGTTTCTCTGTTCCAATTTTCTTAGATCTCTGGTGGAAGAGGAGGATCCTCATATGAAAGTGTCTCTTGGTAGCAGCGATATGGGCGTCTCTGCCCATCTACAGTCTTCGAAGACAGGAACCACAAGGTTTTTCACCAGCAATACTCACAGTTCTGTGGTGTTACAGGTAATTAAATATTCTCATGCCTGTATTGACCTGTACTGAGAATTTTGGCTGCTCTAAACAATGTGTCCACCCAATAGATTTTATCAGTCTAGTAATTCCTGTAAAGCCTCAGAAACTCTCATGTTCTTGTGCTGTCAATGCCCCCAAGCAAGCATTGTTTGGGACTTCTTTTCCTGTGAGATACAGGTTCAACTTTTAGCAGCAGCTTTGAAAAAAACCCCTGGCCTTTTCCTGGGGCCATGTCCCAGTCCACCCTCAAGTTCTTAGAGGTAACAACGTTTAAACTCTGACATGACAGTTGTGTCAAAGAAACTCACTTAAATATCATAAAGGAATTACGTTAGGCATGTCCCTGAGATGGCAGAGCCCTGCCAGGTTTGGTGTAATGCCCTGTGCTGGGTCTGACTATGGCGCTACTGTGTGGTAGAACATCCACAGAGAGAATATTTACGTTCTTGCTAGTGTCAGAAAAACACCAGTTTGAAGGAAAATGTTTTATGTGTGAGCTTCTGTTCCACAGTGAATGAAGGAAGAGAGTATTTCGTCCATCCTCCAGTATCCACAACTGGGCACATCTTTGGAAGAAATCATGCTTTAGGATGGCACCATAGATAATTTTATTTTTATCACAGCTAGATGTTGCAAGTAATTCAGAGGAGATCAGAGGTATAATGGGAGCTTATTTTGGAGTTTTTAGCATGTCAGCTTTGGTAACAAATTTGGTAATCATAGAACCAGGTAACAACTTTCTTTTCAGGCCACAGGCTTTTGCAGCCTGTTAAGTTGCAAACCTCTTAAATTGCTGTGGAACAGAGTTATATCTAGAATGCATATGTGACCAGAAGGGGTAGTTCCAAAAAAGATAGCAGTCCCTGCCTGAAACAACTGCTATAGTGAAAGCTTACAAAAGAAACTCCTTCCTGAAAATAACTTAATTATTTGAATAAAACTACTTTCTAAGGCCAGGTGTACTTTGTGTTCATCAGCTGTATCTGGAAAATAATGATTATGCTGCTTGTTTTCAATGAATAATAATATTTGAATATATCACAGGTAATGGTTTTAACATGACGAATTATTTCTTTGACACTTTTTTGGACCTACCTTACACATGTACATAAAAGTAAATAAATACTTACATAAGGGAAATAAAAGAGATTCCTACTGTCCTCCCAAATCAAAGAGATGCTTTGCATTGTGCTTTTCCTGCAGGGTTTTGACCAACTGCGAGTGGAAGGTTTGCTCTGTGACGTGACGCTCGTTCCCGGAGATGGTGATGAGGTGTTTCCTGTGCACAGAGCAATGATGGCTTCTGCAAGTGATTACTTCAAGGCCATGTTCACAGGTGGTGCTTTTATTAAAGCCGTGTGCTGCTGTCTCCAAATTGCTCTCATTCAGACACTCAGACGCAAGTTCAGTGCTGTGTGTGAATCAGTCCAGGGCTGCAAACAACGCTGTGGACTAAACATCTCTCTCTCTACTGTTGCATATGGGGTTTTAAAATTAAATTTTAAAATGATATTTTAATTATTTTTAAATCTATGAAATAATTTCAGCCCCATCAAAATGGTCATATATGTTTACCTGCATGTCTATTTCAGGGGGGATGAAGGAACAAGATTTAATGTGCATTAAGCTTCATGGTGTGAACAAAATAGGCCTAAAGAAGATCATTGATTTCATTTATACTGCAAAACTTTCCCTTAACATGGACAACCTTCAGGACACTCTGGAAGCTGCCAGTTTTTTGCAGATTTTACCTGTTTTGGACTTCTGTAAAGTGTTTCTTATCTCTGGGGTAAGACCATTTGTTTCCCATTTACAATATTTAAGGCCTTTGTATGTAGTTTCGGTTTTTTTCTGTAATGACACTGACTTATGTAATAGTCAAAGTTATGTCTAAAATTTGCCATTATTCATAATCTGGAATCACAGAGAACAAATATGCGTTATAGTTTCCTTGAAAAACTTGGTTTTCTTCTGAGTATTATGTACAGCATGAGCTTGATACAAGTGTTTCACCACATTAAAATTCTTCACTTACATGTTTGAAATGAGATATTTCAGGGCCTCCCTGCATGACTGCACTCATTTCAGCATTAGCCTGCTTGCTGCATCCATTAGGTGTGCTTCAGTTCCATTCACCTCATTCCTGTGGTTACAGCCCTTCCATCTCAGAACGGGGGTGCAGTTCCCTGTTTTCTGAGTAAAACACAGCGTACCAGCAATACCCAGATAGGATCCTTCAGTACCTTCCCTTGCCCTCCTGTCCTGCCAGCAATGAGGAGCTCCTGCTCCGTGGGGCTGTAGAACAACGGTGGTGCAAGAGCTGAGCTGTCAGAGCAGTTCTGCCTGGAGAGACGCTCTGCAGTTATTTTTAATGTTTTCTAATGTTGATGTTAAATGCTTATATACCTTGCTAGAACTCTGACTCTGACAGGGAGACTGGTGTGTTCCACAGGAATTACAATATCACTTGGAATTCAGCTTTTCTATTCTGTAATAAGAAATAAAGAAGCAGATCTTCCTGTTGCTCTGCAGAGTACAGGCTTAGAAATCTGATCTCCCTAAACTGAAAATATGTACCAGGATTTATGTAAACTGGAGGACTTCAAGCTGGTGATAACAGCAATCTGTTTCATACGACGTGTTAGAGATATTTAGGCTCGATAATGCCCTGTTTTGCTTTTAATTTGGAAATTTTCTAATTGACCAGTCGTCTGATAATGTTGTGATAATGTTTCATTAAGCTTAATACTCTTCAATCCTACCCAACCTATTTTATGTTGCTCAGTGTTTTTTTATCCCCCAAAATGATGCCTCTCCAGGTTTGACATTGCTATAAATACCAACTTGGAAAAAGGTCTTGGTGGTGTTTCGAATCAGGTATTTGAAAGGGGCTCCCTCTGATGGGAGCTGGGCCCTGGGGACACAGTGTTGCCCTTTCCCCTTTCTGAGTAGGGCAGCTGCTTGTTTATTTTGCTTTGTTAAGGAAAGAACTTTTTTCATATTAAATCATGTTATTGTTTTAAATGCTCATTCTCTGAAAGTATGTTCACTTGTGATGTTAACTTGTGATGTTGACTCAGTCACTGTTTTTGTTCAAATAAGAAATATCTTGTTTGATACTGCATTTTCAAAGAATGAGGAAGACTTTATTAATTCTCTTAATTTTATTGATTTTTTTTTTTCTGGAATACTTTCATTCAGACCTATGTCTAAGTGGACATAATCTCATTCATGGTACAGCTGTAGAGGAAGTACAAAACTGAGGTTGTGCTGTTAGCCTAGTTATGTTCTTAGCATCCTTATATTAAGAATTTTTGAATTACCTTACTTCTGAATTTGTTGGAGCAAGAGTTGATGAGCAAATGAGCTTCTTTTCAAAGGAGCATTTCTATAATTTAAATGAATATTCTGAGCAATTATTGAGCTTATTTCTACTGAAGTTAGCTGGCTTGAGAGCTGGGGTAACCATTCCCAGACAAATGCTTAATTGTCTTTGAATTGTCTGGGGAGTCCATTATTAAAGAGATTATAGAAGTCAGTTTATGTAAGGCATAATGTAATTGTGTACTTCATAAGAGGGTATTGGAGATATTTACAAAGAAAAACTGAAGCTTAAGGTAACAGCTTAATTTGTGTAACAAAAATAATGAGACCTTCAAAGAATAGTATCTGTTGCAGCTGACTTGAAAGTGCTCTGCATTTACACCCCTCCTGTCAAGTAGCCCATTGCTCTGATAATCTTTGCTCTGCAACCAACCAGACTCTCAGAGAAACAATGCAATACTTCCTAAGATGTTTTCAGTCTTACTGTTACTATTGGTTTTAAATAATTATAGCTGTACAATAGACTACGACTACTCTCATGTTCACATCTAACTGAGCTGTAATGTAATTAAAATTCATAAAAATGCTGTGGAAATGTTTTCAGAGTGGTGAGTTCTAGACACAATACTGATTTTGCAAAAGCAGCAGCAGTGTACAAAATGGAGAAAGATGAGAAACTTATCCAAGTGAATTACAGCATTTAGGAAAATCACAGAGTAATGGGGAAAGGGTTGTTACACTGTAATTAAAGAAAACATTGCCAAAGATTGAAAATTAATGTCTTGGCTGTACCTGCAAAAAAAAAAGTATTCTTTCTATAACTTGGTTCTTTATGCTTTTGTAACTACTCGGAAATAGCCAAATATTGAGGGCTTAATATGTCTTGTCAAAAGAACTTGGTTATCTGAGGATGGAGCAAGTTAATCTGTTTTGTGGGCGGGTGGGATTTAACCCTGGGACCAGCTCTGACAGCCACAAGCAATTTGACTTCATACTGTAGGGGTACAGCGGATTCTGTTTTCTGAGCTGGTCAAATTTCTGTGCCGTTTTTTCTGGGCTTCTGTCAATGGGAGCCCACAGGAAAATTGAGGGTTTCAGGAGTGTGTTTGCTCTTTTAAACTTTGACCCTTTGAAACACTCCATTAAGTGCTTCAGTGTCTAGTCATTGAAACAAAACAAAGGTAGACACTTGATTGTTTTGTGCTACTGGATTTGAGGGCTTGATTTTTTGTGCATGCTACTTTTCCTGAGCTGTTCTCCAAGGCTCTCATACTGGCAATCATTTTGCTGTGTCCAGTTTTGTAGTATTTTATAGTCAGTTAAGTTTTTATGAGGGCTTGGGAAGTGGTTGCTTCAAAATTTCAAAGAATTAAGTGAACTGCTTTCTCAAGAAAGTACTTTGGCTTTTGCTTTGGGTTTTTCAGGCTGTCATAACATGGTGCTGTGCTTGACCTTTCTTTTTTGAAAAGCTTTTTAGTATTTTCTGCAACTTTTGCTTTGTAATGAGCAATTACAATGAGTGAGTGAGCAGCTCTGCTCAGTAGTCAAAATCCATGTAAAATAGGATTTATTTAAATGAAATTCTCAACTCCTTGTGGAGCTGCTTAGCTGTTTGAACAATTATGGCTTTTAGCTCTTTCCTTGTGGGTATTTTTACTAGTTATTAGATACACTGTACGGTCAGTCTTATATTTTCACCTGGTATTTCCATTCCTCCTGTTCACTTCAGTGGGATTTCCAGAGTAGCAACTCCTTCTCTTCGTTGAAGAGCTCCTGATTGACTGACTTCCACACAGAACCATAGCATAAGTCAAACTTCTGAAAAAACTAAAAAACCCCAATGTTTGGGTAACTGAAATATTTGTTTAAATAGCATTATTGTACTGAACTCTGTCCAGTTTTGAATATTCAAGTAGAAGTAGCTATTGCATTTCTTTCTGTTGAAGGATTATTTTTTGGCTCAGGATGTAAGAATCTCTAGAATATTTATTTTTATGGCTGTTAAGTCTTTGCAATATAATTTAGCCTGGTACATTGATTATTATCTTAGAGCACAGTAAAGAGGGTAATAGTAATTTTGCAAGAAAAGTAACCTTTAAGACAATATTTAATATGGCACCCTGATTTGAGGTGAGTGGTGGAATTTGTTTGTGAGCCAAATATAATGCACAATTTCATAAGCATAATGGGAAGTACTTGCAATCATATATGAGAAAAACAGCTCTGAGTGCAGTACAGTCCCAGTGGATTAATAAAGGCAGTATAAAGTAAATTTTCCGAGAATCAGCGGTTGACTGGAAACTGCTGATGTCATGTTCATCAGTCATTAACAGTGTGTAATGTGTCAATAAATTTCACAAACGTAAGAAGTCAGGAATATGCTCGGTTGCATAGATTTACAGTGTAACATAATTGTGGTAATACATAACTCGATGCACTCTGGGCACTTGCTAAGTGGCAGCCAGTCAGCAATAGCTCCAAATTCTTCATTGCATCCTGAGCTTGTGCCAATGGTACAGAACCTGTACAGGTTTTGCTTTGATCTTTTAAGTTCAAGTGTGCCTTTCCTGTATGCAATAATATCTGCCTGCTTACTTTGATGTGGAGGAAGTGCTGCATCTCTCTAGTCTGGTGCCAGTAAATGTATTCCAAAGTGATTTTTAAATGCAGTAACTGTATAGCAAGGGTTAAGATTTGTGGCATACTGCAAGTCAGCTGTTTGTTAAGGGGTGATTTTTCCATTGCTTTATTTTTGTAATACAACTTGAAAGAAATTTTAGAAGTAAGAATGTTCTGTTTCATTTACTTAATTTATGGTATGCTGTTATTTCCACTATGCAATTAATTTACGTAAATTAAAATACCTAAAATGAAATGTACAGAAATTAGGATGATAGAATGGCCTGGGTCAGAAGAGACCTTAAAGATCATCCAGTTCCACCCCCCTGCTGTGTACAGGGACCTTCCACTATCCCAGGTTGCTCAGAGCCCCATCCAGCCTGGCCTTGGACATTTCAGTGACGGAGCAGCCGCAGCTTCTCTGGGCAGCCTGTTTGATGCTGACCCTCAAAACCAGTCAGAGAATATTTTATAGGCTGTTGCTAGTTGCTGTGATTATATTTTGATATAAACAATATGGTCTGTCTTATAATACAAAAATTATTTCCATGTATACAAAGCACAAATATTTTCATAATAGAACTCCTGATAGTCTGCTGCACATTCATTTTATAGAGAAGACCTCATTACAGGATTAGTAGGCATTTCAGGATGTGTGAATGAAGACTTTGGATGACTGTAGATCTTAACTCCAGGGCAAGTTAGATCAGTTTCTAGTGAATTAAGAAAATCTCCTATTCCTGTACTCATTAGACATTTGAATTGTCTGGTATTAAAGGACAATGATCAGAGTGAGTTATACAGTATTAAAATCTTCTAATCTCTGTCATGACCAGAAGGTCATTTGAAGGTTTTTGAATTCTTAGGCTCCAGTCAGGTCATAGTCCTCAATCTTTATAATCTTTTTAAAAATAACCATGAGATTCATAAGCTTAAATTCTTCTGGCATTTCAAATATAACGAGAATCACAAAGTTGTGGAAATGGTTGACACTGAGTGGGACTGACTTGCACAGAGATTAGAACATGTGTAAATGAAGCTTGGATTGCAATAAGGTTTGAATGCAAAAAAGCCATGATTCTCAGTGAGAAGCATTTGAGTGACTTGCTGGGCACCTGTACCACAGAGCTTGCTGAAATGAGCCAACTGGGTTCACTGAAAACCCACCTGAATTTACGCCCCATACCTGGCATGTTTCTTACTCCCTGTGCCTTGGATCCCAAGTGACCTTAGAAATTCAGGAGCCAAAGATATAAAAAGGTAGATGCAGCTACAGTGTAAAACAGATGATTACCAAGATACAGTCACTCGAGTACTGAGTTAAATTAGGGTGTGATCCATACTGCTAAAGCATTTAATGAGCTGGGTATTTTTAGGGGAAATCCTCATAGGTTCATTCTTTAAAAAATAATGTATAAACTAAAATCACCACCTTTGTCTTATTTTTGACGTGTATTTAATTTTGAACAGAGTCTGTAAGAACACTGCCTTGATTTATTAAAGATCCATTTTTGTTTGTTTTGAAGGAATATATTCATGAGATTGAACACTGTAAATATAAGTTGTTTGAAATATGTGGCATGCAGGGGTTAGCAGTGCCATTCTCTTTGGTTTTATTATGCCAATACTATTTTAATAATGTCAGAAAATGTCTGATGGTGAGACTTTTGTTTTGGTCTCTGTAACCTTGGGCTGACCACCTCTCCCTTAACTTTATTTTCCACATGTCATTCTTACAAAGATGTTTTCAGAGCTTTTCAAAGATGAAGTGCGATATAATTGCTATGCATCATCATTGTATGAGGTATTTGATACAATATATGCCATCCGCTTTTTACTTGTCTCATTTCTTTCTTCAAAATAAGAAATAAATTGGGTCTCCCCTTGCAGTCATGAATATGTATACTGCATTGAATATTTGCTCAGGTGTAAATCACCTTGAGCGTTGCAAAATGCTGAAATATCGCTGATTCTACAGTATTCATTAAATTTTACATTATCATTTAGACACCAAATTAAGAAAGTGTTTTGATTCCTTTTTTCTGTTTACTTAATAGGTTTCGTTGGAAAACTGTGTTGAGGTTGGGCGAATTGCCAACACATACAATCTCACAGAAGTGGATAAATATGTTAATAATTTCATCCTGAAGAACTTCCCTGCATTATTAAGTACTGGTGAATTTGTGAAACTCCCCTTTGAACGTCTTGCCTTCGTGCTTTCAAGTAATAGCCTTAAGCACTGCACTGAACTTGAACTCTTCAAGGCAGCATGTCGCTGGCTGCGCTACGAGGAACTGCGCATGGAGTTCGCTGCAAAGCTCATGAAGAACATCAGGTTTCCCCTGATGACACCCCAGGATCTTATCAACTACGTTCAGACAGTGGACTTCATGAGAACTGACAACACCTGCGTCAACTTGCTCCTGGAAGCCAGCAATTACCAAATGATGCCGTACATGCAGCCGGTGATGCAGTCGGAGCGGACGGCCATCCGCTCGGACAGCACGCACCTGGTGACCCTGGGCGGAGTGCTCCGGCAGCAGCTGGTGGTCAGCAAGGAGTTACGGATGTACGACGAGAAGGCCCACGAGTGGAAATCCTTGGCTCCCATGGATGCGCCGAGGTACCAGCACGGCATCGCCGTCATCGGGAACTTCCTGTACGTGGTTGGGGGCCAGAGCAACTATGACACGAAGGGAAAGACGGCGGTCGACACGGTCTTCAGGTTTGATCCTCGCTACAACAAGTGGATGCAAGTGGCATCTTTAAACGAGAAACGGACCTTCTTCCACCTAAGTGCCCTCAAAGGACATTTGTATGCAGTCGGAGGCCGGAACGCAGCGGGTGAGCTAGGTGAGTCCTCCTGGAGGCAGCCCCTTGCCTTTCGTTGGGTCTGGAAATAAATACCCCGCTGCCCAGGGAATGGGTGGAGAGAAACAAGCTGAAGTCATTGGAGTGCTGCTGCTTTCTGGAAATACTGCAAATGCAGAGAGAAATTTGTCTGGATACTATCAAGAGTTAATTTTAGAAGGGATCCCACAAAAAAAAAAATTCCAAATACATATGTCTTGTGTACTGATGCATAATATCCAATGTCTTGGCCTTTACCATAGAACGTGAAGTTAGCATGTATGTCTGCCTGTGTAAGTGTGGGGGAATAGAAATGCAGTTTTAAAAAGAAAAAATTAATCATTACCTCAGCTGAGAAACAAAATCTATTCCTAAGGGAAGCATGGCTCTAGCTGAAACTTACTGTTGAATGAACATTACATTTTAAAAGACACGCATTTTCTGGAATAGTATTTGAAATGCCAAGGGTTTTTTTGGTGTGTTTTTTTTTGTTTGTTTTAGTCTAATGACAGCGATTTGTTTCACTCACAGATTAGTGAGATTAAGATGTTCTGATGTTCTGGGCTTTTTAATTATTAAAAATGTTAAATTTCACCTATGATCCTGTGAGTACACATGTAACTTATTTGTAGGAATGACTGAATGACTCTGTCCTCGTGCCTCTTCTTTTCCCCCCTTGCAAATGATATTTAATTTAGCTTGACCAAAATAAAAAACCCAACCCAAACAAAAAAAAACACCAGAAGGAAAAAACCTCATACCAGTTTCCAGGAAACAAGATAGAAACAAAGAATCAATACATGATAAGTTTTAATTTAACAAAAATCTGCAGAGATTGACCCCTATTAATCTACTACATTGTGCAAAGCGGTTAGCATTTAGTCAAGTCTGGGATAGTAGACTCAACTGTAAATTTGTCTGTGCTTTAAAATTGAAATGTCACCGAGATTATGCTTAGAAGTTTAGCATAATATTATATCTAAACCAGATGTAACATCTCATTATTTAGTTTGCTGCTTTCAGCCCAATACTCAACTGTCCCTTGTCAAGTCTTTGTGGTTTCTACCTTTTGTTACTAAGATCTGCTTTTTGGAAATGCACAGATATCTGTAAGTGCAGTGAGAAACATTTTTTATTGAAACAATATAAAACTTGATTTCTGCTGCAGGATCTGTGGCTTCTTAAAATTACTGCATCTCAGTTATTCACATACGCAGTTTTTTTTCATTGTCATGTTGCAAATTTTCGTAGGAAACATGCAGTACACTGCTTCCACCACACAAAAGTGGCCTGGCTTTGCTAGAAATTGAAAATACATTCCAATGTTTGATGAAATGGGACATTTAAAAATGCCTCCTGTTCCAAAAAGATGGGAAACTGTTTAGCAATAACTTGTTTTCCCTAGACAGCCATTTTCTGATGCAGATTCTGAGGTTTTCAGAATTTTTTACTGTGTATCACTTTATTTACCTGAAAATACATCCTAAACAATCTCAATATCATCTAAAAGACCAAATGTACAAACTAACATGTATTGATCTTTATCATGAGTATCAGAAAACCTGATATATAGCTTCAGTGAGCTATTTTCTAGCAGTATGAATTAACAGCAGATAATCAGATTGCTGACCTTGTGCACTGTACAGTCTGAACAGAGTAGGGTTATAAAGATGTCAGTGAAAAAGTTGCAGCTCTGACAAAATCAATATGAAATAATATTGTCACTAAGCCAGAGCAACCTGTGTGTGAAGGAGGCTTTGAATGCAGCGTTACCTTAAATTAGATCAAGCAGTATCATTCTGCTGACCTCAACTCTTCTGCTTTCTTTAATTAAAATACAAAATTTATCACCTATTTAAAATTCTTCTGTAAAGATACCATTAAAATGCTGTAGCAGTTTCCACACAGACCTGAAAAATGCTGCTGGATCGGTCTGTGGGAAGAACACTCTAAATGCTAAATATTGTAGCTGTCTGATGCTTTGATTTGGGGCTTCAGGTTCTTTCCTTGTTAATTGTGAGGCCAGTCACTTTTCATTTTCGTGTTTCTTTCATAAACCTTGACAACTGGAAGATGCAATCCAGCTTAAACTTCCCATTCTCTTCAGAAGAGAAAAACTTTCAGGCTTTTCATAGAAGAGAAGGTCAAATGTGTGTTGGAGAGATATTAAAGAACTTGCCCTTGGGTTCAAACTAATTTCAGTTAGAGAGGAAAAATTCCCAAAACCTGAATTCAGCTTTCTGGAAGATCGGCTCTTACAGAAGAGGGCCAAAGGATTAAAGTTACTAAAATGATTTTTTTTCCCCCTGACATTCACAGGAATAAAAATTATACTTTTTGAAGCTTTCTATCAAGCGTTCTCAAAACAGTTTTCAGATGTTTCATCTTCTGAGAACTTCGTAAATGCCACTTTCTACATCTGTAGTACTTGCTTTAGTGTAACAATGGGCTGCTGTTTTACCAGTGCATGCCACTGAGAAAAGTTTGGTTCACTGGAAAAGATGAGTGAATTTCCATGCGTGTTGTACATGTGTGGAATGTGGTAAATGAATTCTTTAAATGTCCTGAATTATGATATTGTAAATTAGATTTTTCAACCCTGTGACAGCTTAGGGCTGTGCAGAATTAAGCACTGCTCCTGGAAGGATTGTTGATAATTCTGGTTAGTTCTCTTTAAATGTTAAGGCAGGCACCTGCCAGAGGTATTCCCAGAAGGCAGGAGAGCAGCACTCGGGCATGGGGAGGAGCCCAGCCTGGAGAAGGCAGGTGTGCAAAAAACAAGACTTTTTGGAAAAAAAGGCAAAGGGAAAACCAGGTGTGGCTCACAAAGACACTTGTGAAGCACAGCACATCGGCAGATTCCAGCTGAACACTGGAGACTGTTTTCTCTTCTGACAGTAGATTTTTGTAGCTCATTTTAAGAGTTCAGTTGTGGTGCTTGATGACAGCAGAAGCTTTGCGTGTAAGTGCTAGAAAACTTGTGCATTTAGGTACTCTCCAGACACTCCAGGCTCTGCTGTTGATAGGCTTGAGTAGAGTTTGGGGTTTTTATATATGGGCTTTTCCTAAGCACTTTAGGGAATATTGGGTTGTGACTAAACCACAGATTCATTCATCAGGCTGCAATAAAGACAGAAAGAGAAAACTGGCAGTCCAGGCCAGTTAGCTGTTCTTTTGACCCTCTGCCCATCAAGTTGGAGGTATTTATTTTCCAGATGCCCTCTATGATGTTGAACCCCCCTTCTTTATGTAAAAACTTCCCCTGTGAGTGTGTGTGTGTGTATACACACACACGGACATATATATGTGTATATATAAGGATATAGCTAATGTATGTTAAATGTTGTTGATTGATATGCATCAGTACCAGTTGGGGTGTTTACTATCTGAGCAGTATTGTGAATATCAGACCAGAGTGTGAACTAGAGGACCTCTTGTGCACAGGCTTATTTTGGAGTGGCTCCTTGCTGTGCTAGGACAAAATTAGTCAGGACTATTTAACCAAGTCAGCTTAGAGTTGTACAGGAACAAGCTGTATTATAGAAATAATATAACAAAATTAAGATCCTGGGTTTTGGGACATCACAGAGTTGCTAAGTGCTGCTGTAATAGACCTCAAGACACTTTAGAAGCTACTGGCAGAGAAGTGTTAAATATCTGTATACTCCTCAAATAGCATCACAGATGGCACTATAAAATGAGTGCAGGCTGAACATCCCTCGGGACTGCCAAAGCTTTGTGTCTTTTTGAGATTGCTTAATTCTATTAAAATGAGGCCTGTCTTCCCTGGATTATGGTAATGAACACATCAGAAGTTCTACTGTTAAACGTAAATAAAGCCTGGCCTGAATCATTCATGGTGTTGGAAGAATGAATCCATCACTCTCACTTAGGTGCATTAAAGTAGCAGTTTTAGAGTGTTTTGTGAACTTTGCTCTGTTTGGAGATTTTCTGGAGAATGTCCTGATGTCTCTCTTAAGTTATGGGCTCCTTTAATAGCTGGAATTTTTAATATTTTTTTCTTTTCAGTGCAGAGGGATATCTTGCTAAAAGAGAGAAGTTGAATGACCTTGCAAGGTAACAGGGAAACAAGTATGCGGATCAGTCTAACAGAAGAGTAGGGTTTTTCAGCTGGAAAGTGATCAGCTTTGTTTTAGAGCACAGTGGATGTGAGATTTGAGTTGGAATAGTTTGTCTGAAGTACTGTCAGACAGTACTTTAGCTGTGCTAGGAATGTTTGAGGCAGTTTTGAAGCCACATCAGAAAGTGACGGGTCTTGGACTCAGCATCATCCTTTCTCAGATAAATAATGTCTTTATGACATGGTGATAATGATGGTGATAACATGCACCAATTCTTCATGTTTTGTCTTCTCCTGCTTAATGGATATTTTGTTTGTGGCTTCTCTCTTAAATGCAGTTCATAGTGCAGAGTGAGATAAAACTGTCCAGCGTTGAATGTCGTGTTCATCTGGGTGCTGCTGGCTCTGCTCTTCCTTTGCACCTCCTCTGCTCTTCCTTTGCACCTCCTCTGCTCTTCCTGTCCTTGGAGTGTGTTAGAAATACAAGTTCCTCAGCTCGGTGCAGAGTGGCAGCACTTTGGGAAGGAGGATGCCTTTGTTTTTGTGGAAGTGTGATGGTTTCAGAGGGATGTAGAGTGATGGTTTCGGTGCAGAGGAGCAGGGAGCGGCGGGTTGGAAGGGGCTGCTCTAGGCGTGGAACTGGGACAGCTATAATTACTTGCACATCAAATCTGTTTCTTTCTGGTTTTGAAATTTCTGCACATCTTTGCTTCCGATTGCTAAATACAGCAGAGTGGAAAGGAGCTTTCCTTTTAAAAAAAGAATATTGGAATGGATGGATATGTTTACAAGAGCGAGCATGGGTTTATTTCGGGATTGGGCAAAAACCGCATGTGATGTCAAGGTGGCACTGCACAGAAACACAACTCACAAATTTAATTTTAGGTGTCATTTGTGGAATCAGTTCTTTGTGCCTATACCTTTCTTTGGGCAAGAGAGTGTCTCCAGCATTTACTGGATTTATGGCTAAGTCCTTGATGGATACAGAAGGATATTGAATGGAAAAGAATACAATGTTTTTTTAAGAGGAGATTTCTGTCTTTATTAAGAAAACCCAAACAACCAAGGCAGATCTCTTACAGTAGACTTGAAAACTTGCCCAGATATTGGGCAGATTTTTTAAATCAAAGCTTTGGTACATCACCAGTACAGCAGACGCACATGACTTCGGTTACTTTGTATCGGTTTGTTATTTTTTGTCCATCTTGCACACCCCTGAGATGGCAGGACTGGGAGTCCTTCTGCGAGGCATTCTCACAGGACCAGATGCATTTCAAGATTTGATTAGTATTTTGAAACAGTTTCAGCAATGTGAAATTAATAATTTTATACATGCAAATCAGCATATATAATTTGTTTAGAAAAAAAGCAGAAATTTAGTATGTTTTGCCTTATATCATGAACTTAATGTTCTGGACTGGCACTTTTCTGCATTTCATAAATTTAAATTTCAGCTCCTGGGTGGAGAAAAGCTGAAGCAAATCCAGTGCGCTGTAACAATTTTACAATTCTTATGTGCAGAATAGATTTTTTTATTTTTCACTTCTAGCTTAGATGATGCTGAACTGGCTGTCAAACAGTATTTCTGACATTGGAACTGGAAGCTTCTCTTTTCAGTGCATGTACTTGAGACACTAATTGCATGGAATTACATATTATCATCCCGTTTTGCAACAATAAGGATGTTATGCAGCAACTAAAAGAGAATTCAGAAGGTCACTCTAATGTGCTCTATACTAATTTTTTCATGACTCAGGATTTTTTTTTGTAGTCCGAGACCATAGCTATATTCTTCCAAAATGATCCAGAGGATCTTTTTAAAATACTTTCGGAGTTAGGGTGAGGTGCCTTATATTCACTATGTAAGTGTTACTGTCTGATGTTCTTTACTGGCCTGGTCTGTAATTCTGCAGGCTTAAACTAACACTAACTAGATTCTGCCTTTGTAATGGCAAGTTTCTCAGATTCTAAGGGTATTTTCTCTCTTGGTTGATGTGTAATCCTGCACTGTTAAGTCACCCTCACTGATTCCATGGAGCTGACTCAGATTTTCTACCCTTGATTCAATAAAAACCTTGTTGTAGAGCAAGTAAAATGACACTTTTAAAGACAGATTGATTTTTCTATGTATAGTTCTTAAACGTCAAGCAGAGATTAAGCAGTCTTTAATTATTTAAAATGAGATTTAATTTGTCTTGAAGATAACTTAATTATTGACAATTGCTCTGTGCATCATAAAGTTGCTATATTATGGGGTTTTTGAGGATCTTGTGCCCCTCTGGTCATACTGTAGTATTCAAGCTGCCAGTACCTAGAGCTTGCTCCATTATTGAATCTGCTTTCTATTTGTATTCCCTGTGCTTGTTGCACGCCCTTTTCCTGCAACCTGCACCTCTCCCAGCTGACGTTGAAGAGAGGTTTCCTTCTCAGGAATCCGTTCTGCACTGACTCCTGCGTGCTGGGTTTCTTCTTAACTTGGTAGTGTCCTCTGTGATTTCTGATCTGATAAAACCCTTGGTCATTTTAACATTCCAACTCGCAAAGCAAACTGCACAAACGGAGCTGTACATCAACGCAGGCACTGCTTATCTCCTTTCCAGATTCAGGGATGTTTCTTTTTTTTTTTTTTTGAGGCTTGGCTTTTGTAAATTGATGTAGTGACTTGCATATGCTGTGCTGTATGTTGCTGTGCAAATCCTTAATAAAACACTGCAATACAATAGAAAATTAGTCAGCAAGGGACAGAGTGTTCTTTTAGCAAGTTTGCTGACGGTACAACCCAGCTGGACAGGATCCTATGCAACCTGTTCTTGGTGACCCTGCTTTAGCAAAGGGGTTGGACTAGATGTTTTCCAGAGGCCCTTTCCAACCCCATCTGTTCTGTGTTTCTGTGATAGTGCTCAATAATTCCCTTGAGACTCCCTCAGCTGAACAGTGCTACTTGTTGGCACTTCCTCTGTGGATGTTTCTGCCACTGCACCGTACTCAGCGCCACACTACCGTGCTGATTTCAACACTTTTATGCTCTCATTTGTTTCCAACAGCCACTGTGGAATGTTACAACCCCAGAATGAACGAGTGGAGCTACGTGGCAAAAATGAATGAACCCCACTATGGTCACGCTGGAACCGTGTATGGGGGGTTAATGTATATTTCAGGTAAATCATGCCTGCAATATCATCTCTGTGAAACAATTACTTCTCTAACTTTTTCTGTTTCAGCAGCAGACAGTACAAATTAGTCTGTGGTTGCAGTAGGATTGCCATGGTATATCAGTAGTGATGCAGTTTCATATGAAGCCAGTCAAACAGCACATATACTGCAGGCTCTGACAAAATTATTGTAGATAATATTATGTTTAGTAGTTGAATAGCTCTGAATTCCAAAGCAGTTACTCACTTTACCAATCAGAATAAAGTTTTCTGTAGCCACATATATAAATTTATATAGCAATATAATTAAATATAATACTGTTATAATATATAATTATAATTACTTACAACAGTATTAAATAATTATAACATATATTATGATATAATATAGCAATATAATTAAACACACCTTCCCTATAAACTTTGGAAAGCATTGGGAATTTAATTACTTTGAAGAACAACCTTCATTGAGGTAATGGAAAGGGCTAAGTTCTCATGTTAATCATAGTATATAATTGATATCTATCTATACTTTCACCAGTTTTTTATTTGGAATATGCTCGGTCCTGTATGTCACTGAGGTTATAGTTTCATTACATTTTTTTCCAAATGGGTTGTCTGAAAATTTTGTCTGCTATTGGCTTAATTTTTAAAGAAGATTCAATCTGTCTGTCAGTGGTCATTACAGAGATCACAGACCTATATTCTCCTACTGAAATTTTAAAGGATGTCCTCTTAAGAACTAAGCTGAAATTCAGGGCAGGAGGTGGGACAAGGTTGCTTAGCTGACAAGAACTGGTGGGAAGATGTGCTGGAGCAGCTTGATTTAGGGGCCCTTGTGCCAGTGACTAGGAGGAACTTGTTTTAGAATTGACTGTAGAGTACAGGTGCTTATTTTCCTGTGAGCACGTCCATTGAGCTCCTAATTGCTGTGCTGTTCTCAGTTGTGTTTTGCCCATTTTGCTTGTTTTACTGCAGGTGGCACGTGCATGTGCTGTCTGCTGTGTTTTTTTCATGTAGATCCCACAGATTTTTATTTTCCTTTTGTCTTGAATCCTCTCCAAATGCTTTTGTAGGGAGCTATGGAGAAGGTAAATATAGAGGGAAGTAGGTAACAGAGGTAACTATTAACAGAAGAATATTTGAAATGTGTGTCCTCTCTCTATTCACTTGAAGTTGATGAAAAAAGTTTTCTGATGAAAATTCTACTATGTGATAGGACTACTTAAAGCACAGTGGCAAAGGATCAAAATTTGAAAGGGAATTGGATTCTTAATGGTGAGAAATAAAACTAGCAAACTGAATGAATATAAGCAAAGAAATAATTTTGTAAAACAGAAGCATAGATAACAGTTTTTCGTTCTTTTAATTTGCCAGTGTCAATTGTGTAATGAGGTGCAGTGTGAGACATGGCTTCTGTCCATATTCCCATTTAAAGGAAGAAATGTCATTTGAAATGGAGTGCTTCTGTGCTAGTAATCTAAGCTAGAGTGAAGAAGTTTTAAGGAAGATGGAATTCTTTCAGTAAAATGTATTTTTTGTTATTTAATGCTTATTGGGGTGAGCACTACTCTAACATGTGTCTTGTTTCTTTAGGAGGAATTACCCATGATACTTTCCAAAAGGAACTCATGTGTTTTGACCCTGACACAGACAAATGGACTCAGAAAGCTCCGATGACAACAGTCAGAGGTCTGCATTGCATGTGTACTGTAGGAGACAAGCTGTATGTTATTGGTGGAAATCACTTTAGAGGAACAAGTGATTATGATGATGTTCTAAGCTGTGAATATTACTCGCCAACTCTAGACCAGTGGACTCCAATTGCCGCCATGTTACGTGGGCAAAGTGATGTTGGGGTTGCTGTCTTTGAAAATAAAATCTATGTTGTTGGAGGATATTCTTGGAATAACCGGTGTATGGTGGAAATAGTTCAGAAGTATGATCCAGAGAAAGATGAGTGGCATAAAGTATTTGACCTTCCAGAATCCCTCGGTGGCATTCGAGCCTGCACTCTCACTGTTTTCCCTCCGGAGGACAATACAGGGTCACCGTCTAGAGAGTCTCCTCTTTCAGCACCTTAGAACCATCCCTTGACTTACGATGTTGTAGTAACACCTCTGCACTGCATCATGGGGTCTATTATTTTTCTTCAGTAGTTTCTGTTAGGCTTAGCCTACAGCATTTCATACAATTACTGGAAAAAAAAAAAAAAGACTTTGACATTATTTGTGCTGTTTGTTTGGCCTAGAATGTCTCTCAAGTGGTTAACAGACAAAGATGTACTTGCCCGAGCCAAATGTTTAACAAATGAGAGGGTATTGTCTATAAAATGTATGAACTAGGTACGTTATTAATGTTGTATGTTGGGTGTGAGGTACCTTATAGCTTACATTTGGGAGCCCAGTGAGTCAAATTTGTATTGAACATGTCACTAAATTTCATGTTGAAATCCTTTTTCCTTTCATTTTTGACTGCAGATTACAAGGGTAGGTAGACCACATCAATGTGAACTATGTCTGAAGGTTGCCAAGGGGCCTGAGCTACCTCCCTCTTTACACAGAATATTTTTGACATATCTGTTTACCCACCTGACTTTGTGGGTGCTTTCAGAGCATATGAAGTTTCTTAGGCAGAGGGAAGAAATAAAATAATTTTAAAATATTAGCACTGTACAGGAGCGGACCTTGTAGGGGCCGGGAGTTTTTTATAACATATATCAAGTGTTTTTCCTGAGTCAGTTGAATCATGCTTCAAACAAAACATCTTAAACATGTTTGTGTTTTTTAATTTGTTCTTTTTTTTTCAGGAATTGGCTTCCACTTGCATGGGAGCACACACTATTAACAAACGGGAATTCAGTGCAGTTGTGTATTCTGTTGCATGGCTGTACTGAATATAGGTAGTTAAGGGCTAGAAACAGTAACTTAAGCCACTGAATTTGACCAAATGGTTCCATTCGATCAAATTTAACCTACCTTTTCTCCTTTGCTGTTGAGATAACTTGCATAATGTGTCCTCTGTATAGTCTCAGTTAATAAGGTTATTTAGCACAAAGTGCAGCTTCAGTGAGAGAGCTGCTTTTGCTCAGTGAACCTGGACTACCACGTTTTACCTTCTTTTGTTCAATAAAACTTTTAACTGCAGTTACCCAGTCTAAGCTACCTCATTAATGTATTTGGTTTTCTTCCTCTGCCTCACTGTCTCCAGGATACGCATTACGTATATCCGTGTGGGTAGATGAATTTGCTAGGAAACCAATGCAGAAGTGATCATGAATGGGTATTTTTGACCTACTTTTAAGAAATTATTTTGGTCTGGTGTGTTCATTTTATTGTTAGGGACTGATGAAAAAACAGTCTTGATGTTTTTTCGTTGGAGAACTGCTTATGTGTGCAGCCGCGCAAATTCACAGGAATCTTTGCCTGCTCCAAAATACAGTGCCCCGCTGACAAACTGCAGCTCTGAATATGCTTTGTGCTTGTTCTGAACTTCCCATCATGTTACAAGTCATTTTGCTAATGAACACAGTTACAGGGGTATCCTCTGGGGAAAACTGTTTAAACCAGCTTATTGTGTTACCTATTAACAATAACCAAGTAAAGCTTAATAGACTTTTGTTGGGAGTTTGCTATTTGTGTTTTGTCCCTGCTTGATGCATCAAACAGCAGGATTACTGTGGTGTCAGTTTTGGAAGTACTGGTATTTATTAGTTTACTAGTAATGGTCACTACCAAAATCTATGTGTAAGCTTCAGGTTTCTGAACTGTTTTGGTTAAAATCAAAAGCAATTCTTCCTCTTTAAAAAACTGAAGTCTTAATTCCATGTGGCTGTGCAAGGTTGTTGCAGGTGGAATAGTGGTACCAGTGGATACTCTTGGAAACTGGCCAGTGAAGATAAATTGACTCATCACCCTAAGAATACTCTTCTAATGCTGTGCAAAGCACTGGATAGAAAAATGTAGCTCTGTCATTCAAGGATTTGTCACTCATTTAAGTGTCACATGCTACTAATTTTTTTTCCAGTTCAGAGACCAGATTTTAGACCCTGCTTGCGTTTAAATCCCCTGAAATCCATATTCAGTGTCTCTTTTATTAATTAAACTGGAAAGTACTTGAAGGACTTGCAATGCCTTTAGGATAATGTAAATATATCCTGTTCTTTGTATGCTGGAGATGAGGGAGACACTGTTTAAAAGTGTGTATCTCCACTGGTATTCTCTGTTTGGAAGAAGCTTAACATGGGTTCTGGTCATTCTGAGGTGGTTTAAAGTCAGGATGTCAGTTTTGTGTCTGAGCCTTGAATAGCCAGGAGTTGGTATATGGCCACAATGTTGAGATTTTATTTTTTTTAAGTGACTCATTATCTGTTATACATAAAGTGAAAGAATTATTTTTGAACATTTTGTCATCAGTGGATTAAACGTAGTGCTTCAATCAAATTAATCTTTAGGTTTTTTTTGGTTTAATCTCCCTCTGGATTAAAGTGTTTATAATGACATTAGTTAACATTTACTCACTACGTCTGAAAAGCAAACATCAAAGACTTGGCCAAAACTGCAAACTGGTTTCTTCTGTAATGCAGTATAAAATGACTTGATGCTCATTGCGTCTTTCTTAACCATAGCATAAGAAACCCTTTCCATCTCTGAATCCACAGCTGTAGGTACACATATGGATACAGCAAATATCCATCTCCCTTTCCAGTCAGGCTGTCTCTTCATAAATCTTGAATTCTCTCATTTTGCAGTTGTAGTACCTGAATCAGAAAAGCATCTGGATAAAAAGCAATTATAGCTATTTGACTTGAACAAAATTAAGACTACATGGTGTGCCAGCTGGGAGAGCCACGGGAGCTGTCTGCCCTCTCCCAGTGATGCAGACACACACTGCAAAATTCATTCAGACTTTGCTTTTTTTGTGCCCAATTAGCAGCAAATGCCAAAAGTGCTCACTTCCATATACAGTTTGCCCAAAGGCCCATCTGATATCCCTGCAAAATCCAGCACTCTGACTCCAGAGCTCTGAGATGACATTTCCCTTGTTCCGTGTTTTGAGGTAGGACAAGAACAATGGGGAAGAAGACCTGGGAAAATCCAGGTTATGTAAAGTTTCTTTGCCCTGTTCACATCAGACAGTTCATCATCTGCAGATATCCATTTTTGTGATTCTCCTCCTCTTAGAAAATAGTAAAGTCCAAGAAAAGCAATTCCTGCCAGGATCCAGCCAGTCTCGTGGCTTCTTGGGATGATGGAGTTGTGAAGGGCTGAGCAGTGGTGCAGCAGAACGTGGCTGTCTGACAGCCTGGCTGTGGCTCTAGAGCTCCCTTGTGCGGGAGAATCACTTTACCTGTTCTCAGGACAAAAGTGAGTTGTTTTCTTATAAACAATGCTATTTTTAAATTGCCTATGCTGTTTCTGAGGGGTGGGATCTCTAAAGAGTAGCATTTTAGTAACAGTCAGAAGCTCAAATGGGTAGTCTGGTCCTTTAGTGGAATAATGGAAATCATGGATTAGGGCAGTGTGCATGCAGATAAATAAAATTCTCCCTAAAGGCTTACAGTCTAAGTCTGATGGGCTGGTTGGACATCAAAAAATAATTCGATACCACAGCAACAAGTGCAGTACAAATGTCAAGAAGTTTCTAACCAAAGAGTTGGGGATGATCTGATCAGGAAAGATCTTAGCACTTTCCTTCGCAAAGTTCATTCTGCCTACCAGAATTGCTGTTCCTTAATTTGCCCTCCAGCTGGTGATTACCTCACCTTTACACTGGTGTCTGACTGCTGGTCACTGGTTTTTCAATCCTTTGGTTTTGTAGCTGACATCTCTTTTACTTCCTCTGCTCCTGATCAGAACAGATAAAGCTGAGGCTTTTTTAGTGGCAGTCCTTACATCAAAGGAGAAAATAGCCCATTGTTGATAAATGTATTTGCAATTCAGCTTGTGCAGTCTTGGAGATATATAAGCAGTTTTAAGCTAGTAAAAGGTATGTGCATGTTGCAGGAGTTACGTGTGTCCCGTTTCCTCCTGGCTTGCACCTTACGTGGTGTGTGAAGGGTTGTGTTACCCAGAGATCTGGAGGGAGAGTCAAGCTCTCATGTGGCACTTTATGCTTTCCATGCTCTGTGAAAGTGTTCTTTACTTGCACACCATATGTAGCTTATCGGGTATATTTTCTTTTGTATTTTAGTTTAAATGTGAATAATGATTCCTTGTGCACAAATGCGGTCAGAAAAAGAAGTCTTAAAGGGCAGAGTAATACTTTGCTTAATTGATAGAGTTTTTGGTCCTGTGAGTATTGCAGGACCTGTTCAGCTGTGAAAAGGTGATTGCAGTTTGAGAGCAAGCTAGGAAATCCAGATGGCTTTCCTGCCTGTCACCAGTTCACATGTTCTTGTTGCCAGTCTTTTCCAGGTCATTAAGTGAACTTGTTTTCTCAGTCCGTAGGCTCCGTATTTTGATGTCCAGCTCTGTTGGACCTGCTGATCACCCACTCTGCGGAGGACAGGGTGGGATGTGTTTCACAACCTATCTTACTGAAACAACGTGGCTAGTTTTTTGCAGGAATTCCACCATCTGTGACACACAGGAGTCCTCCAGAGTTCTTTAATGACCTGGTAATTTGTATAGACGATGTAGCCCAGGTAACCTGGGAGTGGTGCTGCAGCAGGAGCCATAAGTGTTTGACATTCCCAAGGGGATGGTCTCCTACTAAATGTATTACTTTGGCTCGAGTGCTGGCTTTTTACCCATCTTTGGGAGTATTTATTGCTGCTGTTTGAGTTTTTAACTTTTTATTCATGAAATGAGTAATGCCTCTCTGAGTCTGTAGTGGGAGCAAAAGGTTCAGGTGGCTCTTTCAGAGCCTCATGCTGTCAGGCTATCCACATAGTTATTAAACCCTCTCTATTTGGAGCTCTGGTTCCTAAGTGATTAGAAGAAATCGGTTTGCAATGTGAAAAGATCTCAGATGAAAATGTGTTTGGGACTGGAACAGAAAGGCATATTGTTTTAGAATTTTTTGTCATGGTTTAGAGGTTAGTTTGGACTTTGAGCTCCCACAGACTGAATAGGGAGTGCTATGTATTTTTTTTTTTTTAAATAACTTACAGTTGGCTTAAGTGAGTCAAAGCTCAGTTGTTTGTACCTGCTTGCACTCTTGGCTGGCCTGTTGCTGTATTCTCCCTCAGACCACAGCATTCTGTGCTGTCTGGCATCTGTTTCCTTGTGTAAGAGCACCTCCTGTCTTCCCTGCTGCCTGTTGATTGAGTTCCAAAATAAATCTGAGCTTGGATTCTTACACCTAAAGTACCTGTGGAGCTAAAGACCATGTGGAGCTGTGGACTGAGGGCCATGGCTTTGACATTTAATTCCCCACCAGCCCCTCACTGCTTTGCAAGGTGTTCCCAAACCCAAATAAAATTTGTGTGTAGGAGGCAAATCTCTCAGGCTGAAAATTTTAGTAACCTGGGCATTTGAAGACCACCAGAGTGTCTTCATCCTCTTTTCAAGGAGAGTTGTGCACTCGAGCTGCTGACTGCTCTGGAAGGAGGCAGGCACAGGCACTCCTTGGGTAACCATACTTTTTGTTGGCCTTTGATTCTGCTCTTTCTTCTGTGCCCAGATGGAGATCGTGGGAGGGAAGGTCAGGGTTTGGTCACACTCTCCAGCTCTCAGTATAGAGCAAGTTTGTTTGTTCTCATCTGTCTGCACAACACTGCAGGAAAAAGAACTGTAGGAATGTTTTGGATTTTAAACATCGTCTCAAAGAACGGTATTCATTAATAAAGGAAAAATTAGTCTGTTTTAACCTATGTTCCTCATAACCAGGATTGTTCCAAAATACTTGGCTTCTGTTGAATTAACAACTTTGCCTTTACCTCCCTTGTTCAACATTACTGTAAAAAAAAATTGCTTGGTTTCTTTTCCATTTGTTTCTCATTGCTTGTAACCTTTTCTTAGAAATGTGGAAATAATTTTCCTTACATGTTTTATGCACCGAAATAAACACACCACTGATCACCTGAGTCCCCTCCCCATGTTTCTTACTCAGTGCCTGCCAGTGTATCTTTCCATGTTTTTACCCAAATGTTTGACAGCTGTCAATAAATACCATTACAGAGTCATAAAATTCCTGCTGATGGGTGCTGCATTGTTAGTTGGAGTAAAGGGGGGCCATCTCTTTTCTTAAACACTTCTGGAAAAAAATTGCTTTGAAGAACAGGCCTGCCTTGTTTCATACAATTAAATGCAGAATGTTTTGGCCTGTGCTTGTTAACTTTAGTTTTGAATATTTGTCTCTTTCAGATACGTAATTGCCACGAGTGCCTACAATAGCTGTTTATAGAGTGTGCATTCCCTGCTCGTACGTGGGTGAGGCACTGAGGTTTCCTTGGCCCTCTCTGCGAGGTTCCCTTCCTACCAGAAAGATTCATTGGGAGTGATGTCCTTCCATCTACAGGGGAACAACCCTGTGTGACTAAAGAACCTCTACCAGGGTCACGAGCAGTGAACTTGGAAGGAAAATCAAATCAGCTTCCTAATGGCAGCTAAAGCACAGCCCAAGTTTCCATAAAGGGAAGAGAGAGCTGCTGTCCCTTAGGCATGTTTTGTCAGGAGTTGAGGATATTAGCAATGAAAGGATTGTTGCTGTAAATAAAGACAATAAAATAAATCCCTATGTCTGTCCCCAAAACAGAGAGAGATTGTTTCTGTTGATATACCACTCTATTAATATTTGACTTTGTGTGTATATGGGACGTCTCAAGTGCTCATATCACATAAGTGATGCCCTAGTTCCCATTAGCCACAGTGTTTTCTATCTAGTCAATTCTGAATAATGTTTTAAAATTACATAGAATATTAGAGGATACACTTTTCTGGTTTTTTTCCTAAGCCTTTTTTAAAGAGAGTTTATGTATGTAGCTATTCCAGCATTACTGCATTTAGGCAAACCCAGGAAACATGAAATGTCAGGGTTTGGTTCATCATTCAGTTCTTTTCGGAGTTTCTGCTTCTCCTTTTCACTTTACAGAGTTTTAAGGAGGGGACATTTCTTCCTGTGGCAAGAAGAAACAAAGAAAAGGAAACATCATATTCAATTGAATGCTAGTGTCTGCTGTCAGCAGATCTGCCATTTGGGACAATTTTATGATTTACAATCCTGTCAAATTCATCTTGTGTAATAACCCAGGAGGTTTCCATTTGGCCTGCAGTGACACAGTGCTGGGAAAGGAAAAAACCAAACGTCTTTGCAGTATTCCCTGCTCTGTGACTTTTGTCTTACACCATGGAATAACGATGCGTACTCGCCCGCACTGAGGCACCGGACCCTCAAATCCCAAATCCCATCCCTGCTCCTGTCGGGGGGATGGGTCCATTCCCCACAGGGACAGAGCTGCCCAGAGCCAGCAGCCATCTGTGGCCACCTCTGCCCCAGCTGGGCTCCAGCCTGTGGCTCCGGGAGGCAGAAGGTCCGGGATGGAGCGTGGCTTTGGGAAGGCAGGTGCTGCTGAGCCCCTCTGAGCAGGGACCAGCAGGGCTGCACTGTGGACAGCAGAGCCATACAAATACCTTCATCCAGCTGCATGGAGGAAGGATTTCTTTTTTATCTTTAGTTGTTCATCAGAATACTTTGAAACTTGGCTCTCCAAAATGTAGGACAGATTTGCATGGGAGCTGCAATCATTGCTTGTAGAGGTCACTAAGAGCCTGTCGGAGTGATCTCATCTAGTTTTAGCACTCATCAGCCAATGATTTTGGAGAGAGTGGGGATTTCTTCCTTGCCCCCCTTCCCCCCCCCAGTTTTCTGCCAAGTCCTTAAATATTTCTCAGACGTTTTGCAGGTTGAGCCATGCAGAGGTTTAAGTAGTTAGGGACATGACTGAGACCTCTTCATGTCACCAAGCATGTGTCCTGTACTTAGGGATGCTGATGAGAAAAAAACTGTTTGCTCTCCCTATCCTTACTTCCTCCCCAAAGGAAACCCATCCTCATTGTAAACTAGCGTTTTCATTAGACCAAGCGTCAGATTGGGAGTTTCAAAAGATGCCTCACGTTCTTCATCTCACTCTTCATTTTTGCTGTCTTTTCGAAATTACGATGAATTTTTTTTGTCTTAACATCATGTGGCATGAGAGACCAATGCCATTCAATAAACAGCTGCAGCTTGGAACTTAGGGTTACAGCAGAATATACACTTCTTAAAGAATCACATTTCATTTTCCTCTTCCCTATTTATACACTTATAAATGTGGACTTTCTGGAATTTAGATAACTTGATAGAGATGTCATGTGCCATATGGTCTTTAGGACAAATTCCAGCTTCATTAACAGTTCGCTGGCTGAAGGGAATGGCAGTCTTTCATGCAGTCTAAAATCATCTTGTCAATTAGCAAACAAACTAAAAATTACTGGAGTTTCTTTTTACAGAAGTCTCTGCTCTGAGTCTTCTTCCTACACCCCACATAGAGCTGACTTTGCAGCATCAAACCATTACACCCTGTGTTCATTGTTACTGCTTTGTCACTGGAAATGGGTCAGGATTAAGCAGGAGAATCTCAATGTGTGTGATGCCAACGTAAAAGCTAAGAGGCAAGTGAAACCTCTGTATTGCTAAATCTTACGGGCACAGTGCTGGGAGTGGAGGGAGGGACCTGCTGGAAGAAGCCCTGAATGTTGTAGCTGGTGGGCAGAAGCAGTGCCCTGAGAGCAGGAGTGCCATGAATCTCCAGGGAGAAGTGATGCCCAGCAGGGTGGCTCCTCAGCTTCCCAGTAACCAACACTGCCATTTGGTCAGGCTCTGGATGGGGGTGTGGGGAGAGCAGGGCCAGAGTGTGGGAGGGGCACCCTTGGCCTGGCCTGCCCAGGGGCTGGGTCTTGGTCAGAGAGTATGATACATCCTTATTTTCATAGTTCTATTTGCTGAAGGGAGACCTTTCTCTTTCCTATTTCTTTTTCTAAGCCACCTGGGAAGACTGTATTCCCTTACGCATAAAATGGGAACAAATAATTTATTACATTTCTCTGAAGCTGGTTATCAGCTAAGGTTTGAAAGACTTGTTTTCTCCAACTGTTTATTGATATTACTTTTTTGTTTTTTCTCAAAAGCCCTAATATCTTGTGATCTACCTGAAGGAGGATGGGGGGTCAAGTGACATTTTTGATGTCAACAGCAAAGACTATGCTGTCAAGTGGCTGTATTGGCCACACACAGAAGGCATAGGAGAAACTCATGACCACTGGTTATTTTATGAAAACAGCTCTTGAACTACTGCAAGTAACTGGGTTCATCACAAGAGTAAGTGAATGAAACTCTGCTGTGATCAAGTATCTAGTGCAGGCTGCCCCTCCTGGCTCTGAACTCATCCCTGCTGGTTAATGCCTCTGAAAATGCTGTGCATGGCTGCTGTGATGTGAACCATCAGCCCCTGAACGCACCTGTGCTGTTCTTGCTGAAGGTGGGATGCCCCTTGTTCAACTTCTAGTTTCTACTCTCTAATTGTGGACTTTATCCATGTGATTTGACAGCCTTCAGTGAAAACACTTCACCAAAGTCGTAAGTAAAGCCATCCGCCAAGGCTTGTGACCCCGTTTTCTGCAGATCCTGGACAGCACATTCTCAAATGTGTGGTACTGAGGGGTGGACATTGGATGGCCTCGTGTGCCTTTCAAAACTGGGGAGTAATATTTTGGAAAGACCCCATCAAATGACTGTAAAATAGCTTCTTCTCTGGATGTGTTACCTGTTGCTTGATTTGGGTTTTTTTTTTGAGAAGCTGAAGCATTGTGCTGTAAAGACCCTGGCAAAAGAGCCCCCAGGTATCTGAATTTCCCAACACCAGAAAGGCTCATTTGGGTTTGCTAGACAGTTCCTCAGTTTTGTCTTTGCCCTCCCAGTCCTGACCCCTTTGATTGGAAAATACGCAGAGGACTCTATGTCTGCCAGCACTGAATACTGGAGGGGAGGGTTTGCCCACAGGCAGCTCTGCTCCTGCAGCTCAGAGCAGCTGTGGGACTCTGCTCCTGTTCCCAGAGCACTGCTGAGGTGGCACCAAGGACAAGGCCACAGCACACAAGCTGAACTTAAATAATTATTTTTAGTAACTCTGCTAATGATAGTGGAACCGAGCAGGTTCCTGTCTGGAAGAGCTGAGCTGCAGAAAGCCACCTACTTTTTCCCTGTAATTCAACAGAAACTGGGTTTGCTCCTAAGTGCAGCCAGTTTTGAAACCAACTTGGTTGGACTTGCAGGGGTTAATGCCCATCTCCACTGTCAGATGGAAACTTCCAGGGCTGGTGGGAATGATGGAGTGTGCAGAGGAGCTCACAGGCCCCTTGCGTGTTGTCTGCTGTGCTGTCTGCTCTGTACTTAGGCTGTCTTGTCTTGCTAATCACATCACATCTGTCAGCTCTCTGTGCTAGAAACAAACTGTAAACAAGATGTCAAGGTGGAGTGGGATGAATTGTTTAAAAAACGGGGCAAAATAATCGACCATCTTGAGTGGCTAAAAAAAATTTTGAATGGGTACATAGCAGCTGAATGTTCCTTTTAAAAATTATTTTTAGTGCATTTTTCATCATAGCTAATGGATGATGGTTTGTACATGAACATTTGATTGTAAAGATGTGCACCACAGTGGCAAATCTAAAGCAGTTTCATCCCTTCTCCTTCTCAGGGCCTGTAGCAAGTGCTTTACCATTTTTCCACCATTAAGACAATGGAAAGGGCTGCAGCAGTTTAGTAGCAACTTGTTCTTGCAAACAGTACAACCCCACCGACCAACACCAGCAGCATTTGCCCTGTTCACACCTTGCAGAATGCCTGATATTTCTGTGCTTCATTTACCAGATTTGCCCAGTAGCAGGACTCCTGTAATTTGATCACAGACAATATAAGAGAAAATATGTCCTGTAGGTACACAGAAAATATTTACAGTTTACTTATTCGGTAAAAGTTACTTTGGTTACTAATTAGAACTAATTTTTTTTACTTAGAATTTCTATCACCAATAATTGTGTGTTCTCAGATGAAAAAAGTGATGAACAGGAAGGAAGAACAGGAAGGATGTAACAGGGAAACTGTTTTTCCTTGGTTGAAGAAGACGCAATGTTAAATACCCAGATGCTATGGTTTATGTTCATTTAAGCTCCATTTTCCTTCCAGCTCCAGTGAATGATGTGGAGTGAAGTGTTTGTGTGTGGGTCACAGATCAGATTCACATGTCTTGATGCAAAGTTATTTCGAATAATTTTAGGCTTAGAAAACAAATTTGGAGCATGTTCCCAGCATTACTATAGGCATATGAACAAGTTTTGGTTGTGGCCATCACCAAGCAGGGAGTGAACAGTTTTCACCAAAACAATTTGATAAAATTACAGGTAAAATGAGCTTTATGAAATCTACAGTGATTTTTAAAGAAATGTTAGGAAAAATACTGCTTCTCTTTCAGCCTGTTTGGAAGGGTTTTGCTGCTTAAGGATGGTGGAGGCCAGGGAAGCACTCAGGTATTTAAATGCCTTTTGGCAAAGCTGCTGGTACCTGAGAGCTTCATCCCCCTCTTGGGGCACAGCTTCCTCCAGGCAGGGGAGCACCTCGCCTGCAGGCTCTGCTTCCAGCTGTGACGGGGCTGGATTCAGCAATTTTGGGCTGCCTCTGGTGTTACCAGCTGCTCCTCGCTGAGCTGTCCTTTTGGGTTGGGTGACGGACAGAGAGGGAGAAAGGGAGGTCCTGACCAGCCCTGTGACCAGCACGCTCATGGGAAATGCTTTGTATAGTCTGAAGAATTCCCAGTTTTTTGCTTTAACACTTCTGTAAACATATATTTTTTTAGCAAATTGAGCCTTTATGTGGAAGGGCAAGGCAGGGCTCATGCTGCGTCTCACAGGCTGGAGAACTTCAGCAGGAGTGATGTGACAGCATGGAAAAATTCAACATGAAACTGCCTGTAATTCAGGGCCAGCATCTTGTGATGAAGAGACATTGGAAATCTGTGACTTAAACGTTTAAGAACTGAGCCTGACACAAGTGTAGAGCTCTTCAGTGAGGTGATGATTCCAGGTGGCACAGCCCTGCCAGGTCGGTGCAGCTCCTGTCAAGGACCTCCAAGCAGTGCCATAAAGGGAATAAAAGAGCGTAGCTGTGGGTACGATGCATGGTCTGAGCACAGGGAGGGGTAGGGGATAATTTATACCTCCACAAGATTATTGCTCGGTTTTGCGTGTAGTGGTCTGGTGGTTCTTCTCTATTCTCACAAGAAAATAACTGACTGTTTTTACTCCTCAGAAAGGCAGAAATCCATAGTTAAGTTTCTTTGATGTATTTTTCATGTATATTAGTCTGTGCTGTTGTATTAAATAAGGGTAACCATGATTTGCTAATGAGAATCACTGTATTCCCAGGGACAAACCAAGAGTATTTTTAGCAAGGGGATAGACTAACGAGGTCACCAAGAGGATACGTGGTTGAATTAACTATTGCTATTTAATATACAGACATTTTGCAAAGGATTAGACATTGTAAATCCAGTGGTCTTCCCAAGTAGGATAACTATCACTTTGAAATTATATTTAATTGTCCACTCTTGACTTTTATGCCATTTAGTGTGTCTAGCCATGCTATTAGTGACTTACGTCAGGAAAGGCCTGCTGTGACCTTACAATGCACAAACCTCTAGACAGCTCCTCTTTATCCTTCTCTCTGGGCAGTCTGTTGTTCGGGAATAAAGGCTTGGCATAAAGGAAAATAAAATTTAGCTGTACGAGTGGGGGAGGGAGGGGCAAAATCAAAGGCTATTTTTATGTGTAGAAGAGTCCTTCAGGCTGACGGTTTTGGAATACCTGGATGTGTCTGATGGCCTGGAGCCCCCTGAGCTCAGGATCCAACCTATCTCAGGGAAGGTTCTGAAGCTGCCATTGAACCTGCTTTAAGGCCAAGAGATCTCTGGGAAAAAAAAAACCCTAGGAATGGGGATTAAAATACTTTCTTAAAAATAATTAAACCCAGAGGTTTAGCAGTAACTGCAAAATGGGTTAATTCCCAATTGGAGTTGCTTCTCACTAAGCATCTGATGGCGTGAGAGCCGACACACAGCGCTCCCCTTGAACTGCACTAAATGAACTCCTGATGGCTTTTCTCCTCCAGCAGGATTAAAGCTGCCTCCCCCAAATTAAAGCTGCCTTTTTTCATGTAAGGAGTGCAGCAGCAGAACTCGCCGGCATGGTGAGCAAGCTGATCAGATGACTAATCACCCTCGGTCATGGAAATGATCCTTGAGGGCTGCTTGCAAATGCTCAGCTGTGATGAGTGCATGTACCTACAGCTGAAGGACCAGCAGAGCCCTGGAGCACCATGGCCTGGCATTCCAGAGAGCGAGGCCTCAGGATCCCAGCCGTCCCTGGGAGGAACAGCTCTGTTCCTCTGATGCCCCAGTCCTGGGGGAAGAGGCTGCAATTAAAGCACCCATCGCTGTCCATGGGGAGCAAGAGTCCCAGCTCTGGGAGAGTGGAACGTGGAGATCACTGGCATGGCAGACTCAAGGCAGCAATCCACCATAGCTGCCATCGTGAGGGGCACAAACAAAGGGAGCAAAGTCACTGCGAGCATGAGTTTTACATAATGTCAGTATGTGCTTAAGGTGAGAGTTTGCTTTATGTAATTGCTCCGGGGCTCTGGTGGTCCTTTTGCTTTAGGTGGATGCACTTGTCATTGCTAATCAATTGGTAAATACCAGCACTATGATATTTTTTGCATCTGCACAGGCTGCTCCTCTGCGGCAGCTGACTTGGATGGAGTCTGGGACTTTAGCAGGAAAAATGATGAAAGGACCTGTACTGCCCGAGCTGCTCTTCAGGAAGCTCATGGGTACACATTAAATCATGAAAATCCCAGCAAGCTGCCAGCTCAAGCAATGCCTGTGGGATCTCTGGGGGGAAAGTGCAGTGATTAGTCATCCATCATTGTGTAGGGTTTTGCTAAGATAATTTTAATTCTCCTTCTTCAGGTGAGAAGACCAAAGCTTGAGAGAGGGATGGTGTGAGCAGGGTCACCTGCTGCCTGCAGCAGGGAGAGCTGACCCAGCTGTGCAGCTCCACAGTGGGAGGCAAGACTGAGTCTGCCTTGGTGGGAAGGAAAAAACAGAATATGTTAGAAATCTAAAAAAGTGAAGGGAAAAGGAGAGCAGTAACAGGAGAAAGGGAGCATTCAACAAAAGGGAAAGATGTGCAGGAAAAAAGGTTCTTTGATATCTTTCAATGTCTCAGGTGATGGGCACATCAGGCAGCATGCCCTCTGCCCTCAGACGCTCCCCCTCTGGCATGGCACCAGCTCCCAGATCATGCTTTGGAGAGTCTCAGTGGCCTGGGATTTCTGATCTGTGTGTTGGCAATACTAAGGAAGACAACTACTGTGGGCACACAGTGGGCCGGCTGCACCTTCCCAGTGCTGGAACTGGGAGCAGAGCTGAGCCCTCTGATTCCCTCTGATTCCCTCTGGTTCCCTCTGGTCTCTGCACTTGTCGTGGTTGTGAATCTCAAAGCTCAGGTCACAGTGATATTGTCATAGGCAACAAAAAGTGGTAATAAAGAAAATAAATCAATGTCGAAATCCATGGTTCTAATTACTCATATGCAGTATGACATCCCAGAATTAGAATTTCCAATTTCATCTTCTCTGGCTGGCCACAGATGTGAATTCATTCAAGTAGCAAGGAAGGAATTAGGTGTTAATTTTATAAAAAGGAAAGGCCACTAAGGATTTAAATTTAATTTTTAAATTAAGTATAAACCTGTAAAAAGTCTTTCTGAGTGTTCCTAGCTTCTGTCCTTGATAATTCCCTACAGCAATAAAACAAAATGGTATCAAGTGTATGGCAAGGTGCCAAGGCACTACCCCCGTGCAGCAGGACAGGAGACAGCGTCGAGCATCTGGAAGTGGTGGCAGGAGTAGGGGGGTTCAAGGTATGGCCTGGGCTGAGCATCATCCTCCATCCTCCACCAGGGCTGTACTTGGCAGCAAGGTATTGAGGCTGGCGTGTCATGTTTGAAATAGGGCTTTAAAAGCCCTTTCTCTAGTGGAGCCTCTGATTGTGCTCCGTAATTAAAGACCGCGGTCCCGGCGGCGCTGCCTGAGGAGAGGGAGGGAAGCAGACCCCGTGTGCCTCTGCTCACTGCCCTCTTATCTTCCCGGCGTGGCTGAGGGGGCTTCAGAGACCTGTCACAGCGCAGATAAGGACAGAAGCAAATTAAGATTTAGGAATTTCTTCTGGGACTTTCCTAGGCAAAAAGAGGTTTTTAATTGGTTTTCAATTCTGCGGCAGCCAAAGGTCTTTAATTAGGTTTTACATCATTCTCTGTTATCACTCTCCTTTTCTATGTTTAGCCCACTGTGATTTGAGTTTCTTTAAACAGATAAAAATTCACTGTTTGTCTTTGTTTCCAAAAACCAAGGTGCTGAGTGATTTC
The DNA here is from genome assembly GCA_013397845.1 of Melanocharis versteri. NCBI lineage: Eukaryota > Metazoa > Chordata > Aves > Passeriformes > Melanocharitidae > Melanocharis > Melanocharis versteri. Next base: position 324,162 of record VZTG01000875.1, on the reverse strand, counting down.
ATGTAGATGCTAATCAGCAAATGAACTGTTGAAACTTAAGCCTGCTAAAGAAAATGCTTTAGTCTAATGCTGCTATATTTAGCTTGTCTGGTAAGTGTAGTATTAAAAGCCTGATAACTTTATTTTTAATTATGCTTTTTCTCCTTTTACTATTTAGCTGGCAAACTGGCTTTAAAGTTTTCATCTGAAGCTGCTCTTTTTAAACTCACTTTCTCAATTTTTAAAATCTTTAAAACAGCCTTACAAATATCCTGCTTTGCTGAGCTCTGCTGTAGCATCGACACTTTACAGAGTTAATTTTGGCAAAAATACAAAAAAATAAAAGTATGCTTGTATAATCCTTAATTGATTGGGTTTTTAAGTGGAGCTCCTGTTCCGCAGAGTGATAGGTGAGAGTGGTGGGTGCTGGCTTTCACGCAGGCTAGCGAATGGACCAGCTCCCAGTCTCATTCCCTGTGCCTGGTGCCTGAGGCAGCACAGCCTCTGGGATGTAAGCCCTGACCAACACCTTCCAAAATCAGTAAAAATGGTACTTCTGTCATGAGCAGATTTAGGGTTGGACCAAAAGTCCATCAATACTCTGCTAAGAGTCCAGGTGGTGGATGATTACTCAACTGCAGACAATATATTTGTTACAATCCAACCAACTAACCAAGGGTGAAACCACACTGTCACTCATCCTGTCTGGCTGAATATGAACTAACTCCTGAGACTAAATTATTTTCTGGGTGTTTCCACTGATTGAACTGGAATTGCTAGGAGTGAGTGCTGCTCTGCTATATGCATGTTGTCAGGAAATAAACTTATTAGTAGATGGGGAGATTTGTCTCTGTATACTGATTTTCTCTACCCACAAAAGTGTTTTTATGCCCAAAATCTGCAATGGTTTTGGAAGGTGCTCTCTCCCCTACATTGACGTCTGCATGTGGATGATGTGATCATGTGTCTTAGTAGTGCAGTTGTTCTTAGTCATGGTACAGGCAAAAATTGTGGGTGAATGTGTGAGTGAAGATGAGGCTGGGGAGCTTCTTGAGACAAATGCCCTGCTCAGGGGAGCATCTCATCTTCATCCAGAAGATGCAGCATCAACCTGGGGTGAAACTGCAGCTGCCAGCACCTCTCCAGCACCATCCATGGATGGTGTTTTCCTCCTTGTGACCAGCAGCGCCATTTTGGTAACACTTCCAGTCCCCACAGCTTACACAAAACCCTGGATTCCTTGGCCATGGGTCCCCTGTGCTGGACCCATGTCCCCTGTGCTGGACCCACGTCCCCTGTGCCTGTTCAGCTCACAGCAGTGGTTAAAAACCAGGAGGTTAATCCAAATTTCAATAAGGGCTTATGTTAATAAATAAATTATAGTACAAGTGCTTTATCCAGAGGAGGGGAAAAACCCAAACCTGTGGTTAAATCACATTAGTTCCACTACTTAAAGTTATTATTTAAAATTATTATTCCATCTGTGTGGTAGAAGTTGCTGGTTTTGCTAGTAATTCCCTTGAAGAAAAGCCATTACGTGTGCACCTGGGTGCTGCAGGGTCTGAAGGGAAATGCTGCTGCCTCTGGCTGGTGGAATGCGACAGGCCTTGTGCTTTAACACTGTTGAACATCAGTTAGATAATGAATCTGTGTTCATTAGTCAGCACCCATGGCTATGCAGTTTGTTCCACCTTCTCTCCAGGGTCTTGTTCTCCATGCTATCTGATGGATTTTCTTTCAGGATAGCCCCAGTTCAGCACAGCTGCCTGCTATGCTGAACATATCTGGGCAACAGGAAAAAGTTCTCTGAATTTGTCTCCACTCTAGTTCCAAGGAGGAGTTCACATCTCACCAGTGCTTTCTGGGAGGTTCAGTGCTCCCCAACACCTTGAGAGTGGCTTTGTTGCTGCCTCCCTGAACGTGTTTCAGCCACTCATAACTGCTTAGGGGCTGCAGGGAGGATCAGAACTAAAATGGATAAAAATGTGTATTTGGCAAGAGAAAGGCTCTGGACTGTGTGTGCAGTGTGTTGTGCAAACACTGCAGTGCAGCCTCAGAAAGGGCTGGTGGGTGACCCAAGTGTCTGCAGTGCTGCTGGTCTTCCTTGGGACTGCTCTGTCTAAGACATGAAGGGATCAGTTTGGAGGGTAGATTTCCTTGGACAAAATTAGCAAATTGAGCGTGCTGAGAAGTTCTGGGTGTTTTGCTTTCTATCCTGGGAAATGTTTCCAGAGGAGCGGATGCTCAGCAAAATATGTTGCTCGATGCTGACTCCACAGCTGATCCAAAATAGCTGTAATCTTTCCATAGATATTTATAAAAAGGTTTTCATCCTTTAAAAATCCTGTGGAAATACTTCTGTTAATTTCTGTTTATGCCCTGTCTTGTATATTTTCTTCTTTTTTGGCCTTTGAAAATTGTGGTATTTTCAGTTTGAAAATTCAGTGGGAAAGAGTGAAAAATGCCACCTGTTTTTCTTCTTTTTCTCTGTGAAAACTGCAGTTTCTGATGAGCAGATGTTCTCCACCAGATGAGAGAGGCGGGGTGGCTCTGCCTGCCCTTGGAAGAGCCCCGGAGTCTCTGTGCCCCAGACTGCTATAGTTCGGGATCCTGCTCAGGTCCCTCAGCTCACCTTGAATTTGCAGAGGGATTGGGATGATTTTGGAGGCAAAACTATCACTCCCCTCAGCCAGGCACGAATCCTGCTCTGGGGAAGTGGCAGTGAGCAGGGTGTCTGCATCCCCCATGCTGCATCTGGGTGTCAGGGAGCTCCTATCTGAGCTTTGGTCCCCCAGCCTGGGGCTCATAGGGGTACAGAGGTGCTGCTGCTTTAGGAATGAGCTGCTGTTTGTCTCAGTGGACACTGTCAGGTGAATGGAGTGTGGGAGCACAACGACTCTGGCACAAATGAGAGAGCAGTAAAATAAATGAGGTTTTTTCCTATAATAGGTAGCTCATTAGGGTGGGTGCTGAGCTTGTCTCACCGTGGTGCTCTGGTCCAGAAGCTGCCCTGGCCGAGCCTTCCTGGCACTGGGGCAGGACCTGCCTCAGCCCCAGATGCCTGTCCTGGCTGTGCCACTGCTCCTGCTCACCCCTGTCCCAGCTGAGCTGAGAAAATCCTGCAAACTTCCAAGGGTTTGGTGACCACAGACGCCTGGTTGGTGCAGGAGTTGCTGTCAACCCTGTGTCAATCCTTTGTAGTACAAAACCCCTTGTACCATCTGAGCCTTGTTGGTGCACCCTGTGAGAGAGAGCCCTTGGAGACACAGGCTTCAGCATCTGGCATTATAAAACCCCTTTTTCCTCCACTGCTTGACTATTTAGAGGTAAAGTGTTTCTGGGAGGCAAATGAGAACATCTCATACTCCTTGTCCTGCACAGAGAAGCTCAAAAGTCACCTGGGCCCCAGGCTCAGCCTCAGCAGCAGCAACACACTGACCTGTGCAGGGCTGGTTAGCCTGGCATCAGCCTGGGCAGTGATTGAATGCTAAGTCACGTGCACTGAAGACACTTCAGCAGCAATTCTGATGGCTCTTCAAGAGCAATGGTTCTGGTGGAGTGGCTTTTGATTTGTTCCTGGCCCATACATCTCTCCTCTTCAGAGTGGTGGTAGAAATTGCTTCATTATGGACTATTTCACTGCAGCAGACTTCAGAAGTTTCGGAATTAGAATCAAATTGCACTGTTGATTGCTTTTTTTCCATCCCCAGATCTTGAGTCTCCAGGAGCTGAAGTACATTTTTTATTCTTCCTTCACATGGGCCTGGGTCAGTGATCACCTGCTCGATGCAGAGCAGAGCTGAGCCAAGCTGTGCCTCTTTGCAAGGCACTCTCTGTTTTATCTGTACCAGTCCCTCTGATGTCACCACCTTTTCTCTGACTCTCAGCCTGACTGTTTCAAGGTTTTAGAAAAAGAAAAAGAAAAGCCTGGTAATACAGTAGAACTTTACACAGGTTTGGTGTTTTGTCTCCCTCTGTGAGACAACTCTTGCCTTGGACATGAGCCTGGCATGTTCCTTGAACACCACAGCTGCTTCATGGACCAGGATCCTTAATGACAACCATGAACTGGATTGTCATCACTAATAATGCCCTTGCTCTGAGAAGTCTCATTTCAGCACAGCCTGCTGGTAATCCCAATGGAGCTGGTTCCTGCTCTTAATTCCCAGCCACTCCATCTTCCAGCAGTAACTCACTTAAGGAGATTTCACTGACTGCCATGCTCTGGATAGGTGAGGACAAGTGTGTTTCCCCAGTCCAACAAGGAAGCTTTCTTATAAGGAATCATGTACTATTGGTCAGGCATGATTTCCCATGGATGAAAACACATAGCATTTTATTTTGTTTCCCACTTGTTTTTATCCTGTTGTTTTACAGCTGATCATTACATTCTGGCAGAACAACAGAAATGCTGTTCCCCTAATCAGATTTATCACAAATGTCCAGCCTCCCCAGTACTGACAATTAGCAAGTGGTCTTCAGATGAAGGTGATTGTCCAATATGGGAACATCGATAAAGCAATAGGGTGATTAACAAAACACTGAAAATGTATGGATAAATCTGAAGCTGTCTGATCTGGCTCTTCACAAAGCAAGCAAGCAAATAATAAGGTTAGTCAGAGGACAGATTCATCACCGTCATGAAACCAAATTGGTTTTTATAGGATTGTGTGATTGAAAAGATTCTTGTGGGATGATCTGGCTGGAGGCCAATGAGATGTGACTGAAGGTGTTTGGGCGACTGCAGCTTCTTCACTGTAGCCTGCAGTAATTACTTGGAGCAAGAAAGGTAGTCAATACCCACGTACATCTGTTGTTCATGCTGCCTGTAAGCCATCTAATCTCATATGTGCATCTCTTCAAGGGTATTTTTTGGTTCTCTGCACTGTGGCAGAGGAATGACAGAAAAAGATACGCCTTAGTAGGAGTTTGCATTGATTCCTGCACCAGAGAACTGCTGAGGGGATGGCAGGCTGTGCAGTGCAAGCACTGCTGTCCATGAGCAGTGGTTCAGGCTATTTGGGGGAGGTGGTATTGGTCAGCAATAGGAAAAGGATTACAAGGAAGCCTGGATTAAATTTCTCCCCGGATAAAGCTAACGACTGTATCTAAGCATAGTGGAATTTCACGGTCAGTCTTGCCATTTTGCCTTATTACTGGCTACTTCATGTGATCCTGTATGAGGTATTTTTGGCCTCTGGAGAGCTGGGCATCTTCCCTTAGAGCCTGTTACTTTTCTGCAACTCCCTGTGTCAAGCGTGTTTCTGGATCTAGCCATCTATCTCCAACCAATTCATATACTTCAATCTATAAGATTTCCTAGATAACTTCCTGGCACAAATGAGAAATCTGAAGATACACAGACCACATGGGTTGTCTGATCCTAAGCTTTCTCACTCCAGAAAGCAGGAAGGTGATTTCAGGTATCAGTTATTCTTGCTGTTGTCTCTGTCTCAATTTGTTTCTTGCCAAGGGCTGGAAAGTGGGTTGCTATTGTCTTAGGCTGCTGTTTGGAAGTATCAGTTCCATACCCAATTATGTATGAAATCAGACTGGGTTTTTAGACACTTTGAAGTTTTTACAAGCATGACATAGAGTAAGAATAGTACAGAAATAGACCAATATTTCCCCTTACTTTGAAGTTACTAAATGCACATCTAATTACAAAGTGATTAAGACAGAGTCACCACAATATGTCTCTTCTGAACATAGTTTTCAAGCAGTATAAATACTCTTAAATATAAGGCATTTCACAAATAAGAGAGCAGGAGCTGTGAAGTTGGGCTCTCTGTGCAGTCTGCATTTTATACTGAACTTCAAGTTGCCTTTCGGTGAGCGACAGCATTACATAAAACATCAAAGCCTTTCTGTGTGCTGCATGGAAAAAAAGATCTACCTGCTCAAAAAAGCAGAATCAATGATAGAAGACATTGCTTAGTTGTCTGTTTCTACAACTTTTCCACCTCTTTTTAAAATAATAATTTATTTATAAGTTGTAGGATTAATGCCTGAGCTGCTTTAAAATGAGGACCTGGGGATGCTCCAAGGTTAACAATCACATATTTTTCATTTTCATAATGTTCTATTTCAGTTAATAAAAGCTATTGCACCCGGTGATAACAGTTACCCAGAACAACAGATAATTGAATAGGTTTAATGGAGCTTTGATTTCAAAATACTTGCTTTGAATGACAATATGCAAAGTTAAATAAATGATGGATGAGCAAGATTAAATGGAACAGAACTCTAATCTGCCTTACATAATATAGGAGACATTAATATAATTCTAAATACCTGTAGTTAAAGGCTATGAATGTCATAGTCAAGGAGAACACGATGCCACTGGCAAACCTTAATTTGTGGTCTGGGCACAGTTTTGCACAAGCAGGAGCCCCTGAGCAAGCTGGATTTGAAAGCTGAATGCCTGAATGCATCCATAGGAAAGCACACGCCTGTTCTGACTCAGTGGTAGCAGCAGCTGCTCATTGGATGTGTGGGGTAATTTTGGGTTAAAACCCAGATCTTGTTGGGTTCCTCTAGACTTTTGCTCTGCCCTCCAGTCCACTGGGCCCTCAGTGTTACAGGAGCTGTCCTTCATAATGGCCACTTTTGGAAGACGGATGAGATTTCTGCAGAAATCCTTAAATTACCTTTTTAAAGCCCTTCAGGTGTGAAGACAGCTGCTGGGACAAGGTGCTCTTGCCCCACCGCCGATTTAAGCAAAGGCTTTCAGCATCATTTTGGAAATGATGCAAGGCTGGTGAATCTGGCAGTGCTTCAAAACTATTTTCAAGGGATCCATGAAGGTCATTCAGGGATTTATAAATCTAAGAAATGGTAGGTAAGACTTCCTGCTTGTGTACAGCCCAGTTAAGGGAAGAAGCTGATCACTGCTCTCCTCCAGCAAAGCTGTCTGCAGTGCTGGCTGAAATGACGGGCTTCTCCTACATTACTCTCATGTCAGGGAGGTATTTTCCTTCTATCTCTGCCAGGAGATACTATAGAAAAACAGGCAGTCTCTTCAGATCAAATTTGTTCTTTCCTGCGTCGGACAGTGGGCCAGTGCTCAGTAGGCACAACTGAAGCAATTAGCAGAGTAACATGGGGTTGAAAGGCATTCCTGTTACCTAACAATCCGGAAGAAAATAGTATCAAAATAATAAGATGGTTAATTAAAAAAGTCACAAGTCTGCCCTGATCTGATTATGCACTGTTAAGAAGTAAAAAGGGACTGAGAAATGGAGTGCAGTTGCTTCCAAACATTTTCCAACCAGAAATCCCAAGTGCATGCAGTTAGGAGAGAAACCAGAAATGCTGGGGAATGGAGGGCTTTAAAAAGGTAATGGTATTGCCAAGCAACATGTTCACTGTGGTCTAAGACCTAGGGAGAGGCCACGGCTTTGTGCATTTGGAGCTGTGTTTGTTCAGGATGTGGAGATGATGCTTGCAGGAAACCTGTTTTTTTTGTCCTGGCCTCCCAGACTCTCCATGCACCTCTCTGCAGCAGCATCATGAACTTGGTGTGATCAGAGAATATGTATCAATACCTTCTAGTAATTTTGTCTATTTTAGCATTCCCAGTTTGTTTAGGATTGACTTGAATCAGAAAAGAAAGATATCCTATATGTTCATCCTACTGACCCAGCTTTCCTCCTAGACAGAACAGGGCTGTCCATGCTCATACACAGCTGGGACAGTTTCTTTCAGACTCAGAGACATATTGCTTCTGCTCTGAGTCTCCTGGATCAAGAAAAGGACTCTTTTCAGCCACCAGACTAGGATGATAATCAAGTCTCATCAGACAACATCAGGGCCATGGGTTAATAAGACCATAAATCTCAGGGTAATTTCTCTGAAAGCTGCAGTGAAGTCATAGTCTTTGGCAAAAAATGTCAGCTGTATCATTCCAACCTTATTTATCTGAGAAAAGCAGTTATAGGTAATTTGTGAATTGTGCAAAAACATGAACTCATGCATAATAATCTTAATGGAGCTTGTTTACGTCTTCTTCTTATGCAGAATTAGCAAAACATATGATCTGAGTTGTTCTCCTCGTTTAGAGCCCTGTTTTGGCTGGTTGACACAGCGGAGTTGGTGCTGCCAAGAGCTATAGTGGGTAATGTTTTCTGATAGATTTAGTGTGGGATGTCTGTGCTCAGCAGTAGGGTCTGTAAATGTACAACAAAAAGATCAAGGCCATCATAAACAGTAATATCTGCTGCAAACCAGAGCTGCGGGTCCAGCACTGGCATTTCCTCCATGCCCTGCACAAATGACTGTCATCATCTATGTCTCATATAAAAGCCTAATGCTGAGTGACTGATTGTATCACAGCCTTGAGACTGTGCTTTCTAATTAGATATGCAGAGTGAATAATTTTAGTTCAATCAGGTGTTGCTGGCTGGACAACCAGCATGTAATGCATGTCTACACTAAATGTTACTATTAACCTGTTTCATATGCTTGGTTACTGACTCTTGGGCACTGGAAATCGGTATTTCGGATTGTTTGGAATTTTATGGTTTTTTCCTACTTTGGCATTATTTTACAGCATCCAGCTAAATTAAAACCAGCAGTAGGTGTTATTTAACATCTTTCTACACACTTTATAGGAAAGCAACATTGTTTATATATGTTTAGTTGTGTTAGAGGTTGGGACTGCTCCTTTCCTTTTCTTTCTCTCCGGGAATTTTCTCGCATCTGTTGCTCCGAGACAATAATGACCAGTAAATAAGAGAGACAAAAGAAGTTGCCGCAGTTCAGGGAAAGGGTGGGTTGGCTACTCTCCCTGAGGGGTTTCTCTTGGAGGGGCAGAGATACCACAAGATTTGGGCCGGGGGAAGGGGCTGGGCACAGCTCCTCGCTCTCTCACTGTTGGCATCGGAGGGGAGACAGGCTGTGGTCGTGGTGAGGAGAATTCACCACCACTACAGGGCTCTGTCTCCTGCTGTCTTCTTCTATCATGAGTGAAGTTCGGCTAGTATGAACGGCCATTGAACTGGGACCTTATTAATAGTCGACCTCACTGGAAGGGACCCTCACCATCTACTTGGGTGCCTCAGGGAAAACCCGGGGCCCTGAGCCCCTTCCCCTCCGAGGGAGCCTCTCCCAGCCGTGTTCGGGAGCTGGGCTGCTGCTGCCCAGCCCCATTGTTCCTCTGCCACTGCTCCGGGTTTTTCACTACACTGTAACCCCACACCCCCTGCCTGCCGGGACACCCTATGGCTCCTGCTACAGCTGCGGAGTTTCTGACACATTTCATTTTTTATTCCGCGATTTTGCTCACCTCCACTGTGCCAGCTTTCTGCTTCTGAGGTTTCTACTACAGCTCCTTTCACCATGCAGAGGGCACCGAGACCGGCTGCCCCGGTGGGTTTGTGAAGGAAGCCCCTTCCCCGGCATGCAGAGGGCACCGAGACCGGCTGCCCCGGTGGGTTTGT